>NW_019379542.1:236572-377870 GCF_000648655.2 Copidosoma floridanum
GGTGGCAGTTGAGTATCTTACATAAAGTTCAATGACAAGCGTTGATTTTACTCTGTGAAATCATTTAGTTGGTAGGTAGAAATTCCTAGCTCAACAGTCAACCGGGAGATGACCTACCGACTGCTTTCTTTGTCATTCCCGGGGGTTTTTCTTTGCAGGAAGTAATTTTTATTTTATGGGTTTTTAATTGTGTAGACGATGTTCTCGAGTTGCGGTCCACGCAGTGGCACTGTCTGTATGTGTGCGCTTCCTCTGTATTTCTTTCCCTTTTTTGATTTTTTCACGTGATTTTTGATTTTCTATGCATAAAAAGCTAGAAAAGTTGAGCCATGGTGCAACCTGATTTCGCCTATGATTATTTTATTTTAGTCTACAACAATCTCAAGTATATGATTACCTTTTAATATCCCTTAAAATTTCGATGTTCTTATGTAAATAGAGTTTGTCTTGTAAAATCTCATTATAGAGTAGTCTGTAAGCCTAGACTTAAGAAAAATAAACTTCACCCGGAAGGTTACTGAGTTGGGTTTGGCGATGTATATAAGGAGGATTCTACAAAAAAATTGATGAGTCGAATATTAGTTTCTTAACACGATTTGTCTTTCAATCCGAAGTAATTCGATTACTTGATATAATTTGTTAAATATGATTTTTTTTTCCTTTTTATGAGAGTACGATTATATTTCATAAATTTACTATAATAACAACAAATCATTGTTCGTACGGCTTTTTCTTTAATTACTTAAACACACAAGATCTCTTTTTATGTAACGTTCATTTTTTTTTTGCAAATCAGAAGAAATAAGTCTTAGTCATTAAAACAATAAATCTAGTAATTACGATTTGACGTTGATAACACGACTTGTATTTTTCTTTTTTATGTTGTTCTTTGATCAATTAGAATAAACATTGATAAGTTACTCGAATTTCCTATTGACTCTAAATTTTACTTAGTTGCCTCTATCCTCAACTCCTCTGTCCACCATAATTGAAACTCATTGCGAGGCCCTTTTCACCCCACGAGCCACCTTCAACAAAAGTGGACCGTTGCAATACATAGAATAAACTATTGACTGCAGAATGCGGTGCTATGATGGTTTTAAGCTCTGGCCTTCCAAAAATCTTTATCTATGCCCAAAAGAATTACCCGATAATTATTCTACAGAAACATTTTTAAATAAACTGTCTCATTTTATCGATCCCATGGTATTTTCATAATTTTTTCCCTTAGGAGATTTAGGATGGAGTACCGGTTATTTAAGAAATCACTTGAATAAGAGCGAAAAACTAACTATGTTACAACATTATTCCTACAGACTGTCTTAGAGAGAGGAAACGAAATACATTTAAATACAATATGATATAGGGGACGGATATCACAACAATTCCTCATTCATTGTTACATCATGATTGAATATAACCGTTTGAATTATTTGAGATATAATCGAAAAAGTTGGAGAATTAAATGTTGTCACAGTTTATGAGACGCAGTAGTTAATAGTGCATCCAACATTTCTAAAAATTTCGAGACAAAGAAAAAAGTTGGGAATCTTTTTGTACTTCTATCTACATCCATTGGAAGTCCAAGATATATGCAAAAATAAAATGTGTAATCCTATGTGTGTAGGTCATGTTATCCTGAATCAAAAAAATTAAAGTTAATTTTATTAAAACTTTTTAAAAATACGATACCAAATTATATTCCAAACATAACTGTTGGACTCTTTTACTTGAAATTAATGTCAGTTTTAGATTACATCATTAAAAACATTATACATTCGGTAAGGTATTAGCATACGTGTATACTATCAATTTCCAAAAACGTGGTCTATCTCATAAACACATTTTAATATCTTTGCATCCTGATGAAAAATTATTACACCTGAACAAATTGATGCAATTGTTTCAGCTGAAATTCCATCTGGTGATACAAAACTTAAAAAACTAGTTATTAAACACATGCTTCCTGGACCTCATACAGAATGAAGTTCTTGTATGACTGATAGAAAATAAACAAAAAATTTTACAAGATCTTTTACGAACGTAACTTTATTTCAAACGAATAGTTAATACTACGAAAAAATAATACTTCCGAACAACATTTTTATAAACTTTGGACAAAAAATAAAATTTCAGTACATAATTTAATGGTTGTACCGTATAATAAATTTTTGTTAATAAAATATAAATGTCATATCAACGTCAAATTCCGTGCATCTACCAAAGCATAAAATATATTTACGACTACATACATAAAGGTAGTGACAAAGCATACATTGTAATTTAAAAATTAAAAGACCGAAACAAAGAAATATTTCAAATTAATAGTCACGTTAATACTAGATATGTAGATCCAATGGAAGCAGCTTGGAGATTGCAAGAATTCAATTTGTGGTAGAAGTCATACAGTTGTAAATTTAGCTGTTTATCTTAAAAACAAACGAAAACCTGCATTCGAAGAAAATAATATTAAAACCATTATAGAAAACACAGTTAGCAGCTTAGTTCAAATAAAATAAACATGTTAACTTTGCAAAATCCATAAGGTATGGAAAAATTCCAGAATACTACATTTTTAATAATAAATTAAAAATTTGACAAAGAAGAAAAAAATGTTATACGAAATACTGTAATACGTGGATTAAACATTGTATCTCCAAACAATCATGGAAGATTTTTGTCAAACTTGTATAAAATAAAGTAACTAGTTCGACATTGTTCAAAGATAATAGAACATATAAAAAAATAACAAATGAATTTTTCAAAAATACTGCAACTGCAATGGGTTTAATAGACAATGATGAAAAAATAAATGACATTTTTAAAGAAGCCTTATGTTTATTGCTCTTATGTTTCTGTATCAATTAAGACAATTTTTTTCTTAATTGATTAATTTTAGAAAACGTTTAAGGTGATAAAATATCTAATAAATACAAAAAATTTATTACGGAGAATTTGACAGATAAAATAGCTCTTTATAATATAGCTTATATATATATATATATATATGATGATGATGATGATGATGATGATGATGATTGTAAAGTAACATTCAATAGAAAAAAAGTACAAACATTCACATTAAATCCCAATATAGAAAAACTACCAAATTATGAAATGATTTTTTAAAGAAAAATCGGCCAGCAAAAGTATACTAAAAGTACACGTATAGGGGATGCCTTATGTATGTATGGCTACGAGAACGANTTTTTTTATTTTTCAAAATAAAAAAATTTTGTCAAAGGCACAAACTGGGATAGCATCAATTTTGCCTAAAGGGGATGACAAGTCATAAAACTTTTAGACTTTCTTTAATTCTCAATAATATAGATAGTGTCTTTTTAAAATTCGAGTCAGATAAAAAAAAATTAAGAGAAGTTGATTGTTATACAATATTATAGAATTAAGACATTGGAAATACTTGACAGAACGTTAAAAGATTAAGGTTATACTGAAAAATATTTGGAAATAAATTAACTATTTTAGGAGGAGATTTTTGTCAGATTCTCCCAATGATAAAAAACAAGAATAGAAAAATTTTAATTGAACAAACCAGTAAATCTTCATTTTTATGAAACTAATTCTAAATTTAAAAACTAGAAATCAATGTTGTTACTAACGATAAGAGGTTTTAAAACCTATTATTGAAAATACGGAAAGGGGAAATAAAAACTTGTAACATTTCTGATAACTAGATATCAAATGATGTATGTTCTTAAATATTTTCTAATATCTATAATTGTTCTATCAATAGCTTTTTATACTAACATAACATAACGAGTACACTTGCTATTTAAATAATAAAATTCTTAAAAAATTAACTGGAGAAATGAAAACTTACTGTGGTATTAATAATGCAACTAATAAAGGAGGTAATAATCCAGACGAGTATATTTATTTAAATCTTTCGGGGAAAATGTTAAACAATATTCGCAAAGGATCACCACCTCATGAACTAAATCTAAAAATTGGTACAATAGTAACGTTACTGAGAAATTTAAGTATATCAGATTATCTCTGTAATGGAACCGGTTTACGAATCACAAAATTATTACAATATTATATAGAAGGAGAAATAACAACTAGATAAAAAATTTGAAACAGAGTCTTTTTTTCAAGAATAACTAGAGACACAGAAGACCCCTGAACATCATCTTTTTTATTTTGTATCGTAAACAATTTCCAATTGTTGTGGCATTTGCTATGACAGTAAACAAATCTCAAGTTCAGAGTTCTGATAATGTAGGCTTGTTTTTTATAAGACCGGTATTTCCTCATAGTCAATTATAAGTGCCTTTATCAAGATGCAAAAATAGAAATAATTCATTTATTGAAGTAGAAAAAGAAAAAAATACAGAAATAGAAAATGTTGTTTGAAAAGAGATTTTCACATAATTAATTGATCTTACTTAATAATTTTTTTTGATTAAACAGCAATTTTCATAGCAATAAGTTCAAAGTTATTATATTTATTAATATTTTATAAGACCGGTATTTCCTCATAGTCAATTATAAGTGCCTTTATCAAGATGCAAAAATAGAAATAATTCATTTATTGAAGTAGAAAAAGAAAAAAATACAGAAATAGAAAATGTTGTTTGAAAAGAGATTTTCACATAATTAATTGATCTTACTTAATAATTTTTTTTGATTAAACAGCAATTTTCATAGCAATAAGTTCAAAGTTATTATATTTATTAATATTTTATCATTTAAGAAGTATACATGAAAAAATGTTTTTTTTCTGGTGATNTTGTCATGTTTAAAATAAATGTTCATAGAGTAGGTGGTTTTTTTTTCAATCCTACACTGTTCTTTTGTTAATTCACTTAACGTTGGTTTGTTTATACACTGTAATTCTTGAACAGTTTCTTATTTTCAACTGTACACTGTTGCCAAAGATTTGAGAGTTTACATGAAAATGTACACGTGAATTTTATGTCAAATCGGTAGTTTCCACGTCGACTTAGCAGGCGGAATAAAATTTATTACTAACGTACCCATACTTTTAAAGTTTTACAGTAAATTCAAGTTCATTAAATAAATTGACAATTGATAAGTAATTAGCACGAAGCATTCTCACACTTCCAAACATTAAAATTTGTTGAATAAATTTTTCCATTTGCAATCTACATGTGTGATCATGGTTTTTTTCTACATTTATTAGCGAAAGCTTGCTCCACGTCTTTAAAATTTTTTTTTTAGTTAACTTATTACTGCCAGTCAATGATCATATTCACTTTAATCTTCATGAAAGTAGAAGTAAATACTGTGACTGACTTTATTTTCAAAGCCAGGTAACTCAGTTTTATACAACCACTATTATTAGAAGTTAAGGTAAGCTCACTTTTGTTCATACAAAGTATTTGTTAAGTAACAACACATTGTTTTGCAGCATTTAAAAATTTTTTTAGTAAAACAGATACGGATGACGATCTTGCGATGCCATTTTATGTAGATCTTATAATTAGCTATAACGGTAAAAAAAAAGCTATCATGTGTTTTGTCTGTAAAAAAATATTTTTCAACTATACACTTCATGAACTAGAATCACATAAGTAATAACAGATTTTACACTCTTCTATCATACTAATAACATCAGTGTGTAAGTAATTATTCTTTAACGTACAGAAATTCGTGCCAAAAGATAATTAAAAATAATCATCATTCAATAAATGTTAAAGGAAACAATTTAATTATCTAAAAGATGTTATGCTTTCACAAAAAAAGGACTCATGCAACAGCTGTAAGGTGTTTCAGTAAAGTATTACATCGAATTAAATAAATGGATTATTTAAATCATAAACATTTTATTGAAATAAATTTTCAGATTTCATGTAAAAAAACATGTGTTACAATTTCATGTAATTAAATTAAAAATTGTTTCACTAATACATTCAGAATTTATTGTACATTAACCCTAATCAACGAGATATCACGATACTTTAATCAAACTTACTGTTTTACAAACCATCATTTACTGAAAACTTACAATCAGGTAAAATAATTACATATTTTTACTTACAAACCAGTGAGTTTAATACTTTTGCCAAAATAATTAGTTGTTTGCATCCGTAAAAATAATGTTATAATCAAACAATTACTAATTTGGATGTTTACAAATTAACATTTCTTCAATTCACATACACATTTAATTAAATAAAAAAGGTGTGTATTCAGGATAAATATAATCAGCAGGAATACTTACAAAAAAATTTTTATTTAAAACAAGCAATAAGCAAGAATAGAAAAATTTTAATTGAACAAACCAGTAAATCTTCATTTTTATGAAACTAATTCTAAATTTAAAAACTAGAAATCAATGTTGTTACTATATCTGAACCAACTAAATAAATTTTTTGTTTTTAATCATAAAAATAATGTGTTTGAATCAATCTATAAATATTAAATAAATTTAAGTACCCGCTTAGGTGAATGAAAAAAGTTATTTATTAAGTTTAAAAAAAATGAGTGTTCTGGTGTATTATTCAAATACAAGTACATGCCATTTGGAATAAGTTCAGCCCCGGGAATTTTTCAATTACGTATGGAGGAAATTTTAAAGGGAATTCCCGGAGTTATTCATAATAAAATTAATTTTATTCTTTACCCCTAAGGCAAGATAGGGTAGGCACTCACTAGGAGAAGATTAGATACTTATGTGATTCAAATAAGTTAAATTCAAATAAATGTATTTATTGTAAGTGACGAAATTTTTTTCTCAGATAGTAAGATAAGATTATAAAAGCCTAAGCCTCTCAACACAAGGCATTTAATACAGTTTCATGCAATACATCATATTATTAATTATTTATAAAGTGCTTCGAAACAAACAAACCAGAGAATTTGATATCTTTCCTTTTAATGAATAATACTGTTAACGAACAAACATGCCTGTTTAACCGTTGAAAGCCATGCGCTTGAAATTTTTTGTTATTGCTACTTCCCATTTAACTTGAGAAATTTCAGGCTTTGATTTACAATGAAAAATAACGATTACTAAATAAGCGAAAAAAATCACATGACCTTGAGCAATATGGAACCTAGATTTTTAATAAATAACACTATTGAATAATTTACAGGAGCTTGTATAACTATAGAAGTCAGGGTGCCTTAGATCTTATACATTAAATGTGTAATAATATCGCTTATTTTAAAGAAATGAGTGCTATCTTTTTTGACACTAAATACTATTAACATGAAGCGTCACCCTCTAAGCGCACTGTGTTATATGATTAAAGGCACTTGATTATTGATTAAGAGTATTATTTTTAAAAAAATGGAAAGTCAAAAAAGCCTTGATTTCAGTGGCTAATTGTGCTTGTTTTCGAATGTAGCACGTCGGGCTTTTTTTCTTCGGAAGTCGTAAGCTGGACTTATTTTCTTCTGTCCTTGAATGAGGCTTATTTTTTTCCGAGTTATCGTACATGATCAATATTATACCACTTTACTATTTTATTGTTCATTATCATCTCATATGTAACTTGCAACTGTCACAACCGTGAATATTTAAGGCCTGGTTGTTTGAAATAATAAGCTTCAAGCTTATTCAAAATATATTCAGTTTTATGGATGAAAACATTATTGTAAGCATTTTGATCATGACGTTATTTTCTCGATTAATTTCTTAAAATGAGTTTTATTTGAAGTCGGAAACTTGATGCAAATATTAAAATAATGATAGAAAGATAGGGTAACATAAACGTTGTCATATCAATTTACCATAAAGTCATAAGCAAAAATTTTATTAAAACATTTCTTTACTAAATAAACAAATTATTTTTTACCTACCAATTTTTTTACACACAATTTTTTACTATTTGTCATGTTTAAAATAAATGTTCATAGAGTAGGTGGTTTTTTTTTCAATCCTACACTGTTCTTTTGTTAATTCACTTAACGTTGGTTTGTTTATACACTGTAATTCTTGAACAGTTTCTTATTTTCAACTGTACACTGTTGCCAAAGATTTGAGAGTTTACATGAAAATGTACACGTGAATTTTATGTCAAATCGGTAGTTTCCACGTCGACTTAGCAGGCGGAATAAAATTTATTACTAACGTACCCATACTTTTAAAGTTTTACAGTAAATTCAAGTTCATTAAATAAATTGACAATTGATAAGTAATTAGCACGAAGCATTCTCACACTTCCAAACATTAAAATTTGTTGAATAAATTTTTCCATTTGCAATCTACATGTGTGATCATGGTTTTTTTCTACATTTATTAGCGAAAGCTTGCTCCACGTCTTTAAAATTTTTTTTTTAGTTAACTTATTACTGCCAGTCAATGATCATATTCACTTTAATCTTCATGAAAGTAGAAGTAAATACTGTGACTGACTTTATTTTCAAAGCCAGGTAACTCAGTTTTATACAACCACTATTATTAGAAGTTAAGGTAAGCTCACTTTTGTTCATACAAAGTATTTGTTAAGTAACAACACATTGTTTTGCAGCATTTAAAAATTTTTTTAGTAAAACAGATACGGATGACGATCTTGCGATGCCATTTTATGTAGATCTTATAATTAGCTATAACGGTAAAAAAAAAGCTATCATGTGTTTTGTCTGTAAAAAAATATTTTTCAACTATACACTTCATGAACTAGAATCACATAAGTAATAACAGATTTTACACTCTTCTATCATACTAATAACATCAGTGTGTAAGTAATTATTCTTTAACGTACAGAAATTCGTGCCAAAAGATAATTAAAAATAATCATCATTCAATAAATGTTAAAGGAAACAATTTAATTAATCCACAATTATAAGATTTTAAGGTAATGTAACGTACGATATGAAAGGCATATCATACTGACTATCCCTAGTAACAGCGAGGCTACTTTAGCAAGAAGTCATCGACAGGTGGGGAACAAAGTAATATAAGGCCCAGCGAGCCTCAAACCGCGACAGTCGGGCAATCGCGCTCTTGGTCTTCGGTAGTCGATCGCTATCAAGAGAGTCAAGCGTTACCAAGAGACTCGAGCGTTACCGAATCAAGACGCCGAGCAGTAACTACAGAAGAACACAACGAGCTTCGAACGGGACCACACGCACGACTTTGCCTTATAGATGGGTATTTCGAATAAAAGTGTTTAAGAAAATAGTTATGTGACTCTAATGCTTGTTGGAAAATTAGAAATTCATACGACCAATTTCTTTTTGTTTAAGAAAATTTATATACTGATCATTCTCGCGACGCACTTCCTTAACAATATCTTCCCAACGTGACAGTTTTGGTGCTAAGTGTGGGGTCTGGTAAGAGTCAAAATTTTTATTTCTTTTATTGTACGCGTTTCCAAAAAAAAAAAATTCCGCCGAGAAGCATGCATAGTGCCACGAGAACTCGACGATTGAAAATCGGGAAGCCAAGGAGCCGATCAAAGACGACAGTTCCGGTTATATTCGACAAGCAGCGGTGAAAACAGCCGGGAAGCCAACAGAATCAGAATACCAATTGCAGAAAATCCCAGGATCAAGGGAACAAGCGGCAAGCGCTGAAGGGTAATGGTTGCCCAAATTTTATTCTTATTGGCGTGTATATCCACGACGACTTAAGTATATTCATAATAAAATTAATTTTATTCTTTACCCCTAAGGCAAGATAGGGTAGGCACTCACTAGGAGAAGATTAGGTCGTGGGAAATTTGTATTATTGATATATATGTATATTAATTATTTCGTTCGCTCCTCTTTTTAGTGTGTTTTTTTTTTTTTTAAGCCCAAAACAAAAATTACTCGAAATAAGAGACTTAAATAAACAGTAAACTAGGAAAATTTTTGCACAACGCAGTTAATTCAGAGGGATTCTATTAGTAGGCTTGGTAAGACACAGGAAACATCCGGAAATCACAACTCACATCCATATCGGCTGAAAAATTTATCACCATTTTGATTATCAGTTTTTTTTAACGACAATAGACAACAGATTTTTCAAAAATTTTTTTTCCCTTATTTACCACTAAACAAAAATACAGGGTAAAATCAAAGAAACTAAGTAAGAGACGAATACTGCTCTTGTACTCTCTTACCTCGCCCTCTACAATTTTTTTTCCTGTCGTCCGATTATTATTAAGCTGCGACATGGGTTATTGAATGAATAAAAGAAGCCATGTTTAGGGTAACGGTACCACCACTAACTGATATCTACACAAATTGATCCTACTCGGATTCGAATAGGGATAGACTATGGAGTAATATAGCACCTACCGCGCCCCAATGTACAGAAGATACATACGCTACACACAATCATAACCACCCACACAGACCGCAGAACGCGCAACTAAACATTCTGCCCACGCTAAGTTATATGGCAAGCAACATTCCGTTCTTTGATAGAGACCCGAGGTGATTATAGAGTATCTGCTGATGTTTACATCGTTATTGTGTTTACATACTACGTATAGAGAAACGAGGTGATTATTTTGGAAGATATCGAATCCGAAAGTGAACCAAACGAAAAGAAGAAATATACGATGGAAATAGCAGCGCAACTGGATTTTGATGTAAAAAAAGACGATTGGGAAAAATTCATTGATAGGTTGGAGCAGTGCTTTATTGCCAACGATATAGTGGATAAAAAGAAAATGAGAGCAATCTTGTTGAGTAAAGTAAACGCGGATACTTACGATTTAATCGATCGAATTTGCAAGCCCGAGAAACCTGGCAAAAAAGAATATAAGGATATCGTCAAACTTGTAAAAAATTATTTGAAACCAGAAGCATCATATTTAGTACATCGAGCAAAATTTCGTCAGCGCTTGCAATTGGAAAATGAATCAATCACCGAGTATGTGGCAATACTAAAAAATCTGAGCAAAGATTGTAAATTTACGCAATTGGAAGAGCAAATTTTGGATCAATTAATAACAGGACTGCGAAGTAAGGATATAAAAATGGAGCTGCTCAAAATGGAAAATCCAACGATGGCGACGGCAGTGAAGAAAGCGTTAGCATGCGAAGCAGCACATGTAGAAACAGAAAAATTACAACGCTAGGAAAATTCCGTAGCTCAAGGTAAAATACATAAGGTAAATATTCAATCTAAAGGAAACAGCAATAGAGGCAGAAATAACAGGGGGAGAGGCAGAGGTAATCAAGGCCGACCAACAGACCAATCAACGACACCAGGGACAGGAGCATCGCAACGAGGCGGACACCGAACAGCGGCGAAAACAGGTGACGCAACAAAAATTTGCTATTGTTGTGGAAAAGCGAATCACTTTGAGCGAGAATGTCGGTATCGACAGCACACTTGTAATATTTGTAAACGTCGCGGGCATTTAAGTACAGTGTGTTTTGAAAGATCAAGAGTGTCTGATGTGAATGAGAGAAAGAATACGAGAGTTAGTTACGTAGATTCCGCGAACAAAGACAGCGATACAGATAGTTTGACACGCGAAATAACTCATATGTTTCCCAAAAATAGAGTAAGCGAAATTTATTATTTAAGGTCGTATGTGCGGGGAAGTACACAAGTAGATGCTCAGTTTATAACAGTAAAGATAAATAACGTTGCAATTCCTATGGAAGTTGATTCGGGTGCTGCGATTTCAATCTTGCCGTTAAAGTAGAAAAATAGATTTTTCCACGATATTGAAATGTATGAGTCAGACATTACGTTGCTTAATCACGATGGATCTATATATAAGCCAGCAGGTATGCTACGACAAATTGAAATCGAAGCAAACGGAAAGTCTGTATTTGCTGATGTTTACATCACAAATGCGAACGGGCCAGCAATAGTCGGTCGAATATGGCTCAAAGCATTTAATTTGTGGCCTCTATTTCACGATTAAAAATATCAAACGATCGAACCAAAGGTTGTAGAGAACGAGAAATTGAAAATATATAAAAAAAGTATAATAAAGAAACATGAAGCGGTATTTACGGGCCGGGGAAAATTTACAAAAGGCAAAGTAAAATCAGAATTAAAAGAAGAGGCCAAGCCAAAATATTTGCTTGCACGATCGGTACCATTTGCGTTGAAAGAGCGAATTGAAAATGAATTAAAGCGATTAGAAAGTCAAGGAACAATCGAAGCGATTGAGCACTCTGAGTGGGCTACTCCACTAGTGCCAGTGCTTAAACCAGATGGCAGTATACGTATGTGTGCTGATTTTAAAGTCACTTTAAACCCGCAATTAATCACAGTAAGGCATCCAGCGCCTAATTTTGAACATGCAGTTGCACAGTTACAAGCTGGGGTTAAATATTCAAAAATAGACCTAAAAGAAGCATATTTACAGATGCCGGTCGAAGAGAAGTCTCAGATGTTGCTTACTATTAACACACACATGGGATTATTCAAATACAAGTACATGCCATTTGGAATAAGTTCAGCCCCGGGAATTTTTCAATTACGTATGGAGGAAATTTTAAAGGGAATTCCCGGAGTAGCGATTGTAGTAGACGATGTGGTTGTGACGGGTAAAACTACAGATGAGCATTTGACAAATTTAGATAGAGTTTTAGGAAAATTAAATGAATGTGGACTTAAAGTACGTGTGGAAAAATGCAAATTTTTTGAAGATAAGATTACGTATTTAGGTTACGAAATTAGCAGTAACGAAATAAAAGTCGATCCACATAAATATCAAGCGATTGATGAAATGAGTAGACCTAAGGATCATGAAGATTTACAATTGTTTTTGGGTAAAACTAATTATTATGAAAGGTTAATAAATAAGCGTGCAGAAAAACTTGTAGCGTTATACGAATGTCAGGGAAAGGAAGAATTTGTGCGGAACGAGGCATGCGAAAAAGCATTTTTAAGTGCGAAAGAGAGTTTGAAACAAGCCGTTGTTAACTTTGATCCTAAACAACATCTAATTTTGAAGTGCGATGCATCGCCACTAGGATTGGCAGCATATTTAAGCCAACCCAATCCGAATGGTGATAAACCAGTAGCGTTTGCGTCAAAACGTTTATCAGAAGCGCAAAAAGAAGACAAACAATAAATGGGAATTGCGATTGAACCTATATATTTTCTCAAGAATTTAGGAAAAATATTATTGTTCATTTTGCATTAACCAATGGAAATTATATTTACTCTCATTACATTTCTATGACAGACGGTGAACTTGGCCATTTACATCTAGAAGGCGTAGGTGAAAATCCATATTATACGCCTCTGATACAAGTTTCTAGGGCGATAAATACAGAACTTGAGTCAGGGGTAGAGATCCCACAAACAGATCGTAGAAGTAGTGAGGGAAGTGAGGAGCGTAAGTATGGGTCCAAACTAGACAAGAGAGTGGACAGAGGCAAGCGGGGAAAGGAGGACAAAAGTTATTTAGAAAAGGAGCTAGACACTTCCGAAAGAGCAGTGGATACAAGTAAGCATACGGAAAAACGGGGGGAGTACAGACAACAAACAAGCAGCGACGACGACAGCAATGAAAGTACAGCAGAGGAAGAGAGAGAGCAAGCTAACGAGTTGAATGACGCGCTATGCGCTATGCCAACACAGTCATACACTCACCATCGATGGAAAAATATAGAGTGTGCAGAACACACCTACCAACAGCAAGGCCACCATGGGCACCAAAGAAGAATGAAAATCATGCACATGTATGTAAAGCAAAATTTTTAAGAAAACGCGCTTAAACCAAACATTAAAAAATGTATTAAGGTCCTTAAAGAGGTAATAGTAGCAAATGAAGTAAAAACGATTGGTATCGTTAGGGACCTAGCGATCCTTAATCAGACCCACTGGGGATACTTTGTCGATACCTTTGAAGAAATATTAAAAAATATTAGACTAGCAGCAGTACTCTACACGAACACTCGAGTAATCCCACCAGCAGATCAAAGATTTAAAATCATGAGAGAATATCATGAAGCGGCAATAGGTGGACCTAGGGGGATGAATAAGACATATGACAGGATCGTCAAAGACTACTACTGGAGAACCATGCACCCGGATGTGAGACAAGTCATCCTGGGATGTACATCATGCCAAACGGATCGAATACAAGATATTTTTCAGAGGGAGAGATGGTTTATGTGGTGAAAGAGCCATCAAAAGGTAAAAATGGTTCGCAATACGAGGGCCCGAATAAAATAACATGTATTGATTATATCAACAAAAACGTAAGACTTCAGAGAGGTGACAAAGTAATAGTATCCCACGTAGACAAAATCAAAAAAGCATGTATGGTAAAGGCTCCGCCAGAGAATGCGAGCAGGGGGAGGGATACGAAAGTACAGTTTGAAACATTCAACTTCGCTTAAAATTTTTGCGGCCCCCAGACGCATCACGAACAAGATATATCCATATATTGAACTCAGATATGCAAGCTCACAGAAAAAAGTGTAATGGGAAGGTACGCATGAACAAAGCATTGATAACATTAATCTATAGTCGAATTTGCATAAGATGAATTAAAAAAAAAACAAAGCGAATGAGGGGCGCGTGTAGCACTCACTAATAAGGAAAAATACTTTAAAAAGCGTAGAATTAATTCACAGGACAAATGTACATATAACAGATGGTACAATAGAAAAAATTATGTATACCTATGGGCTGAGATAAACATGTTAATTTGAATAAATATTTGCTAGAGGTACGCAAAAAAGAATTAATGTTAAAAAGTATGAACGAATATTAATTTTTTTCTGTGGCCCATTGACATCGTTGTTGTGTAAGAAAAATTTATTTTAGCAATTATTGTTAGGTAGAGAGGAGCATGGGGGAATGAAAGTAAAATAAACTAAGTAATCACAGGGAAAGAATTTATTTCGTAACAGGCCCACGAACTCACGTCGAGTACGGGAGGTTGAACCTCCTTTTTTTTCTCCCTACCATCATTCTCTATCAGAAAAAAAGCCTACTCCTTTTGTCATGATCCGCTGACAATCAGAACGCCTGAAACGACACACACAGTCGTCATGAAGTATTGAATCAACTACCACGTCTAAGGCAACAAACAGACTGTTTGTCAAACCGTCCATCTCAAAGTCAGCATAATTTTGCAAAAACTACATGGACCAGTACTAATCGTTCATGTAAGGGAAACTAACAATAACGCACCCATATCACCGGTCGACTATCAAGAGAAATAATCGACCACACCCAGTGTGCGACAGTGTTTCTGAGAACTTGGCCATCGAAGGATAACGTTACCAGGCCACCCTCATTCAAACAGGGTCGTCGATACTAAAGAGAAGGCATACGAATCTACAACCCGCATGCTCAACTGAAAAAAATCAAAGGTGCTTGCAATCACATAAGCTGTTACTTACATAACGACATTGCGCAACAGTGTACGCGAGCTGTTTCTGCTTTTGCAGGAAGAGAAAAAAAAAATCATGTGACACGCGTAGAGTTGAAGCACAGCTTTAAGAACTCAGTCAGCCACGCAAATACCTTAGAAAGTACACTTTCTCTAGACTAGACTAGACTTCTAAGAAAAGAGAGAGGAGTACGATGGAAACATAGTGTAAAAAATTTATGGATGAAAAGTACTAGAAAAATGTACGACACAGGTCAAAACTTAAATGCGGAATACATCACCATGAAATGATTTGTTTTTATTCACACCTCCAAGCTTGTCTCGACCAAAAAATACAAGTGAAATGTAAGGCAACCAATCGTCAAACTATCTGACTCTGCAGTGTTCTTGAATATGTTATATGACCCCGCAGAAAAAATGGGGCGCATAATATTATAACCGACTATTCACAAACTAAATAAGCGACCCATATACGCACGTAGAGCCGCGACAAAATAAGGGATAACGTGATGAAACATATTTGCTTTTGTTTCCGTTGGTGGCGCTGTTTCGAAATATTTCACGGAGCGAAGAACACGAATACATAATCTATCATGGGCTCTAAATTAATATTTTTTTAGTACTGTTAACGCATGTATGTGCACTTCACATAACCCTAATTTCAAGTAAATTGTAAATTCAGTCTACTGTAAAATGTATAAGAAAGTGTGAGATACGTACTTTCGTAGTCGAATAAAATTTTAAGTGCTTTACAAGTGTTTTCCATAACTTATTTCGATTCATTTTTCTTTGTGCTTTAAAAAGGTTTACGTACTTAACGATTTACATTAATTATATCATGATTGTAAGGTTTTACTTATAAGTATACGTCAGAATCTTTATACACATACATATTGTAGCGCTCTTACTTTTATTAATTTTTGGAAAGGTGATTTTCAGGGGAAAACAGTTCAGGCGGCTCGACGCAGTGTCTGTTTATAATACTTTTGCGCAATATATTTTCCGGGGGAAGAGTCGCGAGGTCCGATTTTCGGGGGTACCGAGGTGATGAGTCGGATCAAGTCAAAGGGGAGAGAGTCTTTTTTTTTGAGTTCTACAAGGAAACATGAGGTTTCTCCCGGTGACCTGAGGAGCCTTGGGACTCTTTGCGATATCGGACCTCGTTGTTTCAAGAGTGTTAGTAGACATCCCATCTGAGCCACGAAGCTATTCAACTTGTTCCCGAATTGATTAAGGTGAGTGGGTGGTAAAACCACAGTTGTCTAATTTAATAACTGAGTGGTGGCTTCAGTGCCAGCTGAGTGGTGTAGACGGTGTTCTCCTTTTTTATATACGTACTCGTTAAATCTGTGTTTTGATTCTTTTTCCTGAATCTGGGACCATTACATTTCCGGACTGGTGAATCTTTGATTTCCTTTTTTGCGTCAAGCCTCTGTGTATTTTTTTTTCGTAAATCTGATAGCGTAATTTTAAATCGGATTATTTTAAGTGATATAAAGTAAACTTGTGATTAATGAACATAGTGTTAAAAACCGAAACATAAATCTTTACTTTTGTTTTCAATTATCAATAAGTGTTAAAAAGAATTAAAGTGTTAAAAATAATCAACCCGTATTAGTAAAAAATCCGACTCTTGAATTGTAAGGTAATAGGCGCGCGCGCTCTCTCCCTCGAAGCATTCACTACAGGATACATAGCGCGACCTGTATAATTCTCCGAATTTCGTCTCTCGAGTATGTTAGTGAGGAGAAGTGTATTCGATTGACTACGCCGAATAAGATAAACTTTATTTGTAAGTGCGCTCAATAGCTAATGAGTCTATCTTTATTCTTTTGTTTGTAAACTTTCCAAGTATAATAAATCAAGTTTCTATTTCTTTAATTATGCCTCGTGAAATATAAGTTTTAATTTTATCACGTCCTTGTCCTTAGTTAATCCAATAGAAATAAATCTTAAAATTAATTCAGGGATTTCGGAGCCGACTATTACCCGTGAGGAACGGCACGCCTAGGTGATCCACGTTGGCCCCACCAAAAGTCCTCGTGAATAAGACGAGGACTTGCACAATAAATCAACTTATAATTTTGTACACAGTTCAAAAGAGAAGCTTTACGTTCATTGATGTATTATTGAGTTTACAAGAAATTTCATATAGTTTCTAACGTTTTCTACGGTTTCTACAACTTATCTACGTTTTAGGCAGTTTCTTACAAATCTATCAATGATAGTATTCAGAGATGGGTTTTCTACAAAATTTTCAGTATTCTATTGTATATTCGTAAGAAACTATTAAAAACGTAAGAAAGTCGTAGACAACGTAGAAAACGTAGAAAACCGAGTTAAACGTTTTGTAAAAATTAAAACGATGCAAAAATGGACGTGAAGCTTCTCTTTTAAACTTTGTATGAAATTATAAGTTCATCTATTGTGTTATAACTAATATTCATCGTCGAGTATGTAAATAATTTTAAAGTACAGAGCAAAATGAATCAAAAAAAATAAGACAAACACTTGTAAAGCACATAAAATTCAATTCGATAACGAAAGTACATATCTAACACTCTTTTATGAAGTTTACAGTAGACTGAATTCACGGTTTACTTGAAATTAAGGTTATGTGAAGTGTCGAGAACTCTATGTCGATTACTATGTTAAAAAGTCTTAAAGTTTTCTACAGTATTTGAAGTATTTAACGTACTACGCGTAGAAAATATTTGAAGTATTACGCGTAGAAAACTTACTTATTCGACACCCAGTTTTATGTATAAAGATCGTTAAACCTCACAAGTGACATCGAAAGGGTCATTCTTCATGCTACAATTGTTATATGCAATACAACTCGTAGATTACAAAAAAAACAGTTGAAAAATTGAAATTCATCAACACCGTCAAAAGAGAGTAAAAAAATTATTTCGGTAATCTCTTGTAAATGGTGAGAGATAGAATGAAAATAAAAATATTATCGTGTAAAGCGGAAAATTCTATACCGATTTAGTCTTTAAATTTAATTCAAGGTAGCACTAATTATAAGTCTAAAAATATTATAAGGATGAGAGTGAGTAAGACAGAAAGCACGTGGACAAACAAATACCAATATGTATAAGTACACATGTACATAACGATGTGTGTTTAAGTTTACTAATTATTTTAAAATTTGTGTTAGTCTCGACTTGATTAGCTCATAAAACTTCTGTTTGTGATAAAATGTATAAGAAATGAGTTTATTCATCTAAAAAGGGATACTAATACTCAATTGAAGTTATCACATTTAAAATGTCATAGTTATAATATTTGCAATATAATTTTAATAACTGCTATGATAATAAGTAGGTGATACGTTCATCCCATTACACTCTTGTTGCTACATAATTTGACATGTTATCCTTGAAATATTCATGCAATTACATCTGATGCATGGCTTCCAAACATGACAGCATAAGGAGCAGACAATTTTTATCTTGTAACATTCAATCTTTAAATTACCAGCAGTACAGTGTAGCAGACGCTCGTGCGTGCGCACATGGATATCCCCATGTATACAGATCGCACTGCTTACCAAACAAACTCAATGACAATATGGCAACGTCGCGAGTTTGTGCGGGCGCGCCATACCCTTCCATCCCTATTAAGGGGTAGTTTGGAACGTATTTTCAATCGCCTCCCATTTAAAAGCTATTTGCCCTAAAAAATTAATTCCAACGGGGTTCGCTTCAGAAAAAATTGCTCTACACGCTGTTCCCGGGAAACACGACCGATACATATCATCCTGTATAAATAATAAGGTACGAATATCATAAGACAAATAATGTCAATAATATTATTAAGAAAAACGAGAATGAGCGCTGGGAGTCGCTTAACTGTATCGGGGGGTGCAGTCCGTAGGACAAGAGTCAGAAAGAATTTTCTTTTTTCCGGAATACGTGATGACAGTAAAGTATGTTACGTTTAATTATTTACCAAAAGTATTACCGTCGACCACAACACATTAAGTAAATCAATAAGAAACTAAGTAGATATGAGCGCAAGGAGTCACTCGACTGTATTGGGGGGCGCAGTCCATAGGACAAAGACAAGAAAGAATTGTCTTTTCTTGTTTATATTAATAGTAAGAAATTTGTATGGGAATTTTTTTTGCAAATAAACAAATGATGAATAAGTGTATGGGAAATAACAAAATAGTAACTCCATGTAAAATAAAGTAATGTATAATTTTAAATTCATTATTTTGTATGTGAAACAACACTTAACGTAAAGTAGTCTTCAGCAGATGTCCAATTCGTAGCAATTTTAACTATTATTGTAATATAAGGCAAAGCGCATACAAAATTAATATTGTTATACACACAACACACAACGAGAGAAGACTGAATGATTAGAAGATCAAAAGTATTAATGTAAAGGGAACAGCGGTTCTCTACAATGGAACGGAAGGATCAGTGTAAAATACTATGTAACATAAACAACACAGCCAACAGAATACAGCACAACACACACACGCACAATCGTAAGCAAGTCTACAGGCTCAACTCTGGATAAATTGTGAAGGTCAGCGTCGTCGAGGGCGACGACGTCGCGGCCTCGAACGTGTAACGTACGATATGCAAGACATATCATACTGACTCTCCCTAGTAACAGCGAGGCTATTTTAGCAAGAAGTCATCGACAGGTGGGGAACAAAGTAGCATAAGGCCTAGCGAGCCTCAAATCGGGACAGTCGGGCATTCGCGCACTCGGACTTTGATTCACGCTCTCGGCCTTCGGTAGTCGATCGCTATCAAGAGGGTCGGGCGTTACCAAGGGACTCGAGCGTTACCGAATCAAGACGCTTGATAGTTATCCCTATAATACTATGTATTTATTGTAAAAAAACCAACATAAGCGAGTAGTTTTCAATTCGGGGTAGAGCAGCAAGGATATGTAGTTGAGTTTTAGCTATACCAGTAAATATCTAAGTCAGAATTAAATTTTAGTGGCTTCAACAACTAGTACTGTATCATACGTACCCAAACTAACAGTTGAATTTAACTCGCTAGTGTACTCATGTAACTGAATTGGAAAAGTCACGTGATGTTATCTTATAAACCAGGTTATTTTATCTCATACTTTCAAATATTTTTAAAACTATATGTTTTGAAAGCAAATTTCAGAAATTGTTAATCATCAGTAAAAACTGAAATTATGAGTTGTTAACCACAGTTTCACTACAGTTAACCACAGTTTTCAACTCAACTTCTCTCATACGAGATTTTGATTTTTCAGGTTTATTTGTTATGTTTATAATTTCTATAAAATTTACGTACTATTTATAATGCAGAGATAAGGATACTTCACTTATTCAGTGTAATACTACGGCACGACTGCTTAAATAGGGCGCAGATTTTAATTTTGGTCGTATAAAATAAAATATTTCTGAATTAGTACCTACATCCATGGGCTGGTGTGTTTCCCAACTTGACTATTTGCGGTAATCGTTTTTTTTCAACTAAAAAGGTTTTCGAATACCTTTGAGCGCCTTAGAGAGTCTACCATCCTAGCCAAGTAAAGGGATGGTTAGAGACGGTGAGGTAGAACGACGTTAAGAAGGCTTATAAGGAAATAGCGGGGTAAAGAAGAACAGTAGTAGGAAGATGGTTTAGTGATTTTGTAAAGGATCTGTATCAACACCTTATGTACATAAAGATTAGATAGAAAACAGCTTATTATATCATTTAAAATAATGATTTATTCCATTTGGTTAACTAGCTAGAAAGTTCACACAATGAAATTTTTAATGATTCTTAAGCTAACTGTAAGTAGTAACGTTTAACAGAAATTTTTCGACATTAGCTAGAGGCAAACATTTAAATGCTGTTTTGAGTATTTTCTTTGATAGGTGTAAAAAATTGTATTCTTTTTTTTTACAGTACGGAAAAAATACTATTTCAAAGTATTTATTAATACTGTTTGAATGATGCAATGTAACCTTAAAATCAAAAAAGGGGTTATATTGAATGTTTCTCGATAATTTCTGAACGATTTCTGCATTGAATTAAAGAACTAATAGCGATACCATATTTGGCAAAGGGTTATTTAGTAAAACAATTTATTTCACTAGATGAGAAATATGTAATATCTTTTATGAAAAAATTTAAAGTCCTTACCTGTAGCCTAAAAACAGCACTCTCAACATCAAATTTTTGTTTCAAGTTGACGTTGTACTTTTTTTTGCTCTTACGGTTGCAAGAATAAAATTTTACGTACCTCTCAAAGAATATGGTTAAAACAGAATTTTAAAAATTAAAAAATTAACTCTGAGGTTATGTTTAACCTCAAACTGGCGTCCGAAAAGTTTCTCTTGAATGATGATTTTACTCAGTTCTTAAAACCTTTAACTTGTTGCAAAAAAAAAATTTGAAAAAAAGAGGGTCCTTCACAGATGATGACCAAGGATACTCAAAACTACTAGATATTTATTTATTTTTTCCAAGTTCAGATCTGCATACAATCTTTTTACATTGCCCAGCATAGTTTTAATTTCTTTATTACATCATTCTCCTTATCACGTCTTATTTCTATTATCAACACATAACTTTTTTCTTCCCTTTCTTTTTTAAGCTCTTTTTCTTGTTTACATAATTATCTTCCTTGCTTATATCATTCCCTCTATCTTATGTTACTTACCCTTCCCTTAAATAAACTATTGCCACTTTTTCCTTGCCACTTACTTTTGCAACTCCCCCTATCTCTACCACTCTGTGCTCTATCCTAATAATTTTTCAAAATCTCTGCTATATTGACACATGTCCTTCTTTATTCTCCGCTAATGTGTGGCTATTGTCCTGAGAATTGAATCGTCCTTTTCCCCTTTAAGCTTTAATTCATCAGTCTTCTCAACCCATTTTTTTAAATTTCTTCTAGCGACTATACATTTTCAAGGGTGCTGTAAGTTCTCCTCCTTTACTTTGCAATGTCTGCACATAATATTTTCATATCCTTTATTTCCAGCTTTACCTACGTTTCCGCATCTTATACTCGCCTAATGTTCCTTGTCTTTTACATTTTCTCTTTCTTACCATCATTCCTATGGTGATATATCTTGTTTTATAAATTTATATATTTATTATTGTCTTGAGAAATATCTATTTTTTAGCAATTTCATTAAATTTCTTGGTCAATTCAAACAAAAATTCATTCATTTCACCTTTCCTCTATTTTATTCACTTTTTTCTTTTCATACATTTCTCGGATTAAATCTCTATCCCCGACTTCCTGACATGCTGCGAGTAGATTTTTTGGTCTAACTTGAGCTGTTTTTGTTTAAAATTCCTTTTAGTTCTTATTTTAGACATATTGATACCAGTCGTTACCCTTTTCTTATTATCTCAAGAGAAAATTCCCCAACTCTTTTCTTCGCCTCTATTTTCCAACTTCTTTGTCCTGACTCTAATCTTTATATATAATCTGGTGTATTCTTATTTATCCCCAACAATGTTTTAGTGTACCTCCCTCAAAC
Organism: Copidosoma floridanum; assembly: GCF_000648655.2. Next base: position 259,310 of record NW_019379542.1, read on the forward strand.
TTTTTCTAGCCTTTCTTTTTTTTCCCATCCCTGAATTTCCACCTCATACAAAAAGCTGATCTTGCTATTGTGTCAAGTAAGTATAGTCTTTTCTGGAGGTTTCCTATTTATGCTCTCTGATACATCTCCCACACTACAATCATCCTTTTTTGTGCCTTTTTGAGAACTCTATTGATGTTAAAATTAAAATTGGCCAGAAGCCTAAATATTTGCATTACTTCACTACCTACAATTTCTCTTCTTTAAAGCTTCAGCTTCTCCTTTTTTTTCAATCACCCTCCATTTCTGTATATATAAGTACTTTGTTTTATTTTGGGCTGACCTCAATCTTATTTTTTGTACTGTACCTTTCTAAATCTTTTACAATTCCCCTTAATCCTTCTTTACTATCTGCCATCGCTATTATATCGTCTGCAAATTTTAGAGAAAAGGTCTTTCTATTTACTATTACAAACCATTCTTCGTTGTTCTTCTCCCATTCTTCCTCTAAGTCATCAATAAAAAGGTTAAAGAGCTTTGGGCTCAATCGACACCTTGTACTCTTTTTAATGTCTTAAAGCTATTCGATACTCTTTCTTATGTTATGACCTGATCTTTTATGATCTCGTAGATCAATTTTTATTATTTTTAGTATCTTACCTTTTATTCCTTTTTATTCTAGATTTTTTTTAATTTTCTTATTAACCACATTAAAAGCTATTATAAAATCCATAAATAGCACATAAACTTCTCCTCCTGTTTCTTTTAGTTTATTCTCTATTATACTATTCAAAATTAGTATTCAGTCTTTAGTTCCTTTGTAGCCTTTGAATCCTGCTTGGCTTTCTTTTATTTTGCTTAAAACTAGGGGCAAACGAGGGCATTATTGCGGTTGCTCTAGTTATTGCGGAACTCTCGAATAGTGCATATATTTCAATGAACTGATGATTTATGGTGTGTAAACACTTGAGATCATTAGATGAAGTTATAGAGTATCCAATTCATTAAACTTTCGTTCCAAAATAGCGTTTCAGACTGGACATTTGCATAACAAAGTATCACACCCGCAATAACTGGTGCACACATAACCTCTTTCACTATGATGGTATTGTTGCAGATACCTCGTTGATTTAGCATTGAAATTGACCACAACAATACATCTAGACCCATAATAATACCGACATTAGTAACTGAACTTTCAAACCTCTTTTTTAATCAATATTTATGAGTTTATGCATTTATAAAAGCAGAATTCAGTAGTTTTTCAGTCCAACATTATTGAAAAAAAAAAAAAATTACGACTCGATGAACTAAATTTCTTAGATGAATGTTTAAAGCTAACCACTAAAAATAAACCGCAATTATACACTCATTTACACCTACTTGATACATTATGAAGTTTTGATTGATGTCGGTTATATTTTTGTATAATAAAATTAAGATACTAATCAAAGTCAGGCCGTTCCCAGGGTCTTAATAAGTACTACCCCCAATTTCTTTCAGTAAATTTGCTAGTACTGTGTGGCTTACGTCCTATTTATCCTTGCTTCAACCGTTTCTCAACATACTTTAAAGTTGTTTATTACTTTTCTACAGTTTCTGCGCCCTTGTACAGTTCTTCACACTTATAATTTTTTTCTTCCCCTGAAATGAAGATTTTAACAGTACATAGACAATGACAACACTTATTATGAATTACGCTTATAATCTTTGTCTTTTTTTTATCATGATTTCCTTCTCATAAGTGCTGGCATATTTTCATTTACTTTGAATTATATCAAATGATATCAAAATGAATTATATCAAAAGGTATGAAAAAAGTAAACCCTACCAATCACCTTAATACAAAAACGTTTGATTTCTGGTGATAATTATAACAATACGTTTACTTATAATTCATTAATTTAGATACGGAAAATTGCAATTGCTTTTATTACCAATATCTCATGAAAATTAAAAATTATAACTTGAAATTTTTAGTACTCTGTAATGTATGTACTTCTTCTTTCAAGTAAACATGGAAAATGACTTGGTTGACCATAAAAATATGAGATAAAACTCAGCAAAAGAATCCGATAAAAGATCAAACAAAATATTTGTTACTTGTAACATCCCGTTTAAGGTGGTTGAAAATGAATTTTTCAAAAGGTTCATTGAATTACTTTGCGAAGTTAATTTTCAATATACGTTACCTTGTCGACAAATTCTGGCATCGTCATTTATCAACAGTCTTCATCAAAAAATTAATGATGAAAAAAAAAGTTTATTAAAAATAAACCAAGTGTTGTTTTTGTGAATGGCTGGCACAATAAATCAATTAGCAAAAATTTATGGTATGTACAATGAGTAGCATTAAGTTAGATCTGTTTATATAGTGAGGGATTTATTCCGTGGATCAGAAAATTAGCAAACACACCTTGTAATAGTTAATAAGATTTAATAAAGAGAGACTATAATTATAATAACAATACCCAATACAGCAAACGATGAACAGCTGCTTGCATGCATAACCGCATGTTTCGACGGACAGACGAGATCCATACTGCACCCGCGTTCGAGTGCCAAGCGTCCACATATTTCATACAATTGTAATTTTCAAGAGATGGTGCCCCTAGTCTATCTCTTATACGTATACTTATATATACGTTAGTATAAATATACAAAATGCTTAACAAGCCTCTTTACATTTATAACAATAAAACTTATTCATTTCAATATAACTTTCTGTTTCTACTTTTACTATATCAATAATTCTTTTTGAGTGACCTCAATATGTTTCGAGTTTTTTGTAAAATTTCTAAATTTTGCAATGAATTGTCTTCATAAATTCTTATAGGTTCATTCAACTTTAACTTACAAATGTCTACCAAATCTTTTATTAACTTTCATCCACTTACAGCCTCTGACAGAGCAACATACTTAGGTGAAGTCGAAGACTTGGTTACACTATTTTGTTTTCGCGTTTTCCAATAAGCCACATTACCTAAAAACCTTATTACATAGCTTGATGTGAATTTTTTTTCAAGATCAAGACTGCCACCTGCCCAGTCTGAATCAACAAAACAATCTATTATATCTGCATTATCATTTTTCTTGTACATTAGGTACAATCTCTTGTTAGGTATACGTATTTCAAAAACCTACGAAAGTTCACCAATTAAACTTCTATACTTACAATCATTTCTCACGTTTTTTGCTTCACCTAGCTTTAAATTAATTTCCATTAGTGTATCATACAAATAAGAATTTTCTAGGTAGTACTTATTTGCCAAAGATTAAATATAACTTGTCTAACTCAAAAATGTGACATTTTTCTTTATATTATATTTGATATTTATTCCCAAATGATACTTTACTATACCCACATCCTTCTTGCAAAATCTTTTTGACAATTTTCCCTTAATCACATCAATAGTCTTTTGACTTTTACAACAAATTAATAGGTCATCAACAAATAAAATAATGTAAGCTTTATCTTTTCTATTGCTCAGAGAGTATCAAAATTTGTCTACTTTACTATTTTTAAATTCTAAGTTGTTAATAAATTCATCAAAACATTCGAACCAAGCTCTTTGGCTTTCTCTTAAACCGTACACTGTTTTTTGCGATATAAATACAAAATGAGTATTATTGTCAAAACCTTGCGGTTACTTGACATATACCTCTAATTTAACTTTACCGTTTAAAAACGCTGTTTCAACATCCACCTGATCAATAAGTTAATCTTCTTGGTAACAATACTGTAACTGAATTTTTAAAGTTTGCATCTTAGCTACAGAATAATAAATGTGTTTAATAATTTCCTTTTGTTAAAACCCTATAACTACTAATCTAGCTTGAAATTTGTTTTCATCCTTTTTTGAATAAACCCATTTTACAAAACTTTCTTATCTTTTGGTTCATCTACCAATGTTTAAGTCTTATTTTTATTTAAACAATTAATTTCTTTTTTCACTGCATTTTTTACATTATCAGATTCAAAACTTTCCATCACTTCATCAAAACTTTTATGATTTTCTGTATTACAATAATTAACATTTGTAGTACTACACACATAATCATCATCATATCTTTTTTGACGCGTAACATTTCTTTTTGATCAACTGTTAACATAATTCTCTTTTTGCTTTTGAAATTCATTTTTTCTCTCGGTAAATAATTGTGGTTTTCATACTCAGTATCTTCAAATTCATCGCTTGACTCGGATTTGCCATCAACAATTTCATTTCCATTTTGAATTTGTCATAATCACTATTCTTTAATCCAATACAATATTCAGCTTTTTCAATTACAACACATGTCTAACTACAATAACTCTATTGTTTATCAAAACTCTACATTATTCATTCTTATAACCTTCAAGGATTCCTAAATCTGCTTTTCTTTCCCATTTAGACCTTTGTCTCTGTGTAGACACACATACAACTACTCTGCTTCTATAAACTTTTAAATGTTTAACATTAGGTTTCACACCAAAGAACAACTCAAAAGGAGTCAATAAATTAGCAGTATTGACAAGTGTCCTATTCTTTAAATATGCTGACACGCATACAACTTCCGGCCAGAACCTTTGATCTACTCTAGCTTCAGATAACAAACATCTAGCAATTTCCATAATGCTTCTATCATATCTTTTATTTAATTTGTGCAAATTTGTGCACATAAGGTAGACATGCATCTAAATAAATTCGTTTTTCTTTGACTAAATCTAAAATTCCTAATACGTATATTCCTTTCCATTATCACACCTTAACTTTTTTTTCCAGTAATATTTTTAACTTCGTTCACATATGACACAAAACAATCATAGACTTGATCTTTTGATTTAATTGGGTATACTCTGGCTGTTATACGATAGTCGTCAATAAAAGTTAAAAAATGTTTTTTCCTATTTAATCCAGTGGTATTATGAGACCCATTCAGATCACAACGTACTATTTCTAAAATTTACTTTGCCTTTTGTCTATTACTTTTAAACTGTAAATTGTGCATTTTATTTTTCATGCACATAGCGCATTTTATATAATCACTCTCAATTTATTTGGCAAACCTCCCACTAACTTATTTATAAATAAAACGATCCAATATTTCAAACTTACATGTCCCAAAATACAATGCCATTTTTTGTTTACAGTAATTTTATCATTATTTTCGGTACTTACAGTTTTAACGCTAATATTATAATCATTTCGAATTTCACTTTACATTCTGTATGATTTATTTATTTTACACGCGATAGCTAAAAGCACACCCTCACTGTTATAAATTTTCGCTTTATTATTTTGAGCAACAACTTCATTTTTATCCGTAACTTTGAATACACTTAATAAATTTTCTTTTATTTCTTTAGACATTTGAATTCTTACTCATTTATTGTACACTTTTAAATAATTTGAAATTCTTCCTATTTTAGTCGCTTTTAAACTTCTATCGTCTTCTATAATTTCATTTACTGGGTTTTTTAATTCAATAAAATTTAAAAAAAAATCATCTTGATTTACCATATGATCAGTGCAATCGCTATTTAAAAGCCAGTCAGTACGTTTACCTTGCATTTGGCTATGCATTTCAGTAGACTCGACGATCTTCGCAGAAAAAGCGCCGAACAAGCTGTTTCCCTGCTGCCACGATTCTTTTTGCTACGCGTAGCCTCTGCCTCGTTGTCCGCTCAAGCCTCTGCCTCTGATTTTGCCTCTTAATGCGTGTTGTTGTCACGAAATTGTTGACATCCACCCCTTTGTGCTCCGCCTCCATAGCTAGCATTCTTTACATTCAGGCAATCATTCTTAAAATGTCCAATTTCACCACAACCGTAACAGGATCTTTGTTATTTTTCGTGATTTTTTTATTTTGACACGAAAGCATTCGATTTTACGCTTGCACAAGAACTTTCACTTTTATTTTAATTTCCAACATTTTTATTTTATCGATCACATAACTAACTGTTTGATCCTCCGGTTTTAACACTAAAATTTGTCATAGGCAGTGATTTAGACGCATATTTAATAAGTACAAGTATTTTTTTAAACAGAATCCGGTTAATGTTATGTACAGGGTTTTTATAAATTTCAACTTCGTTTTTATGGCCCCAGTACGCCTACAAGTATTTGCTGTCGGTATTCTCTGTTATTGTATTGACATATATAAACACATGTTCCAAACATACTGTAAACGTCATTTCTACTGCAATCCAAAAATAATAGGAACTTTCCAACAGTCATTTGGATTCCATATTATTTATTTGTATGATATGCAAAATTTTATTGTAAATATTGTTTTGATTTTATTTTTGGTGTTACATAGGACGTTAAAAACGGACGGACGGGAGGGTGTGCAGGTTATAAGATTTTGACACGGTGTGAAGCGCTGAATGACATACACCTGACGAATCGACTAATAAGCCCTTCACATGGTTAAGATTTTGAATATTTATTTAAGCTCAACTATCTGTATCGTACTTAAAGTCTAATAACACTGTTTAAATTTTTGTTCGAGAAGAATTATCTCTTTCCATCTTTAATTTTCGTATGGTTTGAGTGTATTGGGTCATAAATTTAATACATATTGAAAAATGATTATTATTGCTCATTTTTAACTTATGACGTATCATGCATCGCGGCCAGTAATACTACTTTTTGAATAATAAATGGTTGAAATACTTACTGAATGGTCACAATTCATAATTTTTTTGCACACATGTATTATGATATGTCGTGCCTCACTCGCTTTGTAGTTAGCAATAAGACACGGCATATAATTATTTTCCTATAGGACTAAATGGATAAGACGGATAGTTAGCACTGAAATGTGTATTAATGAGCAAAGTCAATGTTTTGACATACAGTTGCTGTTTGTATTACAAACAGTTCAATTCGATCACTTCATAAAGAAATGCACTGCCTAACCATCCGACCTGGCCTGACTCAATGCAGCTTTAGCCCTGCTGGTGCAGATCCAGTAGTTGCTGCTCGGCATAATACTTTGCGGTAGGGATAGGGTATGAGGAAGTAGGCCTACTATGTTGTCGCAGTGGTGAGGTGAAAACTGTTGCACTGGATGCGGGCAACGGGAGGTCTGATCGGTGGGTGTCGGACACAACAGTCCTTGGCCGCATATGTGTGAGGGTTGCTTCAGCAGCTCAGGTCAATAACAGGCAGCCGATGCAGCATCTCCCGTTGCCGCTTAGTGCAGTACAACGTTACAATAACAATTTACACACGCGCCCAAGAAAATGCACGACAAATATCGTTACCCCCGAATTACATGTCCTGACGGTACGCAGACAAGAGCGAGAGTGTCTCTCTTACCAGCCTGCCGGTTCGTGCCACCTCGGTGTCTCAGCTTCCTGCATGTGTTGGTACGCACACACACGCCAACTTCTGCGCACGGTCGAGAGCTAGCCATGCTGCCCATAGTAGGGAGAGGTGTAGGTACATGAACCTTAAATAAGGTAGGGTTAGTGCACATTGTACTGCCTCTCCTCTTGTATGCTACTGCTAAGCATACATTTTTACTGTGACGTCGGTTTGCCACGTACATAACTACATGTACTTTTTTACTCGTTACTGATTAACTTATATACAAATGTTTTACTTTTCATTTTTCATAAGTATTGTCACGTAGCGTATTACAATTGTTAACGAAACGTATTTTAATGAAATTGAATAGTATATATTACTCACTATGTATCAATCGATTCGATGAAGTATCTGCATTAAAATAACATAAAGACACTAACTTACATTATGTTGGCTGACTGTAGAATTACTTAACACACTTGAGTTCAAAGAAGTGACGAGGTTAATGAACTTCTATAATAGGGGGACACTGGGTACGGTTGTGCCAATGGACAGTTGTGACAATGGTTATATTGGCAAAACTGTAAGAGAGAACCAATAAATACAAGAGGGGGGAGGAGTAGAGTGCTGGGCCACTTGTGCTTCACAGTATAGCATCAGTTCTCGTGTGATATCAACGACCGTAGAGGCCTACATTACTTTTGGGAGTGGAATGTAAGTATTTTCATTAAATTTCTTTTTACGATTGTCTCTGTACATGTGCAGATCAAGCAATGAGTATGTTTCCTCGTTATAAGATACACATCAGTGCATAAAAGGCAGTGGTTACTTTTGTGGGTGGGTACGGTTGTGATATTTTGCCTGAGTACGGTTGTGACACAAGTAAAGTTAGTTTTTTCCTTTTCAGATGCCTCGTGAACGTTCCAGGAGAACGAAAAGAGGTGCGTGTAATGTTGAAAGGCATGCAATGACACAGTTGAGAATTTTTGTACGAAAAGCTGCAGAAATGCACCAAGTAAATCACATGACATCATTGCGATACGTTCGTAAACGTGATGCAGCCAATGCGAACGGCAAAAACGAAGGCAGCGTCAGTATAGGTTGCGTTACAACAAAGTCTTTTCTAAGGAGCAGAAAAGCGGTTGTCAAAATACCTACTACGTTGCACGGATATATACTTTGGGACATAATATCTATAATAATAAATTATACTGTTCAAAAGTAGATATAAGACATAAAGTGTTCCGAATTTGATGCATTCAATTAAAAATTAATGTTAAATTTTTCAAAAAAAGGTGCTGTTACATTATGTTGAATATAAAATACAATGAAAGTGATTTAAAACGGTTTTAATGTATTTTTTTAACTTGTCACAACCGTCCCCATGCATTGTCATAACCGCCCCTGGGGTGTGGTCAGTTGTGACATTTTTTTTTTTTTAACAGCTCGTACGTGTGAACGGCTGTACCTGCAGTCATAATTTATGTACACACACGTATAGGAGTTTTCAATTTATCATGATGAAAAATTTTCATCCCACTGAGTGTCATACTTTCAAAGTTACGGGCTCTCAAGTAAAAATTGGCACAACTGTACCCAGTCTCCTTCTACCTAGGCCTCTTAACAGTACTTCCACTACTACCTTCATTGTCGATCACTGTGTAATTCTCTGCATTTAAAAATTTTTTAGCATACCTCTCTCTGAAAAAAAACATCAAATATATAACTGTAAGCAAATAAATTTCCCATCATGTAACGATGCTGTTGAATTGGTAACACATAAAAAAATATTAAAATACATCGTACCTACGGTTTTTGAGAAATTTTGAAGCAGTTTTGCCGAAAAGCTATCTACAGTTATTACAATTGGCTCGTGCTTTACCATCTTGGACTGTGCGAGTGAATCCATGCCACATATCATGCAGTTTAGGAGTCATCGTGTACTGAAATTAATTAATTTAATTGTTTTACATTACTTAACACACTGTTACTGGATTACAGGAGAGGAAGTCAGCCAGCTGGTTTTTCCGACCTGGACAATACTGGATGGTAGGGTTGTATTTCTGAAGTAGAATGAATCATCGCTTCAACTTACCGCGAGTTTCCTTGGCGGTTCACAGACAGATGAGGCCTTTGTTGTCGGTTCGTAGGGTGAACGATCGGTTTTCCAGGAAGGGTCGGTATTTTTTTATAGCCCAGACTGTTAAAGGCACTCTAGTTCGTTGCTGTGGTATTTTGCTTCACAGAGGTTAAACTAGGTACTCTCGTAACTGATAATACTCAGCAGTCTATTAGGCCTCATCTAGTTTAGGACAGCTCTCATTTCACGAGCGTTTGATTCGGTCTATAAGACTTAAGGCTAATCGCCGTGAGGTCGAACTAATTATAGAGGCTTAGAAAGTTTCACCTTGAGCTGGTCCATTACTTCCTGAGCGTCCGGCATCCACTTGTATAGTGGCTTCTTGCTGATAAGATCTGTGAAAGATGTGGTGATTTTTGGGTAGCATGGTACGTACTCTCGGAGCCATTCACTTGTGCCTAGAAAGGACTGCAGTTGTTTATGATTCTTTTGAACTGGTAGACTACACAATTTTTCGACATGCTCAAAAAGAGTTCTGATTTCCCGGGCAGTAATTTTATGTCCAAGGTATATTAACTCTGATACCTCAAAGATGCACTTAGTGAGGGCTTAGATAAGCCCATGAATTTCAACCTTTCCAAGACCAGGGCTATATGTCGTAGGTATTCTTCTTGTGTGTTAAGGTATATGATGATATCGTACAAGTAAATAAGGCAGAAGTTTCCGAGATACCTTATAAAGAAACCCAATCAACCGTTAAAATTTTCCTGGTACTGGACTAGAATTGGTAACAACCGCTGGAGTAGGTGTCAAAGACATGTTGGATTGGGACTGGAACCATAGTAATCTGCCAGTAGCCACTTTTAATATCCAGCTTAGAGAAACATACTGCCATGATTCTGAATACCTTTCCTGCATGTTGTAAGTATAGTACCACTATGATGTACCTGCGGTGATTGAATTTAGTCAACCATAGCCCACACAAAAGCGGATGATGCTATCTTTTTTAGACGATAAGTCGATAGAAGAGCTGTATGCTGAAAAGGGTGGCTTGATGATACCTCCTGGTAATATATCTTAGACTTTTTCCTTGATAAGCCCCCTACGTTTACCTGAGCAAAGATATGGCACACAGTGGAAGGGTTTGTGTAACTTGACTCAGATTTCACGTTGTATAGTGCAACTCTGATATAACTTCCCAGTTAGGTGACCGAAGACTTCAACGTGCTTTTGTAAAAGCTTAAGAAGGTTAGTGTGTGACGTTTCAGAGATACTATGTTGTACTTGATCTAGGTTTAAAACAGCTTGTTAAATCTTCCGAGATGCATTTAATACGAATGAAACCTTTACTTGCTGTTTTCCTACAAAGTAAAGTGCTCCTCATGCCAAGTCTAGAACTAACCCTTTTGAATAACAGGCACTTATGTTATAAAAACGCGGCAACCGGTTCCTTCTTGTTTTGGCGTTTAGAACATAATTTTGAGTGTAACTCTTCCTGTATCACTGGGCTGTCAAAGCGCATCCAAAAATGATCTCCAAATTTCTTGAAAATAAAGGATAGATACTTATGCGTTTGCCACTATTACTCGGTATGGCCACATAGCCCTCTCGCTGCTGTAAAAGTTCGCTGGGTATCGAGAGTGCTGCCAACCTTGAAGTAGATCTCACACTGGAAGAGGGAAACCTTCAAGTCCTCGTGGTTGCAGGAAAACTCTGTTATTTGTACTTGGCGTCTTTGCAAGAGCTTTCCTTACAGTTCCTCGAGGCCAGTTGTTTTCGTGTCAGGCATCGTGCTTCGTAATTTTTCTTCGTATTTTTCGTATCAATCACCACTAATTGTGGAGTAGGCGTCTGTCAGCCGGTAGTAGTGCTGAACTCTGTGGCTCGTGGATACATCTCTGCATCAGCATCGAGTTTTTTAGAAAAGGCCCTACGTCAAGCGCCAAACTGTTAAAACCAGATGGTAAGGGAGGGCAGCTGTGAACAGTGAGGCAGAGTTACAGGTCAAGTGTTGCCCTCGGGGGTATCACATCGGCTGTCGTCATTGACAATCAGTGAGTAACCTATGCTAGAGGCTCTGGTAATACGCAGCAGGCGAGATGAGCCCGTAGCCAGTGTGCTTGATGCGTGATTCTCTCGGTCGTTGGACAATAGAGTCATGGAGTGTAGATGATAGTGGGCGAGAGTGGGTAACAGAAAAAGTTAATACAATAAGATTTTAAGTGGTATAATACGATGGTGTATATTGCATATAAGTAATGCTCTTGTCACTGCCGTAGCGTAGATTTTGTCAAGCGAAGGCCTAGCGTTAAAAATTGGTTGATCTGGGTAAATGATTTTAAGTCGTCACGCAACCACTTCTATACACTAAGAGTCGTTTTAATACTTAAGATATATTTCAGAAACTATTAGTCACCACTTAGTGAGCAGTAGGCGCTACCATCAGGCACGAAGTTTCACATTTGACTGCAGACGATGACTAAAAATTAAATGTATGTAAAAAAGTTGAAATTAATGAACAGTAATTATTAATACCTAATAATTAATAAAATAGTACCTAGGATGGTAATAACGTATAATTCGTATGAACTGACAAACATGGAACACACACAGAAAGTTTTAAGACATTAAAAAACTATTAATGTAAAGTACGTGTACATGAATTTTTCGACTGTAATCAAATATTCAAGCTAACAATGTAATAAAAATACTTAATAAGTAACCTTGTAACTACATTTATGCTGAGTACATCTGCAATCCATAATTTTGAATCTTATTTACTAGGAGATAAATTGATTCCCGTGTAAGACCATAAACCTTTCAAGCAAATACATTATAAAAAGATTTGAAAGAATACATTCTGCAAGTTCTTGTTTTTTAAACGAGAACGTGTAGTTGATTCAACGAGTACAAATTATATCTATCAATTGCACCTATGAGACAATCGTAGACCAATTATTTGAATCAACTAAAAATAGATTTATATCTAATGAATGTGCGGTTGGGATCGCAACAAAAGTGACACGAACATCTAAAATTTTGTTAAACAAAAATGAAAACTCAATTTATTGAACGTTTAATATTTTCATTGAAATAAATGAGACTGAGCTCGTCGCGTGATATGTTCTCGGAACAAAACTGATAATAGAAGCCCGATTAATACAGTGTATCTTTCCCTAACATTCTTCTCGTGGAACGCAATTCCCGGAACTTCAAAAGTCGCGCCTGTCTTCGCCTTGGGACTTCGCAAATAATAACGCACGATTGTTTTGTTTACAACGTGTTAATCGCACAGTTCACTCTTATTAGATTCTACTTAAATTTAGTGTAACGAAGACTGTGACTTACGAATTCATATTCTTTAGTATGTATGCAACGAAAATTTTTATGATTTACACTAAACGTTATAAATAAAGCTCAATCTCCCTTGATTTGTTCATGACTAACTCGAAAATTTACTGACTCCGAATGAAAAGGCGCGTTAATCAAAATAATACAAATTAAAAATAAGAAAAGCAAAATTCGAATAAAAGGAACACAGAGGCTCGGCGCAAAGAAAACCACGGGTTGGCGCGTCCGGATGCACGAAAGCTCCAGATTCAGGAAGACAAACTACTATACAAACTTATCACACATCGGAGAGGAAAGAGATACGCCGTTTGTACCACTTAGCCGGTACTGGGGCCACCACTCAGTTGATCATTAAACAACTGGGGTTTTATCACTAGCTCACCTTAATCCACTCGAAAACGGGTTGAACGGCTTCGTGGCTCAGACGGGATGTCTACTTACACTCAATCAAGAAATTTGAAGCGTGATGTCGGAAAAGTATCCAAGGTGCCTTAGATCACTGGAGAGACCTTGCTGTTTCCTCCCGTGATTAAAAACTGCCTTCTCAATTTACTTCATCCGACTCATCACCTCGGTACCCCCAGATACCTGAACTTCGTGGCTTTATCCCCGAAACTCTATTGCGCAAAAGCCCAATGTGTTAACTTTGCGTCGAGCCACCCGAGTTAGATTCCCCTGTAATCATTTTCCGAAGATAAACAAAGTAAAGGTTATACAAAATGTATGTATATAGCCTTTTTAGGATATACCCATGAGCGAAACCTCGCAATTCTGTATTAGATATATAACAGTTCACTGTAGATCTTCTACCTCTAAAAAGACATTTATGTAACCATCTCTGTTTGTTAAAAATAATTATAATTATTGAATAAAAGCAGACGGAGGAAAAAGAGGAAACAAGACCATAGTGTTGCCACTGAAAGGAACTATGTTAAAAAATCTTTTTAGTTAGCCTGTTGTTCACAACTTTAAGTACATTGTAAACGACTTACTCTTAAGAGATATTAAAACTCTTTAAAAATAAACATTTCAAAACTTAAATAACAAATTACAACCCGTAACTTCACAGGATAGACAAATATGCATAACGATTGGGAGTAGAACAGGCAAACCAGTGGACAGTAGGTGCTTGGGTACCCAAGTAAGAAGTTATATTTCTATAACATTAAATGGTAGATAATATAATTATAAATATAAACATACATTCCATAAAACGATATTGTGTACAAAGGTGGTGCAATCATCGTTGGAATGAGTATACCTACGTTAGTTGGATGTGATTTCAATAAATATTCTAATATTTAATAACTGAAACATTATAAACAATATATTATAGCACAATGCAATATAAACAATGTCCTTTCAGGAAGTTCATCACACATAGGTTTTTTTGACAGATATTATTCAAGCATCAAAAGTAAACTTAAAATACTATAAGAAATACCCAAAAAAATTTTGCATATTATTTAATTGTACCATCTTTCACATGTTCAATTTAAAAAATTTGGAGTTTAATATGTAACCTTATAGAAAAATCACTTACGATTACATTTATAAGATCTGCACAAACCCCCTGATTTTTGTTTGTATGAAAGATTACTTTTAGATAAACCTATTTTATTTTTAAACAGATCTATATTTTTTTTTTTTATTTAACAACACACCAAAGAAGGGGTCAAGTATGCGTAAAAGCGTGTACGTAAGCCAACCCATATAAGAAAAACAATTTCCAGCGTTGCTGCATATATTTGCGCTCTTCCCACTTCTCTGAATTTTGTTCTGAATCACAAAGGAAATTTTGTGAAAGAAGAAAACGCAAAAAAAATCAATTATTGTATTTATACAGTACCGAAAATTTTTTTTTTTTAAATATGAAAATTATAAAAAAATGTGGAAAATTGCATAAACAATACATTATTTGTTTTGAAAGTAACAAACTGATCACAAATAAATGAATGTTCTAAGATTTTGAAAAAAACATGTACCAAAAAAATATATTTTATTAAATAACTTATCTACTTAATCTTACTAATATATAAAGCAAAGTCGTTAAAACCGTTGTANTTTATATTGAAAATACGTTACAAATTGTAAGACAAAATAAAGTTATCGGTTTTCCTATGTCGGGCCCGCTCATAGCAGAGTGGGTTAAGGGCTTGCGCAGTATGTAAAAGGACGGGGGTTCGAATCTCTTTGAAAACTATTCAAAATATATAGTATAGTGGGATAGGATGATGTGTAGTGTGGTGATATAAAGTTGTGTTGTGTAGTACTGGAGACAGGAAGTACGTCAAGAGGGGCAGGGTGAAGGGGGAGAAACAAAGCAAAATCCACTTTCCTTACACTTTTTCAACTCAAGGTCACCAATCTGAAATCGTTGATTTACTCCGTAGGGCAAAACGCGCCTATAGAAGTATAAATTCAATTAAATAATGTGGAAGAAAATTTGTACCTAACATTATTAAAGACCTATACTTTCATGGACAACGAACCTTGTAGCAGTATAAAAACTGAAAGAAACGAAACATCTAGCAAATTGCTCCCCAAATCAGGGCAGATTACGATAAAAATTTGAAAAAACAAACTCGAGGACTTATACAAAGTTAGCCAGGAATGTGGCAGATACAACAATTGGTATAATATCTATAAAATCAAGTAAAAACACTAATAATAAGATTTTACGGGACATTATTCGTATAATAGTAATTGAAAATAAGGACGACTATGAAATTCAAACTTTTTTTAAATCAGTAAGAAAAACTAGCACAAAAATTTAATTAAGATCCACTCAACTTTGAAATTGAATCTACACTTACAAAAATAGATACCTATGACCAAGAAAGTTTTCATCGTTTCATACTTACAAAAAGGATTACTACTTACTAATTGAAACGGTCCAGAGATTTAAATTGCACTAGACAAAGATATACTCTGGCAAAGATGTAACAAAGAAGAATGTATTCATCATTCTGAAAATTCGAAAAAAAAAATTCCTTCTAGTCCTAGTACACTGACACTTACGACTTCTTCAAACAAATCGAAGTAACGGATTTGGAAAAAATGATAGTGAAATTCTGATATAATTGTTATCTGATATAAAATTCTGAAAATTTGTATGCTGTGATCGGACTTATGTCTTTTATAGCTGTGGTAAAAGCTGTCAATCTGCCCCCCCGCCCAACTTGTTAATGTCTTATAGACGTCACATCACAGATACTGTCAAATATAGCAGCATTTGGAGTTGAATCACCTACTACAACGTCAGTAAACAAACTTGAAAGCTAAATAATTATTGAAAATTAAAGTTTGTTCTATGATAGCGGTAAAATTGACGTTAAAATTACAAAAGATACATTACAGTACTACAGTAACCAGCACTGTTGAAAATAAATACGTGTAGTCGTACAGTGTCCCTGTGAATTGAGTTGCGATTTTTAATTACACCATAAACAAAATTTAGTCGCAAGTATGTGCCAAAAATACTTCTATCCCCATGATGTTAGTATAAATTAGGACAAATTTAAATGATCCAAAAAATTTCAATCGGAAACTTATTTCTTGTAATTTTACATGTTTTCAGTGCATTTTATATTTCTAGGGGGACTACATCACCAAGTTTTCTCAGCAATTTTGGAAATAGATTGAGTGATTAAGAATTCAACTTACACCTCTATCTTATTTTTATTAGGAGTTTTGACAACATCACTAACAGTTACGTAATTATAATTTGAGAAAACTACGAATACGCTGATCCCTTGCTCGCAATCCAATACTGTTTCTAAGTATGTTCAGCGTTGCACAGTTGATCACCAATCTGCAACCACATTTGGTGTTTTATTTAACAAATTATTTATTCAGTGAATCACGATATTTCACCTGCGTTTTTTGTTAAGGATTCAAAGACTGTAAGGGAATTTATCAAGGCAGTGAAGTAACATCCAACACAGAGTTTAGAAATTATTTCTTTTTTAATTTTTTTTTTCTTGCTAAAAATAAAAATCATTTTCGTAAAACTATTAAGTACAGTAATTAATTTATAAGAAATTAAAATAATCTTGTTATCACGATAGAACGTACAATAGTACTAAACTATATCATAAGTTTTATTTCACAGATGTATAAAAACTCTTTATTTTCTGCGAAATCTTATTGATGTCATGATTAATTGTATAAATAATTTTATTAAAAATGTTTTTTTATCGTCTTCGAAAAGAGTTGTGGTAATTATAACTAATAGCACAGACAATAAAGAAAAAATAATTTTTTTAATACTTCATGCTTTGAGAGCCAGACTAATACATTTTAGTAAAGTCTTGACTGAAAATTATCGATTTAATCTTTTAAAACGTAGAGTTTTTATGATACCACAACAATTTAAAATTCAAAAGAAATTTGAAGAACATAGTATGAAAAAGTGAGCTACGTATATAAGAAACAGCATTTATAATTATTTTATCTCGCTTGCTCATTCGTTAAGGATATTTCTGGAAGCTCTGACAGTTATGAATTAGATAAAAGTTTACGTTGATAAGCTAATTAATGAAAAAAGATGATATCCTAGATGATCCAGAAAAACTATGTGTTGAGAACGATGTAACCAAAATAAATAACAATTTTGTGCTCCCGTTGTTTGTGTACTACGATACATTTGAAGTAGGTAACCTACTTAAAAGCCACACGAGCGTAAATAAATTTGGTGTGACTTATGCTGCGATTGCATCTTTGCCACCATTTTTATCTTCGCGTTTAAGCAATATATTATTTCCCGCAATCGTACGAGTAAAGAAGATGAAAAATTGTTATAACAAACAAATTATAAAAAATCTGATTAAAAAGTGAGGTAAGCTCCAAACTGTAGGTATTTCAATAAATAATAATGAGTATAGGTCGATTATGAAATTACAGTTGGTTCTCCTTTTGGGAGATAATCTTGGGCTCAACAGCATCTACGGTTTTAGTGAGTCCTTCAAAACCAATGCATTTTGTCGCATTTGTACACCTAGGTTGTCAGAATCTGCCTCGATGTGTGAAGAAGATAAATAAAAAGTGAGAACAAAATTAAATTATAAAGTAGATGTACTCAAATTCAACGCCTTTATAGTTGATATTGACAGTTGATTTAATGTACGGCCTTTTTTAAGCTGTGTGTATTCTTGATTCTTCTTTTACAAAGACGACTGCTGGGACCTTCTTATAGTTAATGGGATATTTCAATTTGGCGCCTTTCAGGGCGCACGAAGCATATTCGCAAGGCCGATTGCTACCAATTTTTACCTTGACTGAGTACAGTACCTAACGCGTATTCCGATGCATTTGTTTTTAGAACAAATCTAGAATGTCTACTTGAAGTGGTAGCGCGTGATTAGTGCTGACCGTGGCTTCGTCGATTTGTCTGATGTCTGATACCACGCGCCAACGCTTTTCTGTGATTTTAAGTTAGAGTAATAGGGGGTTGGCATGTGGAGCGCAAAGAGCCCCACTAGTGTACATGTGTATGTGTACACATACATATTAAGGTATATGGTGGTAAAAAATATTTGCTTCTGATAGATGGGTCTTACGACTTGAATGTTCAATAGAGATTGAGTAAATATTATTTTAAATGTTTTAAAAATTTTTCATATGAGAACTATATGTTAAAATTATTTTCCGCACTCGGGTGGTTTTGGGAGGCTGGTACTTCCTCGGGCGAAAAAACAGTTTTCCGGAACTCGTTCGAAAAGTCTCCTTTACGAACCTCGTTACGTCCCTCGCCTTCGGCTCGGGCCGCAAACCTCTCGGTTCGCAAATAGAGACTTTTCAAACTCGTAGGAAAACTACTATTTTTTAAGGCGCAAATGTAGCAGTTTGTGAGAAACATCAAGTGTAGAATTGTTCCTTAAATTATTCTGCAGTAAAACGTTTACACGCCACTAAAAATACTATGTTGTATTGACTTATGTCATTTGCTACTAAAAATGGAGGTAACGAAGAAAACTGGTTTCAGTAAAGTATGCATGGTAGTGAAAATTAAAGAAACGTTCTTTTGGTGATTGTAGGATCAAAACTTTTTTTGTTCACTCCTGTAATCGCTTTTGCTTACGTATTGTATGAAAATAATTGAGTTATAGCAATTTATGTTTTATTTCATGAAAAAAATGAAAAAACAAAAAAAAATATCATTAAAGTTAATAAAATATTATTTTGTTTTAGTAATGTTTTTGCTACTTTAATTAAAATAGATAGTACAACTTACATTATAATCAAAATCCATTCCATCTTTGCATACTGCTTCTTCAAAGGTTGATAAAATATTTTTTTTTTTACCTAAAATGCATTTTTTTAAATTGTCCTGACATTCCCTCTTTAATGAAGCTAAATCTTGACGTTCAATCAGATTGTAAACTGATGCAGGCCAATCTGGGGGTGGAATTTCTCTGCATTTGTTAATGATGGAATGGAAAAAAAATTTTATACCACATGGAAAATTGTCAATTTCTTGTTTCGTAATACCTAAAAACATAAATATATTAATAGACTATTTTAGGTTACTAAATAACAATCGATTATAAATAAACTTAAAGAATGAAGTAAAAAAGGTTGGCATTGTTAGTAAGATGTAGACTAGTACTTATTTGTGTATGTATTATAAAATTAGCATAGACTTGATGATTAACATTTATTCAACAACTCAAGCGCCTACATAAAAGATTCAGCTCACTACATCTATTTCTAATAACTATATTTCTACACTTGGATTAAAGCATCTGCACTAATATAACTGTTATTACCGCAAATACCTAAAAAATTTGGTGGCTTTACGACACGTAATAGTTGGTGATTGTAACATTCACTTTTTTTTATTTTGACTTCAGGTAGGTGGTTTTTTAATGTCCTGGAAAACAATATTTTTCCGCCCTCGGGTGGTTTTGGAAGGCTGGTACTTCCTCAGGCGAAAAAACAGTTTTCCAAAACTCGTTCGAAAAGTCTCCTTTACGAACCTCGTTACGTCCCTCGCCTTCCGCTCAGGCCGCAAACCTCTCGGTTAGTAAACAAAGACTTTTCAAACTCCTAGGAAAACTACCATTTCTTACCATGGGCCCAAAGTGCAACTGCCGCTTTGCCCCTTCGGGTCACACTTTGCGCCCTTGTAATCAATTTGGGCCCACGGGCAGAAAAGTTTTTTGCACCCTCCAGGCCCAAAGTACTTTTCTGCCCTAGGGCCCAAAGTGATTTACTGGGCGCAAAGTGTGCCCACGGGCGCAAAATTGCACTTTGCGCCCTCGGTAATAAAAACATTATACGCGACTCGGGCACCAACCTACAACAAGCGCGCCCTTCGGGCGCTCATGTTTGTACTTTGTGCCCTAGTGATGTAATGTGCTATTTTAGAAGTTATCTATGTTTATTGTTATTTGTTATAAAAACCTCGTTTTTCTGTTTTTCACCAATAATAGTTTTGTGCTCCAAATTTGTGCTCAAATATATCACGTTTTTATAAACATGTAACATTACGAAAGTCTTCATCTATGTATATGGTAATACTAATTTAAAACTTTTGTTTGGGGAGCAACTAAACTTTTCTAATACTGTTTGAAAATTCAATTATAAGTCGCATAATCGACGCTGTACTGAATTACTATTTTTCCTATCATATTACTTAGAATTTTGTTGTTCGAACAGTGTACATGTACATATATTGTGAGGCAATAACATAATATTATTAATCAAAGAATTGTCAAGGTTTTGAAATATTTTTCAACATAAATATCTTGTTTTTCATTTTTCTGGTGATTCTAAGAGATCAAACTATTTTATATCTATTAGCTTACCGCAATAATGAAAATTTTTTATCGATGGACTAACATAATACGTAAAATGCATACCAAATATTTAAACACGTCAGAGTCTCTTCTAAAATAAAAACTTCATCAAAATATTTTACAAGAAGATAAATTGAACGTGACATCGTAAATAAAAATATTTTTTTTTTTATATAATACATCAGGTTGGAGATCTAATCGACCAATCAGAGATCAACATAATTACTGTTGATTGACACAAGAAAAATCATGGTGCGGTTATGATACATATTGATGGTTAAAAACGATAATCTCTCGGATTTCACATTTTCATACACGTTGATATCGAAATCGCATAGGATATTCATTGTGCATTTACAATGAGTGCTGGAATGGTTGATTGTTAACATTTTTGCGTGAATTACAGTATGTAGCTCAATATTTAAAAATAGCTTAAAATTCGCGTTCCATAGTTTTATAATTCAGGGACGTAATTAAAAAAAAATTAATATTAGGTAAATGAAAAATGAATTTGAAAAATTTTGATTATTCAGATTATTCTAACTGTATAAAAATGTATGTACAAAAAAAATTTTAACTATAGATTTGATTGATTGAACCAAAATGTGATGTTGATGTAATAAATTATTGACAAGAAAGAGCAGGAAATAGATTTTCGTTGTAATAAAAGTTAATAACAAGTTAAGTCGTTAATAAAAGTAATGGATATCATAAGAAAATAAATAACATATGTCCTGATATACACCAAATAATACTAAGAGCATATCTATTTTAAATGAGTGGATATTAAAATATAGGATAAAAAGAAGTACAAAACTGGATATTAGGTATAAGTTATGTAGAACACACTTTTTTTTATTACGTTGAGTCAAAAAAATTTACAAAATTTTGACAAGAAATAAATATCAATATTGTGAGATCAAAAATTAGTAAGGAGTCATTAAAATCGAAAAAATTGCTCTGGTAAAAAAAGGATGTCAAAACAAAGTATAGTTATCTAAAAAGTGTGATGAAACTTTCCACAACAGAAAGTATGTTATTTAAAAGTTTAGCGAACAAAAACTTTTAAATGAAAGAATGAAATTTAACCAAATTATAGAATAGTACAATAAGGATAAAGTAAAATAATAATTTTAACAAATCATGAGCAATAAATTACTAATATTTACAAATACATACCAGTAAACATTAATCAAAGTAAGTAAAAGAAATAAACTTAAATAAGATATTAATAATAACTCAAAATATAAACCATGATGGTTTTGAGAACGTTTGCGTGCAGAGCGCAAAGGGAGTAAGAGCTCCACTGGTATATATAGTTCTATTAATAGGAAGAATCAAGCCCACCCCACACGATCTGCCCTCTCCGTCACCCCACACGATATTTTCCCAACAAAATAAGGGAAAATTCGCCGGATATCTATTATATTTTTATCTAATACTTTTTTCGTAGGCAGATTCCCGTGCAATACTATATTCTATACCACCTTTGGAATCTTGAACATCAGCTGCATGATTCAAATATAATAAGAATAAGAAAATTATAAGTTTTTTTTAAATGTATCTGATTTTTTCTCACCTGCAGATTTTACTATATTTATAATATAAAAATTACATAGCATACAAAAAATTTCTATTATGAAGGAACTAATTTGATAATGTAAATTTAACATTAACTTCTATTTCACGAAAAATTATAACTTCTGTTTACACATTTGTAAGCATAGTATATAGTATATAGTACCTAAATTTAATCAGTATTTATTTTTATTACTGCTGTCTATATCTATTTAAATTTAATATTACATGGAAAATTTCTCCTCGAAATATATTTACGACTTCCAAATGATTTTGATGTGTTATTCGTAAGTGATATGTAATGAATAGTCGTTAAAAATTTTTTAACTAAAAAAAACTGCTTCTTGTATTAACTAAGCGGTCAGGACGATGCATTTCCTGTATTTACAGTTATTAAAAAATTGAAAACTGTACATCTCACTTTTTTACCGATACAATGTCTGCTTCAATATTATATTATAATAATTAAGTTTGTACTCTTGCATAAACCATTAGCTATACTTCAATTTCTAATTAACATTACTATTACTCCAACTTTGAAATACAGCTCATGGAGAAAGAGTCTTCGGAAGTACACAACGCCAAATGATTCTGTCTGCAAGATTCTTAGTTATGGTAACATAGTGCGAGGTCCAGGGTCAGTAAGTAGCGTGGCTAGTGCGCCATATCTCAATCATGTTTATAGTTCGTATTTCAGAATAGGGTAAGAGTTCCGCATCTCAGTCATGTGCTATACTAAAATAACGAAGATAAAGTCAGAATTTTACTTAATTTTGTAGGGGGGGGGGGGGCACAGGGATTGCAATTTTTTCTATAATCAGTAAAAAATCTTAAGATATCTAAGAAAGAGATTTAAAGAATTTTACAATTCATGTATGGATGATGCTGGTATGTTGTAGGGGGTGAAAGCTACCCTTTAATAGGATAACATTAACCCAGTTTCATGAAAACTAAAGAAAAATTTAAATTTAGTAAGCTTCACCTGCATTCGCTTAAGTGATGTACAGACTATATGGGTTATAATGATGTAAGGGTGTGAAAACAACAAGAAATTCAATATATTATCTTAGATTTTTACCTTAACCATTTCCTTATTTCAGGTCAATATTGTTTATAGGACCCTTAATCAATCATTTTGAGTTACTACTTAACTGACCGATTTATTTAAATGAATTTCTATAAATTATTTAAATTGTATGTTTAATTTAAGGAATAAATAAAAAGTAGATTTGCAAAAGTCATACTTTAAGAAATAAACCTAGCTCACGGGTAATGCAATTGGTTGCACATTGTGAGCGAAGAATTCATACTGTGATTGTAAATAAGAGTACGTTAAATAAATCATCACATGTCACTTTTCTCTTTCAAGTTACCACCTCTTAATAAACTTAGTGTAGATTTGTTTCTTAAATTGCTATCAGTGTGTGCCCACTAATTATTTCGCATAAATACAGCTGCCAAATTAATAAACAATACAGACTACTCTAAGTAAAGATGTTGGCAAAGCAATAATTCTCTAATACATATTATTTGTTCATAATGCATATTGATATTGACTCGTAAAGATAGAGCGTTATGCTTATAGTCATAACTTTCTGTTAAAGTAGTCACACAATAAAGATTTCCGCAGATTTATTTAAGTGAGGTAGTCAGTATGGTAAATAATCCAGTTGATATACTAACTGTTTGTGTCAGTTACTTATGTGGACCAAAACTTACGGAAGAAGTGGTCACGATGGTATTTCAACAAATCATCCAAGGACACATTAATTGTAACGTATTCCTTATTAAAAGAAAAAGTTTTATCTCCTAATCTTCAAAGAGTATTCAGTGTGCATAATATAAAATGTAACTTTGTTTGAAAAGTTAGGCATTACATTACCTGCAAGTGAATCAGAGCCTTTGTAATAAAGAAACAAACGCGTCTTCTTACGTTTTTTGGTAAACATTACATTTAAAAAATCAAGTATTCTCTATAAGCTCTACATCATTTACAAATATAAATACATTCGGTTATTTTATTTTTATACTTTATAAAACAAAGTATTTCTTAAACAAATAGAAAGACTCGGCTGTTTTCTTATTTATCGGGTCCTGTTTATGTTTTAGGAAATTTATTGTATCACTAATATATGGAAGTGATATTTCAGGTTATGCAAGCTGGAATAATTCTTCATACTCACAAGATTCAACTTTTTTCTTTGAATTCATGAGTTACCTTTCTATGCTTAAACAAAAATAAATTAATAACTATTCAGGTAATAAGAATAATAAAAAAGAGATTTCATTTATAGATACCATTATGATGGCGAATTCCAGGAAATATGCTAGCTAAATTTCTTTGCAACATCAATCATAATACATGGGAAATAATTTTTTATAATTCATTGTTAGTAACAAAACACTTTTATGAGCACAATATCAAAACCTAAATAAAACCATCGATTTTTCGCAATTACAACCGTTACAAATACTGTAAAGAGTAATGGTCATGTTTTCCAACATATAAACTAAATGCTTGTTGCATGAATATATATTCATCATTTTAATTTAATAGTGAGTAATTTCGATGCACCTACTTCGTCGAAAACTTTTTTACAAACTGTTTATTTTGTGTAATTTAATGACTTTACTTAGCTATAACTATTATGGTTATGTTATCAACCATTCATTCGTACTAGTCAAATTGTGCTACATACTAAATAGAATACTAATTTCTCTTTAAAAGATGTTTTTTAACCGTTCTCTATAAACATGGTGATACGTTTTGTGAAACTTAGCGTTATTGTAATTTCAACTTCCGGAAATGATTTGTAGCTATGAAGGATCTTTATTGGGATGAGTATAATATTTATACCAATTAAATTTAAGTTAACATTATTGGTGTTATTACGAAGTAAAAATTTTTCTACGTTTAGGTTGGGTTTAAATGTTTGTAATTTTATTAAAATCAGATATAACTTATTACAGTAGTGTATACAATATAAGTATAAGACTTCATGGCATACAATTTATACGTGTATCAAACAATGTCTATGAGTTCGGACTAACTTCGATGTTGTTTAATTTTGAAAGCAGTGATTTACCAAGAAAAGTAGATACAATGCGACTCTACTACGAATGCAAAATGAAGATGTCATGTGATTAACATCAAGAAAAATTTTTTTGGCGGTTGGTCAGCTGGGCGAATAGCATAAGGCCTGCAGCAAGTGTGCCTGTATAAAATATAAATGTAGATATGTATCGTTTAAGAATAGGACTGCAGGATTGGCTATAAAAATTCCCTACATTATTACATCACGAAGGAGTATATAAAAGAAGTACACTCTTAAAATCAGAAGTACTTCATTGATAAATATGTCATATGTCCCACCATCAAAATAAAATTGTTTAATAATAAAGGCTTTTTCTCAGTGTAAGCCTTTTTTCTATTTGTCAATAAAGAAATTTTATTTAGTATATATTTTTGAGTTTTGGAATTTTTAATAGCTATTTCACGTCATTATATTTTAATTTTTTTTTCTTTTAATAATTTTTTTTTTTTTTTATTTATGCCTGCAGCTCACGCAAACGTTAAACAGAATCATTTGTGAAAAACTAAAAAAAAATTTCTTTTTCAACTTTTTTCTGCATAGTGTAAGCCTGCTTAGATGTACTAAACAAGTACTCTGTGTATAACAACATACTATATTTATTCTCCGTAAAAAGTAGTAATACTAATTGATTTGAAGTACAAAATATCAATACCAATTTGAAGTTTTATTATTTTAGACCTCACATCTTTATAATATGGAAAAGTATGCCCATTATTTTTAAATACATACGTTTAGCTCGCTTAGATAGACTAAGGACTGTTTCTTTTTGATTTTATAAAATTTGATCTATTGTAGCTTATTTTAAAGAGTTTTAACGCCTTCTGACTGCAACATAAAGACGCAAATTATATAATGTATTATTGGGTATACTTTATCTTCTCTACTTATTTGAAACGATTCTCCACAATTATAGGAAAAATATTTATATTTGCAACGATTTCTTAGATTAGCAATTATTTTAACTCTCTTTGTTATATTTAAAATAGTCTACATGTAATTTAATAATATAAACATTGAGTTAACTCAGATAAACGAACACAATTTTTTCTACTAAATTTTAGATGTTTTGTCTATTAAAGCTTAGTCAAGGGTATTTTAAGCTTCCTAAAACATATAAAGATTACCTATTCTATGGAGTATGTTGTACTAAATATCTTTCCACGAATTTTTTAATATTCGTTATAATAATACATAAAGATTTAATTTTAACTCATTATTTTAAAATTTTATTTACTTTAAGGGTTGTTTTTACATCCTTGCGTCATAACAACCCATTAACTGTGAACAAAATTTGAGCAAATGTACGTTAAGTGTAATAAGTTAAATAGTTTATGAGTTCCTGTAAGTTTTCATGACATATTGTCAATTTTAGCCTAGGTAAGGATGTTCTTGACCTCCTACAACATACTAACATAATCTGTTGTATATATTGTAATATACTTATCTCTTTCTCAGATTTCTAAAGATATGATATTTAACGATTATGGAAAAAAATTTTAATTTCAAATGTTTTATTTTAAACTTCTTTACCTTTAACGTCGGGTTTCACCCTCGTAAAGAAAATATTTAAACTTTAGACAACTTTTCCTATATTTTGGGTTACATAAGCTGTAAGCTCCAAAAAAAATCATAGAAATAAGTAAATTTATTCAGGAGATATTGTATTTATTAAAAAAAAAAAAAAAAACGCTTCTCGCTCTGCTGTGAGGCAGTAAGGGGTGAGAGGTCAGTGGAGATCTGCTCGGTGATCGTAGGAGACCGATGGGGATCTATTGAGGGTTTTTGTGAAATATCTCACGCAAACAACTACTTAATACAGGAAAATAAATGTATTCACGCATACAAATACGTACAAGTTTTAGTGAGAATTCCCATACACAAGTTTCTAAATATATTTTTTATTATTCATTTCCTTTACACTTTTGTCAAAATTTCAAGGACTACAAGCTGGGTTTGCAGTGTACATATTTTAATTCTTACTTACTAATAGCTTACACTATTTCAGTCTAATTACAAAATTATGTATTTTCTTTACAAATCACAAGAATAAATAATAACGTTTTTTACAGTATCAATGAAGCATAATATAAAAAGCGATAACAAAAATTTTAATACATGCACAAATACTACGTTGCTTTATTTATCAAAAATTTTTAATGACTATTATTTTATTTAGCGCCCTCTATTGACTATTTTGATCAATTAAATCACATTGCTTTTGACTTATAACTTAAAAGCCTTTTCACAGCCTTTGTATCAAATGTCTCTTTGCACATGACCACTTAGTACACACCTATATAAATTATATCACCTTTCTTTATTTTTACGTCAGAAGGACGCAACTAGATCATAGTTATTTATAGGTATAAGTTTGCCTTTACTAGCCTGGGAAGTTGTTCGGATTTAAGGAATACAATTGGAATCGGGCGAAAAGGTGCTGCGGCTGGCACTTATGTTTAATCAGAAGAGTGTGTCACGACTCCACTGCTTCTGTCACGTATACCCTGGCTTCCCACTGGGTCTATCGTCCAGCTGGGGATAAGCTATCGCAGCAATAATGTATACGTAAAGGTGCTGCTTAGGTCAAAACAGTCGTAGTAAGCAAAGAGGTGAGCTCCTTCCTTGCTTTGCCTGCTATATATGTACGTCCGAGCTTCTCACCGGTTTGTCGTTGGTTAGGGCTAAGTTGCCTCGGAGTTTAGTCGTACATATATCGCAAAGTAAACGTAAATCTTACAGTTTCAGCTTGATTGGCTCAAATTGGGTGATTCTATATTTTGTATACATTTGTATCGCATTAAATATATATATGTACATACTTATATGTTCCCATGGTCGGCGTCGCAGATTTAGGAGGATAGCAACTTGTGGTGCAACTGGATTGGATTACAATATTGTTGAAATCATGTGAAACACTTCTCGTTAATAATTTAGTGCTCTGTCGCTATCATTTTTTGTTATGCTGTTGGGAGTGCGCGTTCTATCTTTACGATGGCATTTCTATTGTTTTTGTACCTAGTTGACGGAGCTACATAGTTAAAACTGTTCGGTAAACATTTAATTTTTAATGAGTTTGAAATTTGAGTCGTTGCACTAAAAAACTTAACTGAAATTTCAGCTTGCGTCTCCAACGTTATATTTTGATTTTCCACACTTGGCTTTCACTTTTTGGCTTTCTATTATTATCCCAAAGGAACTTGAACTTTTCAACTTTCACTTTTATCTTTTTTTTCACAGCTTCTCTTTTTTTTGTGACGGTATCTGCTCCACTATCTTTTCTCCTTTTTAACTCTTTCGTTACTGTAGACTGGAAAGAGCTCTCTCGTACATCCCCTTAATTTCTTTCTTTAGTTTTTTCTACTCTCTTCTTCAATTCTTCCATTTATTTTTCATCTCCGTCTTCTCGTCTTAATTTTTCTTCTTTTCTACTGTCGTTTTTCTACACCAGTTCCTTATATTCTTCACCGTTTCTCTCCATTTCTCACTATCTTGCATTTTTTTCTGGTTCATACTGTGTTCACGTTCCTTCAAGTTTATCTGACTTCTAGCGTCTCACACCTGCACGTGCCACCCTTTTCTATGTGATCGGTCTCCTGCGCAGCTGTTCTTACCTCCCTATACTGTCCTTCTTCCTTTATATACCACTGTTCAATGTATATACACACACATATATCTTTATCAATGGTGACTTATGCGGACATTATTACGTAAAAAAAGGTTATTATGAGGACAAAATCGTATTTATGCGAACTGTCCTCATAACTTTTCAATGATATATTTACATATATGGGGCATTCTTTTTAATATTTACCCCTGCTGTCAAAAAATGAAAGCACCTAAAAAATTATAATAAATCACTATTTTGTAGCTTAAAGCCTGTAGTTTACGATAACGAGTGGCTCTTTCCAAAAATAAAAAATGGCGGCTGATGGCATGACTCTGATTGTCGATGAAGACCGCAAAAAATGTTAAAATTAGCAAATATGTTTCTTTTTGGTTGTTTTAATAAAGTTAAGCATATGTGTTTTAGTATAAGGTCATATTTTAGTTTTAACCTCAAAAAACAGCTCTAAATCGTATTTTTTTGTTAAAGTATACTATGTAGCCATCAAGATAAGCACAAAAATATTTCTTTCATGCGAATTACCTTAAATAAACCTTAATTTAATAAGGTCATCAGTCTGTGAGAAAACAAAATCTGTCCGTAACCTACATAAACAGTCATTAACGTCTATTTTGCTAGTATGAGGGCATATTGCAAAAAGCTCATGCATCAGATGGCGCGATTGTGCCTAATCGATTCACGTGGACTAGTGTGTCCATATATAAAATGGTTTTATACATAGATGACATATAACACCATCGTGTATATAGGTACTCTAATCCACGTGGATCGAAATAATATTAGATTATACTGAATTCAAATGCAACAAAGCCTTATTTAATGCTAAATTTGACTTTCCCTTGATTTAAATTTGGAATTAGCGATTTGTAGATATCGTAGACGAAAAAGAGTTAACAAATTCCCTATAATTTATAAATTATCTTACTATCTTAAAGCATTAAATATATTATCTAAAGTTTCTATCTTACCAACTTCGTTAATTTTTAATTGTACAGCTATTTCTTCCTAAAATAATGAAAAAACATTTTGCTGGTAATAAGCTGATATTATGACGAATAAGCCTATGTCAAATTTCTTGAAATAAGTAGCGAATTGAGAGAGAAACGTTGCAACGCGTAATCATGAAATTAATTTAAGTTAAAATTTATACTGTGGATCACATAAAAACTTATTGTGTAAATTATGTCACTTACTTTAGGGCGATAAATGAGATTAAATGATAAATCACGATGAATAAATTTCAAAGTCGTAATACTTAATATAAATGAATTCTTGATCAAGCCCTATTGTTTTTAGTAAATGATTAAATAATGTATGTTTAGAATCCATGTATTGAGTAAATATTGTAGTATCTAATGAGCACAAATAAGTACTTTAATTAAACTAAAATAAAGTACTTTGATTTTAATAGCAATATAATCCTATTGGAAATTTAATAGTTTAATAAATTGAGTATTGTTTATATCAAGTTGCAATTAACCATGTAACCATTTTTGAGTTAAGAAGACTTTACTCTAGTACAAATTCCAAAAGATCCTTTTTATAAGTGTTATTTATTCATGTGTCTTGTTAAAATTCTTACTGTTTAAATTTTCACAGTTCATCTCATACGAAATTCATAGTGTGACTCATCTTAGTACGATAATTGAAAATTATGCGAGCAAAATAGACGTTAATAACTGTTTATATAGGTTACGGACAGATTTTGTTTTCTCACAGACTGATGACCTTACAAAATTAAGGTTTATTTAAGGTAATTCGCATGAAAGAAATATGTTTACACTCATCTCGATGGCTACATAGAATATTTTAACAAAAAAATACGATTTACAGCTGTTTTTTGAGGTTAGAACCAAAATATGACATGCTAAAACGCATATGCTTAACTTTACTAAAACAACCAAAAAGAAACATTTTTACACATTTTTTTGGCTTACAATATGATAAGATTTCAAGAGATTTGCTTATTTTAACATTTTTCGTGGTCTTCATCGACAGTCAGAGTCATGCCATCAGCCGCCATTTTTATTTTTGGAAAGAGCCACTCGTTATCGTAAACTACAGGCTTTAAACTACAAAATAGTGATTTATTATAATTTTTTAGGTGCTCCCATTTTTGGACAGCAGGGGGGGGGCTAAATATTAAAAAGAGTGCCCCATTTATAAATTTATATATATATATATACGTAGTACTATCGAGAGCTTATTCAATATTCATGCTGAGCCCACAAAATCAAACTTCTTTATGTATTCCCGAACGTCCACGTCGTTGTTTGTTAAACCAGCTACATTCCAGAAATACCCATGCACTCCATCCTCCCGTTCCTCCTTCCCTTCGTCTTCTCAATTTTTTTCTGTGTTCCCTCCTCACCAAACTCACCTTTCCGTTTGTTCCAGTGGTTGCATCTGTTGTCTACTAGCACTTATCAGTATCCAACTCTCGTTATCTTTCACCTCTCTTTCCGTTCTTTGGCCCATTGTCTGGCTTTCATCTGGATGATCCTCTCTTTTTAAGTAAGGTCATCTTCTATGTACACCTTTTTTACCAGATTTTTTTTCTTTTGCATCACTTGCCTTTTAGATTTCTAATCAGGTAGCTTTATTATGGTTATTTTCTTGTTCACTTCCATGTTTCTGTCTCCTATGGTTGTAGCCTTTAGGCCCTGCACTTCCATTCCTAGATAATAGTTTAACTGTTTTTCCATCTCTTTTGACGTCTCTCCTTCGCTAATTTTCAGTCCTTTCATGACAATATTAAGTTTTCTGCCTTCTCTATCTTTCCTCTCCTTTTCTTCTTCCGATTTTCAAAGTCTATCATTGATATGTTCCTTGTCCATAAGTCATTCCACCCTGTCATCCTCTCTTTGCTTTTCTATCTTCTCAATTCTTCCCTTGAATTTATTTCTCAGTTCCTTTATGTCATTTCTCGTTTTTTGCATGTCCTCCTTCACGCTTCTTATCATCTTGTTTACATTTTCTGATTTCTCCTTTATTTCTGTCAAGGTTTTGGTTAGTTTGTCCTTTGTAGCCTTGTCCATTTCTTTAGCTTCTTTTACACCGCTAACTTTGAGCGTGAAGCTGTCAAATTCGCATAGCTTTAACTGCTTTGTGGTTTGCCAGGATTTTGCAGTCAATCTGGTTGTTCTATCACTTTCTTCTTTCTTCCATAGCTGTTTGAGCATATCCCAACTATCTCTCTTTTTTCTCGAACCTTCCGTTTGAGGTTATGATTACCAGCTCTTCTCCTGCTCTTCCGTTTTTTTCTTTTCTTTTGCTCCTCACTTGAGATTTCTTTTCTTTTCTGTACATCTTTATTTTTCAGGCTTCTTTTGCCTTTTTCTTACTTTATTCTTCCCTTTTTAATTGGTATTGCCCAATCTCTGTGAGCCACGATGTGCTCCCTACCAAAATTCCAAGTTCTTCAATATATCATAAATAAACAGCACACCTAAAAAAAAGATTTAACATTTATGATGAACCCCAACGCATGTAAACGTCATGAAAAAAGAGAAACAATAATCCTTTTTCTTGAGTTGTAGGATAAAAGTACCATTCAGCATGTATGATAATTTGGAATATCGTGCTATAGTAAAAATAAACTTTAAATCATACAGCCGTTTGTAGATGGAATCTCAACCGATCTACGGGGAATCTGAAGGAATTTGAGTTAGCTCATACTTGAAATCTATGTCGCACATTGAGATAGATTTTGAGATGATATCAGCTTGTCGTCAATTAGTCTAAAATCCTTGAAAAGTTCAATAAAAATCAGGATAGAATTCACTTAGATTTAGCATAAAAATCATTTGAATTTATGTAGGATAAGTTAAAATATTTTCCTTATGAGCACTAAATACGATTTTCATCCAAGAGGTCATGTTGCACTCTTAACCCTGAAATCCGAGAAACGAGTTGTATTTTCAGCAAAAAAAAGTATTCGCTACATGATTAAAAAGAACGGTATGAACTTAAGAGTGTTTCGCCAACACCGATTCGTTTTGTTTTTTATTTTTATTGTATGTCCATCGTTTCGAATCACCCATTTTAAATTATTCAATTCAGACACCTAATGTAGTCAATGACTTTAAAAATCACTGTTAACTTTTTTCGTAATAATTAGAAGTTTTTGATTCTCATAACAACTATTTAAAACCTATCATTGTAAATTTTTTATTTCGACACTTGATTTATTGTCAGTAATTTCATCAACCCTGAATACTTTTTCATCGGAACAAATACAAATTTTTAATTTTAACGTCCATTATTCTAAAATTTCCATCCTGAATTTTCTAATTTCGATTCATCATCATGAAACTTACAATAGACTACAAATCTTTGATGACGGATAAAAAAATGTTTTTCTTTTATATTTTACCCGACATAATTGGTCTGCCACTTCTTTAAGTTATATGACATTGTTATTTGAGCACCAAAACATGAGAGTTTATGTTTACTAGTTAATCAACACTTTTTTTCTTTTTTTTCAGTTGAATCACTTGCGGGTACAGCTTTTCATTTCAAAATAATCAATTTTGAGCCATGTATTAAACACAATCTATAACCCGTATATTAGATACCTATTTTGTAAAGTTTTTGTGGGAAGGATAATAAATGGCTTGAGTTGTTTTTCAAGTGGCACACAACACTTCTGTATCAGAAACCGTAGGTGAAATGGGCTATGATAGCGTTCGACAAACAAACGCATGGTGTTCAATTAAAGAAACTAGAGCAAGGTGGTTGGCTGTCACCTGCTTTGTTGTGGTTTGCTTCATACCTTTTAGGACGAACACATTCTAAGCTGATGTAACCCAGAAAAACATTTTATTTTTTTACTATTTTCATAATATTATGTGGCTCTATGCTCGACATTTAGATGACTAGAGATATAAAAAAAAAAGACATATTTATCAGTTAATTCTTCTTGAATATTGCTATTGGGCTACAAACATTGGCAGAGTCACTGCAAAAAGATCTTTTTAAATCACTAGTTATTAATCAACGGCTCTTACGAAAAACAACGGAATTCAGATTTTCCCGTTTAAAATAACATTGGAATTTCTGAGTTCCGTTGTTTTTCGTAAGAGCCGTCTTAATGTAGTCGTAGATTAAGAAATTCAATATGGCAGATTAACACGACAGATATAATAAGCCTAATGTTCATTGCATTAATACATATCTAACTATTACAAAATAATAATAATAATGAATATTTCCTAACTCTCTTACGAGTTGTACTTGTTTACAATACTCACAACTCAGCATTCAGAAGATTAAGTTTAACTGAAGTTAATTATCAGTTTGTATAAAATTGGTTGAAGATGAGCGTTGTTTTATTTCATAGAAAAATAATATTTAATGTTGGTTATTTACTGGTGAAAATTGCTTTAAAAACCATATACTAGAAAAACTACTTGCAATCATTTTTTGTCATTCAGAAAAAGAATATGATTGATATTTTATCTGAGTTCATTTTACAATTGTAAAAATATATATCACAACGCGTAAAAAGCAGTTACTAATTGTGTCTGTAACCAATATTACGAGAAACTAATAAAAATGCTGGTTTTCAAGAACAAAACGATGTTTCATCCTTTTGCTTTAAGTTTTTTCTGTTCTCCTATTATTTCTAAAATATGACGAGTACAATGTAAGGCTCGTAGAAAATTGAGCCTAATTTAAATGCATGTTTATGAAAAGGTGTGAAAAATATCCAAGCGTACAGTATTACTTGAATGTATGCTCCATAGAAAACAATTATGTTAGTCATTATTGTTTACATTTTATCAATAAACTTTATTAGTCAAAGTAATATCATAAGACTCACCCATTTTATGTGCATGTACGATGATTTCTTCAATAAATTTTTCACTGTATTTTTTTTTTACAATAGCTGGATCATAATCATTAGTAATGATTTTGAAAAATTGGTCCAGATCTAGAATGCGATTATTATCTCGTCCATTGAATTTACAAAATAAGTATAGGAGCTTTTTACTGACTTCATTAACCTCATATTGGTATAAATATGAAAAATTATCTGACGTTGATATTAACTTATACAATGACTTAAAAATACTTGGAGGATGAAATGGAAAATAAGTTGGTAAAGTGATTTTCTGTATTTTTATATCTTTTTTTGGCAATTTATCTATTATCTTATGAAGTAACGGGAAATCTAAAAAATAATACTGCGTATACATTGGTAGATTTAAATAAACTGTTAACTGGTATAGTAATTTTGCTAACAAAAACAAGCTATCCGATATATTAGATTTGAGTTTTATTTCTTCATAAAGTAAGTGAAGCGACAGTAAAACATTAATAAGATGTACTACGGATGTAGATTGAATACTGATTTTTTGTACTGCACTCTGTTTCAGCTTCATTTCAGTAGATGAATTTGGACTAGTATTATGGTTGAATTGTGATAAGCCGATTGCATCATGGAGAAAGCATTTAAGGTTGTTTGTAGTTTCGGATATAGTTAAATATGACCAATCGTCAATTGATCCATTATTAGCAGTTTTTTGTTTTTTTGGAACAAATACTGGACTAAAACTTTCAGACATATAATTCAAATCATTATTCATGGTAATATTTAATTTGTTTACTTCATAACCAAAAATAGTAAAAAAAATAAGCAAAAACAGAGTCCATTCTTGATTAACTGTTAAATCTTGAGGTCCAGGGGCATTTCTAGCACTATACCATTTTACTTGAAGTTGCACTGTAATTTCTCGAGGTAAAATACTTTGCAGACACTGCAAACACATGTTCACTGAAATAATATTAAAAAAAAACTATTAGTTAAGGAAAATATTTATTCAAATGGAAATTTTTTAAATCCCGATTAACTGTCGCACACTTGTGATGAACTGATTATACGTACATTAATGTTCAAAAGACTGAGATTAAGCAGTTTTAAATGAAGTTTTATAACAATAATTAATAATTAAGTAAGTCTTATGTATAAAAACTTATCAATAGATTCATAGCACTAGTCTTGATAGCTGTGACGTAAAAAAAGTTTTTGTCAAATCGTATAAACAAACCGAGATTGATTGCTTCAATGCCGCATGCTCTTATCTTTGGCTAAGCTGGCTGAAGAAAATTCTGATGCACTACTCATAAATTTTTTTGTCAATCTAGCTAGAAGTAGCAAGCATATAATATTGGTCAATTAAAACATAGACTAATGGGTTTAGGAATCCCAAAAAACTTGGACCTTAAAATTAATCGTTTTACAATTACCGTTTATTTATACTTCACTGCGATTATAAGAAAGGAACGAGCTAGTAGTAAGGATCACTGGCAGAAGTGAAAACTAAATTTATGATGAAGCTAATTTTTATACGTCATCTTTTAATTATTCTCATATCAGAGATTAAAATTTAATTATGAGCAATCAAAAACTGTCATAGATTGGTTTTCAGTTTTTACACTTATTAGCACTCCAAGCAACATTTTTTAATATTATTATACTTTTTATCT
This sequence comes from Copidosoma floridanum, assembly GCF_000648655.2. The sequence continues at coordinate 295,609 of NW_019379542.1, forward strand.
AATAACAAAAAATATAACTCATAAATTTAATTAATACATCATATAACTTTTGTCTTCCCTAGGACGGAGCGTAATTTATACGTGTTTTACTGACCAGCCCAGACATGGGCATGCATAACTTTATTCGCAGTTTCTATCGTATCGCCATCTCGTAGGTTTCAGCACTAACTAAACAATATGAGAGATAGAAACAAATTATCTGATCTACAAAATAGGGTGAATAGTGCGTCAATGAAGCTACACATAATAACCTAGCACATGTCTTGCCTTAAAAATGTGTAGGAAGTTAAGTTGTGGTTTGAAACAAATTATGAAAATTAGTGTTCTGCAAGAGTACTTCACGAATTGCAAGAGCACTATCATTCAGCTGGCTTAGTCAACACAATGCGTTTAGTAGTGTATTAAAAGGTTACCTATAAGTACATACGTAAACTATATCAGACAAAACATATAGTTAAAAGAGGGACTTGTATATTGATAAGCTAAACGCATGGCGTAAACTTAGCTGACCAAATCAAAACGTTTGTGCTAGCAGAATACTCTAGCAAAACAAATTTTTATAATCTGTTAGCTTCAGACTTTAACTTGGCTTCTTGTAAGAACTTAAGGCAAAATTTATGTTGACTAATAGTCTTTCACTTAATTCACCCACTATCTGTATCATTATTTTATATCAGTTGATTCATCTCAACCCTTACATAGTTCGTGCTTCAATCCACAAAAAGGCGATGCCTATGCTGGAAAGTTCGAATAACTGTACATTAAACACTCTTCCCCTACTTGCAATTACAACACCGGCAAATTACAACACATCATACCTGTAGCTACCCAGATACATAGCTAAAGTACAGCATGACGCGGACGTGACGGAGCTCATAAGTTACTTTCTATCTCAAAAAAACTATCATGCCTAAAGATATTTTTACTTTACAAAATATATTGACTTCCATTTTTCATGAAAAATTTATTTTTCAACTGAAACAATTTCAGATACTGCATGTTTGCATATTTCTTTTCTTTATCAAAAATATTGCAATTCGCACGAAAAAGCGTAAGCTAAAAAAAAATACGTTCGAGCTTACTTAAAAGCTAAGATATAAGAAGTTGACAATTGCTGTAGAAACAGAATAATATTAAAATTTTATTGTGGAACAAAAACTCGCATCATTTTTTTATGTATTTTTGCATTGCACTATAAATTTACTTTTGTTATACTAAAGAAGGTTCAAACTTGTACCACACTAGTCAGAGTAAAGAGACGGGTTTTGTGCTCAGTCAGTAAGTCAGTACTCTTTTCATGTGTATGTATAAGATGTACTATGTTAACTAGAATGAGAAAGAAGATTTCTGAAATTTTGTATGCAAGTAACTCATATTAAAAAAAAAATCCGTTAAGTTTAACGGCCCAAGTCACACTACACTTTTGTCACGGACGGTCATAAAACTTTAATTAATTTTTTTTTTCTAATAATGCTGAATTTGTAAATATCCTAGGCAATTGTGAATGAGAGAAAAAAAAATACAGTATATATACTAATATCAAAGGTGAAACTTCCAAACACTTGCTCCACAGTCAAAAATCAATAATAACACAGTATATATACGTTCCGGTGCGTGTGGTGGCTCAGTCAGCTAGGTCGTAGGTAGGCACGCGGGAGACCGCGGTTCTATTCCCAGCCAGTGTGACTTTTTTGTGCAAGTACCTCTGTGAATTTTCACATATGCTTTTTAACCATGCAATGCTCCTCGAGAAGCATGTAGGCGACCTCTTCACAGCAAAAAATTGCCTCATGTCCTCCCACCGCCTCCCAGTAATGGGAGACCTCCCATCTCTCTTCCTTTCCTTCTCCCAAGTGCTAAGTGCCCAGAGTAGTACCCTTTATAGGAGTCGGACGTAAAGCACTTTAAAATAAAAAAAAAATTTACGTTCCAAAAATGTTTGTACCATGATGTGATAAGCAAGTGTCTGGCTAATAGAGAGCTGTAACAATACGAGCTAAACATTTTTACGTTTTACCTAATAAGTTTATGCAAATTATTTAAAAAAATTAATAATTATGCTCACTGCATTTGTCTGCAAAGTAAAAATAATGAATTTGAAATTGGTAAACACAAAATATCCAATCATTATTTAAAATTTCACGATTTTTAAATTTTTTACGGAGAACAAATTATTATTAAATAAAAAAATCGTCCTTAGGTCACAGTTAGTAGTCTATTATTTTACTTTAACTTCAGTGGCTTTTACAACGTTTGATTACCAAGTAAATTTGGTTTTTTAAAAGTTAACTCAATGATATTGGCAATGGTTTTTCTGTACGATTTTAAAGTGATAATTTCTCAACACACAGAAATTCGTATATTTGTATAATCAGTTTTTGTTTCTTAGCAAACACTTTTCCGTAGCACCTGTTATTCCAGCTTATTTATTTTTTCGAAAAGGTAAAGATTTAAGAAAGAGAGAAAAAAGTCAGTAAAATACTTCGTGTGTGACACATTTAAAACGAAGTCCCTTTTAAACGTAGGGATGGCATATTTAATTACAAATGTCATGGCTCTCCTTCTTTTTATACACCTCTCTCTTTAATTTTGGTACGTCAACCAAGACCACTCTTTTTGTGTGCCTCGGTGATTTTGTTTCCCTTAGGAAACCCGTAAAAATTATTAATTTGGCATATCTTGCTTTTTCTTCGAGACATCAAGTTTTACTATTTTTTTAGAGGTTATGTTGTCATAAGATATTTTGGAAAAAGATTCTAGATGTATTTAATAATTTTCTAACTATGCTATTATTTTTTCATAATTTTTAACAATAATTATAAAAAAGATATAGCATTAAATAAGTTATGTTGAAGTTGCGTTGTAATATTAAATAAGACGAAGTTTTCCTATAAGATGTTATGGCGAAAATTTCCTTACACGTAGGTATTTATACATGCGTGCACTTAAAGCTTAAGTTACAGTGATAAGTGTCCAAGATTATTTCTTTATGGGATGCATTGTTTTTGAATAAAAAACTGTCAAATAACGTTAGTCTATTTATGGTATTCAGCCCTTGTGTTACTTTTTACTCTTGAACTGATCACTTTATAAAAAAATTACCAAAGACAGTTTTTGTTTACAATTAATTTAACGAAGAACATTATTAAAAAAAAAATTTTTTAAAGAAATTATTAAAGTTTTAACAGTAGATCTGAGATAACAGAGGGAATGTTTGGATACTCCGAATTTTTAATTTAAAGTAATTCTACTTAATTTTTGGACTATTTTAAGAGAACACTGGTTATAGTAATTTTCTCATTATGCGCCACTTCCAGATTAAAAAGGACTATTTTAACATATCTAGTTACAACCTGATCATGCAGTCGATAAATTACAGAGGTCAATTTCGATTTATAACTTGGCATGAGATTCTATAAAGTTTTTACGATATAAAAACACTCAATTTAAAATTGCCAAATTAAACAAAGCCACCCGTTACTAAAATTCAGCTTATGATGGTTTTTACTTAGAAAACGCGAACATTGGACTCGTTTCTCCGACGCTTTCATCGAAAATGGTATTACACGAAGTCGTTATCGTAAAGAAACTTTTTCATTTTAATAATATTTGCGAATGTTGTAATCTTCATGTTACTTTGATTCAGATTAAAGTTTAGTTCTGATGTATTCATTACTTGAACCAATAATACAGTACTTTTTTTTTTAATGATAGAATTCTACTCTTTGATTTAAATATTTTTTTAGTTTTCTTTTCTTGTTAACTTAAATTATAGATTTTAATTTTGCAGTAATAAAAATCCAAAAAAAAATACCTTTCAATACAAGTCAACTTATGCAAGTTCAAAGTTATTATTAGCACGAATATTATTTGTACAGCCTCATTACGTGAAATATTTTTTAAACAGCAAATAATGTCCGTACGACTTATCCACCGATTTAGTTATAAGTAATAAATACTCAACTATCTGTATTATATGTAACACTAATTTTTGGCATCACCAAGAAGTGAGATAAATACCTACTATTTAAGTTAGAAATTTAAACAGTATTCAATAATTAATTTAAAAAACATCTTTAATGTCATGAAAAAAAAGTTTTTAATAAAAGGATCTTGAAAGACTTAAAGTAGGTTAACAACAACACTTGTAGTTTTGTTGCTTTTCAATACAAATGTATATTATATGCATGTATGTATACATATAATATACTGATAATAAAAACATTATTCAACAACAAACATTATTTATACATGTATATTTATTTATATATGCTGGGCTTTTCTCGAGACTCGAGAAGCTTCGAAAGCCTCGAATAGAAAAACCCAGGGCAAATTCGGACTGCTGCCGAGTTAAAGACAGTGAAAATTTGTTGTCTAATTTTCTGGAATAAATTCGAGCTTCTGCGAGGGGTAGTGAAAGGATTTACAAAAATGATTTCACTTTAAACAATCAACAAATATATTTACCAAAGAGAAAGAGATTAACAATGATTTCTGAGATAATGAAATATCGCGACGCTATCAAAGAATACTCAAAATTCAGACTAGATCAGCTTTACAAAGCGAGCTGTCTGCGCTTCAAATTTGTCTGCCGATTCGACGAATAGCGAGTCGATCGTGCAGATAAAATTTACAACGCTTCAACAAGATCACTGCCTCGACACGACGATTAGCTAGCCGTTCGTGCAGTTCTTATCTAGTTGAATGCTGCCTCTATTGTTTAGGCCTTTAAGAGATAAAGATACTAAAAATTACAAATCCAGCGTGGAGTAGTAAATCTCTGCGGTGTTGCTGCTGCTTGGGCACATCTTTAGCCCGAAAAACGACTTTGCTGCGTTATACTGCTTGCTCGAGTATAATTGCTGTTGCGTAGGTACGTCTACTTCGCTCGAAGTCTGGACGGGGAGAGTCCCACAAGCGTGCTGCTCGAGCCAGACCTACTCGCGGCAAGCCTCATCAAATGTTTTATACAATACGCGGGAAGGGGGAACAGACACACTCGCACAAGTGTATTAAATACGCACTCCTTGCGGGAGTGTGACCCCCTACCTTTCGCACAGCAAAATCCGCGAGTTAAATTAAAGGAAAACTCGCAGCAACAGCGCAAAGACACTCGCCAGCGATACTTAAATTCATAAATGAACATATCGCCCGCCTTGACGCAACAAGCGTCAAAAAAATCAAAATAAATCGAAAAAGGAAAGAAAAAAAAGAAGCTTTTAATTTCAACGGGACAGGAAAGCCTATGTGCGGATTAGAAGCTATCCCTATGTTACTCATCGAGATTGAGCAGCATTACAATGCATGGAGGCTAAACAAACAAAAACATTATAGAAAATGAGAAAGAAAAAAAAGAAAAAAATAGAGAAATATCAAAATTACAAAAGATTCAAGTAACTACATTAGCCGCGAAAGCTACCTAACTTCTTTAGATTTTATACAATCATTTTTATTTTTTTTTGTAGCCGAAGCGGATTTTGTCGGCAGTTGGTGGTAAAAGTTGACAAGCTCTGGCTCAGTAGGTAGTTTCACAAGCTTCACTACTGAACGAGTGAACGTGGATGTGGCCGTCTTGACAGTGACAACTCGCACAAGCCCGCTCGCGATAGAGATACAAGGAAATTTCAAGTACAGATTTGACATATTAATCTTACTCAAGTTAATTTTAGTTATTAATTCCACTAAAACATATTTTTTAGAAAATTGTACTGTTATTGTTCAGTTAAGAAGGGTGTGTTTTTTTATTTTGGTGCTAGCAAAGCTGCTCTCGGCACTGAGATCAGGAGACAATCTACTGGCCATTAGTTTTGAGCTACCGTACTGTCTGACCTTTTTTGCACTGAGGTGCTCTCAGCGTACCGACGGTATCGCAACAAAGCGATGCAGCACACTCGATCTCTGTTCAACGAGATATCGGCCTGGACGCACCTTTCTCATGCGAGAGCACTTATTGTGAAGTGCTATTCGCCATGCGCCTATGTCAGGTGTCGCCATCGAGTGCGAGAAATTGTCCCTCGATAAGATCGCCAGAATGCATGCAGCCTTATAGGAAAATTTATTAATAAATTAAAAAAGGTCATTAAGAGTGGATTAACCAATGGAATTAGTAATTTAATTGTGTATTCTGTTAGTGTACAGTAATAAATATTTTTTAAGTGTTGTCATGTGTGCTACAAGATTGGAAAAAATAAAAACATGGGTTGCGACCGTAATAACACAGCATATATGAGTGCATATACATACTTGCACTTGTATAAAGCTTGAGAAACACAGGTACTGCTTACATTTATATATTTCTCACAACACAGTGGTCGATAAATGTAAATACTAATGATCCGTCAGGTTAAATTTTATACATTTATATTACGTTTCCGTGAATTACCTGTATCCTGTAAGCTTTACACAAGTGAAAGCATGTATCATGCACTTATATATGATATGTTATCATAGTCACAATCTATGTTTTTATTTTTTCCAATCTTGTCGTACACATGACAACACCAAACAATTTATTACTGTACACTAACATAATACACACTCAAATCACTGATTCATTCGGTCAATTCACTCTTAATAACCTTTCTTTTAATTTATTAAAAAATTTTGCTATAAGGCTCCGTGCATTCCAGCAATCTTAGCGAGGGCCAATTTCTCTCACTCGACGACGCCACCTGACATAGGCGCATAGCGAATAGTTTGTTTTAATTGCGGTTTGATATTACCAATGGGGATTACCAACCCTCGCCCTTCGCTGACAAGCATACCTCACCAAGCACGCTCAGTACAACTCTACAACATTTTTAAGCTGTATCCATTCTTTTTTTTTTATATACACCTCGAAACACAACAAATCTTTGATAAGCTTTCTTTCCATTTGCGTTTAAGTGTTCTACCAACACATGTATATAAGTTGTTTATAAAGTCTCAAGTATAAACTAGTTTTACTATAAAATAAGAGTTATTTCGCGAATTTATTATGATCGCGCTTCCACACCTCTGCAAACAAAGTGCTCGATCTTTATGGTAAAGTCTCGATCAATAGATCGGCCGCAATATTACTAAGAAAACAGTTATTCTATAATTCCAAATAGCAAATATACGGAGCAAAAAAGATTCTATAACAAAACTAGACCATTTTATGCAGTCAACAAAAGCATCGAATGTAATAGTGTTGTGCAATATTTCTGTTTCTTAAAATTTACGTACACATATCTATACGTCTATTTATGCATACATAAAATCATTCTTACTGAAGTTACTAGCTATAACAAGAGATCAATGATCTGAAGGCAAGCATTGTTCATAAAAATAAAATAAAAAAATATATATAACTTGTGCAGACTTCACTTGCTTTTAAGATATTTACAGATAGTTATGCAGTCTGTCTGCATACGTACGATAGTAGGCTAAAAATGAACATTGAATTTTTTTTCTAATAATACTTTTATACGTCATTTGTGAAATATTATATCATAACGCCACTGCCATACTAAAGATAACAATAGCGGCAAAAAGAAAACAGGGGGATATTAATTATCAACAATAATTGTGTAGGTTAGAGGCACGTAAAAGGTGTTAAGTGCAGCAAAACTAATAGTTTAGTAGAATTAGTTTAGAATCTTATCAATATTTACAAAATCTTGACTAACTCGAAAAAAAATATGGAAATAGTTTAAAAACATAGTAACAAATAAACACAGAAGTTAACAAGTAGAGATGTCAGCAAAAGCTCCGAAAAAATGGCAAAAATGGCCAAAACATGTTTTTCACGTCTAGAAGATGACCCAAAAATTGTACAAAAAAAAAGTTTCGTAAGAAAAAGCGCACTTTTAACACGAACAAAACCAGCCGCGTTGAGTTGCAATCGGTTGCGACGTTTTTTCGCAAATCTCAAAAAACTGCCATTTTGAGTAATTTTTTAAATACTTAATAACTCACGTTCTCTATAACTTTGAGAGCTGAAATTTTAACACCAGGTAGGTATAATAACTCTTAACATACACACGAAGTTTCAGCAAGATTGGTTGCAAACTTTTCGCGAACTGCAGCAAAACTCGAAATAAGGTCCTTTCGAAAAATGGCCATAAAAAAGATGTTAGCCAATATAGGTACATTTTTTTAACGTATTTCTCTTTGTCTATGTTTACTCTACAAGTACCTAAAACGCCGTTTATTTTTATTGATTACAAGTATCTTCAATATCGATTGCAAAAAACGATCTTGTTGCTCCCCGGCTATAAGAATTGGCGGCTCGGCGAGCCGCTGCACCGCTAGAGGCCACGCCCACTTTCCCCGATGTGTGCTCCAGAGGTTTTGAGAGAGCGCGCTTAAAACGAAAAGGTGCATAAAAAGTAACGATATCTCGGTAACCAAATGAGATAAATCGTTGATTTTATTTCAAATTAGGGTAGCTCGTAATAATATTACGATTACGCATATTCATAACTTCCTGCAAATAAAAGGAAAACCTATTAAATTGAAATAAATAGATTTTTATTACCTACCGTTCTTGTTTTCCCTTTTTCGAACGTGCCAATGTTGTTGAATAGTATTCAGAACAATCAAATATCATCTAAGTAACTAATCTAATTATGAACAATAATTAGTAAATTGACTAATAGAAAAGAACAATTAATTTTTTTATCAAATTTTTTAATCAGTAAAAATATCTCCCATCACTTTTTATGGTTGTCTTATTATTTTTGACTATTTAACGACGTAAGAGCGGGAGCATAAAGACCGTTTTTTGCAATCAATACTTAAGATACTTGTAATCGATAAAAATAAACGGCGTTTTAGGTACTTGTAGAGTAAACATAGACAAAGAAAAATACGTTCAAAAAATGTACCTATATTGGCTAACAACTTTTTTATGGCGATTTTTCGGGACCTTTTTTTGAGTTTTGCTGCAGTTCGCGAAACGTTTGCAACCAATCTTGCTGAAACTTGGTGTGTATGTTAAGAAATATCATACCTACCTTGTGTTAAAACTTCAGCTCTCAAAATAGTAGAGAACGTGAGTTATTAGGTATTTAAAAAATTACTCAAAATGGCAGTTTTTTGCGATTTGAGAAAAAACATCGCAACCGATTGAAACTCAACGCGGCTAGTTTTGTTCGTATTAAAAGTGCGCTTTTTTTTACGAAACCTTTCTTTGTACAATTTTTGGGTTATCTTCTAGACGTGAAAAACATGTTTTGGCCATTTTTGCCATTTTTTCGGAGCTTTTGCTGACATCTCTACTTGTTAACTTTTATGTCCATTTGTTACTATGTTTTTAAACTATTACCATATTTTTCTTTCGAGTGAGCCAGAATGTTATGGGCCGAAAAACTAATTCTTCTATACTACAAGTAAAATGTGCACTCCTGCACATAAACAGTACTGTGCGGCGATGTAGTGAATCTAAATAAAATAAAAAAAATTCAATTTTCATAAATTTTCCATTGTCAAGGTATTTAAGTGTACGTACTATCATTGCGTGGTTCATTCAAACGAAGAGTAAATGTATAAAATTTATGAAATCACTATCGAAATTTTTTGTAGAAAACTTCAATTTATTGTTCTATTACCAAAAAAAGTAAAAAAAACACACGACTTTCATAATAACTCAATTACACATGTTAGTTTAACTTTAAATAATGAATACAGTTTTTTGTTACAATGAAATTTAATAATATAAAAACAACAGTCTATGTTATATTATAGCATAGCTCAAGCATTTTATAAGGATGTTGATAAACCAAATGATAATGTTTATTTAAATTTTTCTACAGAAACACAGAACAATATTACTAAAGGTTTACCACCTCACGAACAGAATATAAAAATTGGAAGTACAAATATACTAATTAAAAACTTAAGAATATCTTATGCTGTAAAATGGTACAAAATTGTGAATAACTAAGTCATATAAGTAAAATGCAGAAGATAAAAATATCATTGGAGAATAATTGGAAAAAAGTTTTTATTCCTAAAATAACTTTGAATGCTAGTGAAACTTTATCGCTGTTGTTTATTTTGCATGGAATTTAATTTTTTATAGTTTAAGTTTTTGCTATAAATTTACATGAATATTAAAGCCAAAGTTTGTATGATGTTGGTCAATACTTAAAAAACTGTTTTTATGTTTAACTTTTTGTGGCATTATCAAAAGGAAAAAATAAGAATAAGAATTTATTCTACAGAAACATAAAGTACTTTAAGTGAACGAAACAACTATAGGAAAAAGATTTTTTATTTCCAGTAGCGTTCCTGCCTACAGATCTTGATTACTAGGGTTCAAATCTAATTATGAACAAATATTTTCATTAAAAATGAGATTTTTGTCGGGGTGGAGTATTAGCTTAAAAAAAAGCTACCAATGTATACCTTCTACCCCGTTTCAGCTCATTGATATCAAAGCAACGTACAGCTAATTACATTATATGGCATCAAAATGGCCATGTCAAATGATAAATAAAAAAAAAAAAAAAAGATCCACAAATCGAAATTTTCACGGTTTCTATCACTGTATAAAAAAATAGAATAGAAATCCGTACTTCCGTAATATTAAAAAAAGTTAACCTTCGAAAAATTTAAGACTTACTGAAAAAAATTTTCAACTTTGTTTTAATAGATTTACTATGCATTAAAAAAATTAGATACTTATCATAATGTTCTTTGATAAATATTATTTGTCTGTACAAAATCAATCGATTTTCTTTCGTAATGGTGATTTGAAATTCAAATAACTTTTGTCACTACAAAATTATACATTTTTAAAAGAAAATTTTGTTTACCAACTATAGACAAATTGTTTCTTAAAAGAAGAAGTAGGATAAAAAGTCATATTATATAGTCAATTGTTAAAAATAGTTCTATAAAAACAGTAAAAGTTAAGTAAAGAACGAGACAAATCATGTGAGGGACAGTAGAGAGAAAATAGGGGGCGAGAAAAATTGTGAGGAGGGGTAGTGGTAGAGTTTTACCCAATATATATTCAACGAAGAAATAAGATGAACTGTTGACATTTAGAAGAAAAGTTGAAGGGAGACTATGTGGATACTTTATAAGGCAGTGAGAGGATAATATATCTCCCTATAGCATTTAAATTCTTTAGTGGGTCAGGGAAAATTCCCTATCACAAAGACTACTCCTAAGACAAAAGTTGCCCTAAAAACTAAGAGAGAACTCGCTTTATTATTTTGATATTTTCACCTCACTTCTTTTTTGCGTGAATCATGGTGACCTCCTCCCCCCCACTCCCGCAGCAATCAGTTTTTTAAACCATTAAAACAGAACTCTCACACAAAACTTTGCCCATAATTCAATAAACCACGCACACACATCGCAATTTTTTTGAAAACCTTGACTTCTTATAGTATATGTCTTCCTTTATAGTTACACTCTTATATTTAAACTTCATACATTTTCAATCAAACTTGCTTTGTATTGTGACAACCCCTGTCATAAACTGAATATTTATCCCTTCAAAACACAGAGTTTCGTTTTAAAATTATAAAAAGCAAAAGCTCAGCGATCGTCGAACATCGAGCTGTACACCTACTTCTACGATCGCGTAACGTATAATTTACTTCTTTCGAAACAAGCTTTGGTCGCAAAATTCAAACTACGCATGCAATCTCCAAACAATCTTGTAATGCTTTCGTATAACAACATCAATTCGCAACTAGTAAGTTCAAGAATATGAATAATCTACAATTTTATCAATCTTTACTGCATGTGTCTACAAGAAATATCATATACAATTTTGACAGAAACTTTCGCTTAATGTAACATCCGAAAGATCGGCAGTTGTAATCATCAATTACAGTGTAATTATTAAACCACAGCTGTGCTCGTATCAATGAAGAGTTATGAGCTCTAATTGGTCGTTCAGATCCCTAACCTGTCGAGTCCTCCTTAAACTTAAGAGTATAAAAACTCCTTGCACAAAACAATATTTGATTTTTCTCTTTTATCAAGTGCTCTAAAGTAACTGTAAAGGTTGAAGAGTAAGTTCTGTTGCGTCTTTTAAGCGACTGTAAGACTTAGTTCGGGGTAGAAGTTGCGTATTAGAGGCGTGCATTTTAAACAAATGTAAGACTTAGTTCAGTTACTAAGCTGTAAAAGAAAAGCTCGGGAAAACAAGGCCATTGTAGACTCACCTAAAAAGTGAGGAGAAACAAGACAGAAAAGACCATTGACTAGGGTTCTAACGTTAAAAGCAGCAGCCTAATTTTTGTCATCGCCACGAGTTCTGTTATGTAGGATTAGAGTCTTTATTGCGGTCAACCTTGTAAGGTCTTGCGACTGCGTACGCGCAAGCAGCGGCTAACAAACGATCATATAAGTAAGTTAAGTTAAGAAAAATTATAAATTGATAAAACATTATGAATAAGAATATGAAACTTCATAATAGGTATTATTTGTCGAATCAACTATTTCTCTATTTACTAAATTATTTTAATTATCAGGTAAGACATAATCTAGTTGTTGGTTAATTAAATTTTCTTAATTAAAATATTTCAGTTACTGAATTATATGAAATATTCCACGATTCAAAATTCTTATAATTAATAGAAACATTATTCTTACTTAAATAAATAAATAACAAACCAAGAAAATTTTAAACAGAAAGCGCATCACAAAGGCTTTTACAAGGACGGAAAATAAAAAAGACCAATAAGATACGCTTCTACTGTATTACATAATATGTAAATTCTAACAGTACGTCAACGCCAGCTCGCATACGACATACCAACGCTATTGTACATACATCATTCGGTGATACCTAACACCACAACGCGCCGAGTCAACGGTGTAAAAAAAGGATACTGTAAGTAAGAGCAAGCCAGGTGTGAGTCTTGGGACCCACGATAGATATGAAACATTAAAGAGTATGTTATTAAACTCGGTAGTTAATTGTCTATGATAAAAATAGTAGTTTTTGTCAGATAAATGATACTGTCTTCAGGGCTATTTTGCGGCCCAAGGGACCTGCGAAACAGGGCCCGAGGGACGAAAAGCAGCCACGGAGCAGTGGCGCTTATGTGGTGCATCATATTTTTTCTACGAAGCGTCAACCAGCCTTTTAAAAACGCGTGAGGTAGAAAAAGTATTTTTTTTTTTTTTACTCCAAATAATCTTTATGTTACATTTTTATATTAAAAATACAGTTTATTCATAAATATGTATTTTTATTAGTGAATATTATAGACTAGGGAAAAGCAAATTATGTCTGTATTATTGTTGTTCATTAACATACAAAGTATGAAAACAAGAAAGAACAATAATACACAGCAAAGAGTATCAATACTACCTACCTACACAAAGGTACATACAACAGTTCAACAAACGTTCGTGAGTATGACTTTCTCTGGGTCTCTGTCTCTCTTCAGATTTAGATATCTGTTTACTGTGCTTAGTTGCGAACGTGCGCGAATTTTGTTGGGTTGAATCTTTACTAAAGACGGGTTAAGATGGAGTTTGAATGAGCACAATAGGAAAAACCCAGGAAAATTATGCATTATGGTCAAATATTGATGTTTTAAAATAATCCTTTTGACAAAAAAGAAAGTTTTTAAAAATGATGAAAAAATGATACTAATTCTAATATTAATTAGTCATATTCTACAAGCTTAAAATATTTGAAAAAGAAATGAAAAAAGCCTACTGGTAGTCCTGTATGAGTATAATAGAAAGAGAGAGAGAGACAGGAAACTATTAATGGCTCTCTTCATCTCACTTACTTTTACAGGTACTATCAAAATGCCTTTTTCATTTTTTTTTAACATTTTCCACTAGTTGAAACAAAATTAAAAGTGCTCATTGATAGAAACCTTTCGGTCTACGCGCTTGTATTTTGATTTTTTCTGTATATCAAACCGTTAAAAGATATAAGCAGAGGGGACTTTAAAACACAATTCTACACAATTTTGACATTATTAGAAATGGTTGATCGTAAAGCATTTATGCGAGGTCTACCCAATGGTTTTAAAGACCACATGATGTCAAACATTCCAAAAACTTTTGCTAGCACTTTGCGTAACTTTAAAAGTCGAACAAGTTGGGAAATAATTATATCCCAATGCTCACGCTACCACGTATCATCAGAATTCACATACGTATCTTGCTCAACAGTTACATCCTATAGCAAGACAAAATTTATTAGTATACCAACAAAATAGACGAAATTTTTTTTCATATTTTTAGCCTGATTAAAATAATATTAACAAGTTGAATACAACGATTCCAACATGTACAATCACGATAATACATCTTATTATTACAACTCTTCTGATACAAAAATTTTCCTGACTACGTTCAACTTAGACAGAAAATTAGTATCACACCCAGCTCTCCAATACTGAAATAATGACTCCACTGATCAATCTGCAAAACTGTTGCAAAAATTGAATGAAACGCAATCTTATAAGCCTCCGAACGACTGGTGGAAAAATCATCAAAATCTCGGCCCTACACAACCAATACAAGACCAAAATCTATTAATAGCCTTTTTGAATAGCCCCTTTCACACAAGCTTACTGTAGTGAGTATTTGTTAACTCCTCTACTTCTCTAATGGGAAATTACCCCTGCACTTGTAAAAACGTGAATCATGAAACGACACTACCTTTTGCTCAAGGTCGAATTCTTTTAGTACTCAACAAAATTTTAGACCAAATTCTCCTACACTAAGCTATCCTTTAAAAAAGAACTGTGTTCGTCACCCAGACGTAGCAGTGAGCAAACATCTGAATCAACGTCTACTGACAAACCAACTTGTGCAATCGCCCGAGTGTCAGGCGCAAGAAATATTGACAATACGCCGACATGAAGACTGTAAATTTCACAACTAAATAAAAACAAAGACATATTTGTCATAGATACAGGAGCTGACATCCATCCTATAAGAATATGTTCATTACTACCAAATGTTATTATAAATATTAATACAGAAATTGCCCTTAATGGGTTAACTTCTTAAAATATCATAAGATTAGGAACAGTGACATTAAGTATATTTGATAAAAACCACGTTTTTCACGGCATGTCATAGAAAACACCATTTAGTAAGACAGAAATATTAAAAAATTTATTTATAGCTGAAGAACGAGCTAGGCTTTGTTATGACATGAGAGCTTTAATACTGAAAATATGATCTATAAATCCCATTCCATTCATAGAAAAAATTGAAACAACAAGCGACAAAGAACGTGGACTTGAATTGCTTGATACAACGACAAAATAAATAAGTAAACAAGACAATTCTTACAAAATTACAGATGATATTAGCATAAATGAAAAAAACTCGGAATATCTGCGAACTTCTCAAAATTCAAAGCATACCGAGGTAACCTTCGGTCAATATCGTGTATACAAAAGTGGGTAAACCAATAGGGGTTCTGGGAACAGTCAAGCTCCCCCCTGAGCAGGTCGTGGGGGAGAGGCTGAAGAAGAGGCGGCGGGTGGGGCGGGATTGGGCCACTTGGTGGTAGTGGAGATTTAGCAATCGGGCGGTAACGTAGGGCCTTGTGAACTGAATGCTGATAGCTGTGACGTTGGATGGTACCAGCGAGGGGGTGGATGGTGAGAATTACTCGAGCGGTAATGTGGGATCTTACGATCCGGATGCTGCTAGCTGTGACGTTGGATGGTACCGAGGACTAACTTTGTTTTTAGCTGCGAATCGACTTTTTAGCATCAGGATGGTTCGAGAGGCTACTAAGAAGCTCAGCGTATAGCGAGACAAAGACGATCAAGCTTTAATAAGTATTTCTTATCAACAAATGTTTTTTTTCTTTCTTCCACTAATTATTTACGGCTTCTCAGCGAAATCTTTTCTTCTTGAGAGCGGGCGTATCGAGTTGTTGGAGAAAAAGTGAATACTCTTTTATTGGGAAGCAGACGCCCCTTTAACCGACTAATGCTGGCTCGCTCAACGCAGTACTCATGGAGCTATTATTTTATATCTACACGAATACGTTAGGTGTGACCGATGGCTTTTTGCTTTTTATTTAGGCTAATAATAAATCAGCGTAACATTTTTATTTTCAAGTACGGG
The DNA here is from genome assembly GCF_000648655.2 of Copidosoma floridanum. The sequence goes on from NW_019379542.1 coordinate 311,656, forward strand.
CGTTTCGAACGATGCAAGATGTCAAAGAAAACATGTATACTTTCATATTACCAAAGCAGATCGCGTTTCCCTTTTAATAGCTCAACTTTTGCTCATTTATTTTTGACACTCTACCTTGTTAACGAATGTAGCCATCATTTCTTATCTACATGCATGCATTAGATGTGACCGATTCACAGCTTCTTACTTATGCGTGTACTGAACTAGCGTAATATTTTTTTCTTCTCGAGCGCAGGCGTATTGAGTTGTTAAAGAGAAAACGTAGACTCTTTTATTAGGAAAAGCGGACACCCTTTCAACTAACCAACGTTGGCTTACTCGATGCAGTACCTTGCCAAGTAATGGAGCTATTATTTCTTATCTACACAGATGTGTGAGCCGTGACCGATGACTTTTCGCTTCTTATTGAGGCGTATAATGTACCAGAATCATATTTTTTTTCTTCTCGAGAGCAGGCGTATCGAGTGATGTAGCTGTCAGAGAAAACATGTATACTATTTTATTACTAAAAGTAAATCGCGTATCCCTTTTAATTCTTCAACGCTTGCTCACTCATTTTTTTGACGCAGTACCTTGCCAATGAATATAGATATTATTTCTTATCTTCATGCATGCTTAAGCCGTGACCAATCATTCACCTCTTCTTACTTGGTCGTATTGTGCACCGGTGTAATATTTTTCCTTAGCAGAAGCGGACGTATCGAGTGATACGAGTTGCTAGAAAGAACATGTATACCATTTCATTACCAAAAGCGTATCCCAACATTGCTTGGCTTACTCTTCGTAATCGTAGTACCTCGCCAACGAATAGAGTCAGTTAATACATTAAAGTAATTTCAATCGGTTCAGTGATAAGGAAGTGTGAATTAAAAAAATTGACATATATTCATGAAGAACTAATTTATTGCATAAGTATTGTGTATCAGGTGAACATTAAGTAAAGAACATCGTTTTGTCGTAGCTGCTCTTTTAAAATCCATTTTTTAAAGCTATAGCACTATTCACAGCACGATGAGCTAAATTGAATTGGTGATTCATGCATTTAATATCATCCGCACTAATATTTCTTAAAGATGGACATTACTTAATATTATAAGTGTACCTATAAAATAATAATATTATGCAAATGTTTAGTAAAACGTTTAAATCATACTATGAGTAATGTACCTATTAAATAGCACACAGCGCAACCATTCAATTTTTTCAAGACCTTTTACGTACATAACATCACCTTATTTCATAATGACTCAAAAGGTTGTAGCTAGATCCTCGTAGAGAACTTCTGCCGAGCTCCAACAAAGATCGTGGTAATTAAACTCCAACCATCGATTTTCGTAGACAACAGCTGTGCCCAACATTTGAAGGACTATCAAAATCAGCCCATTTCTGGAGGAACTGCAGAAAACCAAGTATCCTGATACTCATCTTGTTGAAAAAATTCTTCGTCGACAAGGAAATCAAATATTCTTAAAGTGGTTGGGCTTTAATAATACCCACAACAGTTAGGTTGATAATAACAAAGAAATAAAATGATATGTACTCTAAAATTACTAAAATTGAGAAGTTGTAAGAAATTTGTATTAAACTTTTTATGGTCTTTCAATGTAATCCACTATGTGTGCAACTGGAATTTTTTTTACTATACGTGCAAATGTTAAATCTTACACAAGGTTCATTGAGATAAATACGAACTCGAAACATGTAATGGATTGTATCGTTTATTTTTCTCACGTAAAACTAGTTCCACAGAGAAAATTTTTTCTCGTATTTGTAAAATTAAACATTTATGGGTTAAAAAATTCAACCTTATTACTATTATAGCGAACTGACAGCTTCTTTCTATCGACAGATTCAAACGAACTATTAAATGATAGTTTATCACTCACAAGATACTCAGATACTTGATTAGGTAAAAATATCTGGAAGTGGCTATCTAGTTCGGTGATGGCTTTCGTGCTGAATTTAGTATTAGCATTTCTTAGCTTTGTGATCATATGGCTTTTCCCCTTGACCATTTCGTTAATCTTCTTTATTGGAAGGAATATTCCACAGGCTATTCGATTGAGTACTGCTAACTCAGGCACCTAAAAGACAAGAATATTACGTGAGTTATAAAATAGCAAAAAAAAATGTATGAATAAGAAAACACATCACAAACCCTTACATCTGAGTTTTTTTGTTTCATAAAAATCTGCTTATTACTGTAGAAATTTTCTAACTCCAAACCTGTTCTTTTGAGAGCTTGTTGCTGACCTGAGCTGCCTGCGTTGAATGATAAAGTAGTCAACAATTTTAGCTGCTCACTACAGTTCTGACTGAGCTCTGCTGGTTGATGCTGCTTAAGATATAGGATTTCTCCCTCTACATTGGCTCCTTTTTCATTGGTTGCTAGTCTGCTATGATTTTCCACACATAGTCCAGCTTCTTGTTCTTCTGTTATTTTAATTCTATAATGGCCCCAAGGCAGCGTATCTAAAGTGTTTAATAAAAGGTATCATTTATTATTCCGGGAACTAAGAGCAATTTTATTTTACCTTTTAGTGCAGAGCTTATGATGGCGTGATCTTTTATTAATTTGCTCACGATTGATGATTATAATTTGGTCACGTAAGCATTCAGTGTAGTCGCTGAAATCGATAGTTGCTTTTATGACCTTACTCTTAATAGCCATCGCTTTTAAAAACACATTTTTATTTTCAACGAGAATACTAGACATCTTACTTCTAATCCCAACAAATTCCAGTATAATATTGCCATTGCAATCATCTTTCATGAGCTCAACGATTTTCTTATTTTTTAACAGCATCATAAACTTATTATTTTCTAATAAAACTGATGTGTCAAATTCATTAGTATCACATTTTATCATTTCCAAAATATCATAGTTCGTTATCTCATACATCAAACTGTCTGTATCGGTGTATAAGAGGTTACGATTATTTTTAAGTTTAGTAAGCATATAATAGTAGTGAAAGTGATACACAAGTGTCTTAGATATGTCTAAGACACTAAAACAAATCTATATTAGCTTTTTTACTATCACTTCTGTAAGTTGCAGCTGTATGGCGATAAAATTCTTATCAAAAATATCACAGCTGTGAAAATTTGGCTTTGCAATGTATGCTGCCGCACCATAGCGCCGATCTCGATGATTAAGAAGTTCGACATCGATACTCTTTCTTTGTTTTCCATCGTTTTTCCGAAAACAGCATTATTAAATAGTCTAAAAAGCATTCTTTCAAACTTATTGTTAACTATTTTCTCTCATAGCTATTGAGATTAATGTATTCGTTAAGCCATGTACTTTGCCAGAATTTTAAGGCTCGATAAATTTTTGTCAGTCGTAATTCATAATTCATGGCTTGCTCTAGGGCTTCATAATAAAGTACATCCTTATGCTTGTTATTCAGTGTTGTCGTTAAATAAGGCTGCTTCAAACCTGGAGCTGAAATGTGTTCGGAGTAAAATGGCAAATCTTTATGAATATCGTGGAGCTCCTCTAGATACTTCAAATTCACTTCTTAAATATATCCGTAAGCCCTTTCGTGGCCAATATTATAAGAATCAAGAGACTGTTGCTCAGCCATTTTCACCACATGTAACCGCATGCTTAGCGATGTCAAAACGTACATACACTGCAACCACTTACGCTTTAAGACTAGCGTTGTAGCGTCCCCAGATGAGCGGGAATAAGACAGCGGGTGAACCGCACGCCATTTATCCTACGCAGACTTTCTAGCCACGCCAACCATTCAATACGCTCCTTCTTGGGCAAAGGCTCGTCCCATCTAACACCGCTTTTCCACACGTCCTGCATGATGAGTTTCGATTTAAGCGTAAAAGGGCAAAAAAGACCTACAGGATCGAACGCGGACAGCATTTTGCCGAAGCTGTGAGCTCATATATCTTACTAAGCCTGTGAGCCACAAAAATTTGTTTCAAGTGAGGCCTTGTCTTCGTCCACCTCAGAAATCTTCACAAGTATCGCTTTTCGCATTTCAGCTTTAGCTCCCGTTCAACTGATTTCAGCAAACGCGCTTCCAAAAAACCAGCATGCAGTTATAAGCGTTGCACGGATACAGAATTCGTTGGAGTAACCCTAGATTTTCCCATCACAAGGGATACGTGCGCTAGAGAATCAGGCCGGTGTTACATGTAACGGAAATAGCCAGCGGAAGGTCACAGCATCAGAGACGAAAATTTTCGTACTACCCGTTTTGTTTGCTACACCATTGCATTTTTCCACTGTAGCAAGGAATTATCATGCACATAGAATGAAACAGAAAGGCTGCGTCATAACAGCATCCAATAAGGACATAGCTTTCGAGCGGCAAACGTTCGATGTTATGCATCTTACATAAATTAATAATGCTTACCTATGATACATTACGATAAAAACATCACTGTTACAGCTATGAACATCCTGAGACATCTAAAAGTTTGTATATTAAACAAAGAAAAAAGATTTATCATTATCTCGTTGGCTTCCGCCGTTACGCTTTATGTGCACGATGCATCCTCTCTACAGCAGGAAAACGCAACAGCAAACAAACATAACAAACAAAACGGGTAGAAGGAAAACTTTTATCTCTAATACTGTAACGTTCTGATGTCCATTTCCGCCACATGTAACCGCAGGCTTAGCGATGTCAAAACGTACGTACACTGCAACCATGTACGCTTTGAGACCAGAGTTGAAGCGTCCCCAGACAAGCGGGAATAAGACAGTGGGCTACCCACATGCCATTTATCTCACGCAGACTTTCTAGCCACGCCAACCATTTAATACGCTTCTCCTTACGCAACGGCTCGTCCCATACAACACCGCTTTTCCACACATCCTGCATGATAAGTTTTGTTTCGAGCGTTAAAGGACAGAGGAATCCTACAGGATCAAACGTGGACATCAAAAGTTTTAAAAATTCATGCTTTGTTGACGTGCGAGTTTTATTAATTTGTTCTTTAGCTATACATTTTAGTCTCACGTTGAGCTTAAGAGTTACTGTGATCATATCCCAATGTAATTGCAACATTCGTTCTCACTCTCTGTCACAGAGAGGTAGACTCCCGTTCAAGCTCGGCTTGTTGGCGATAAACCCCTCAATGGCACACACATCGTTGCTGACCCAACTTTACAGTGTAAAATAAGCCCCTTTAATTCATTTCCACAACATCCCTGATCAAATTTTTTGTCTCCTGTACCGTGGGCTTGTTAGCAAAGAAGTCGTCCACACACGTATTCTGCACAATGCTTCTTACTGCGACTGGTATGATTGCGGCGAACGCTGCCAATCTTTGAAAAAAAAATGCACTGCATAGCGAAGACTTAGCATCAACAAGTCATTTCGTACGTAGACAGATGATCCTTTTGACTCACGCCTTGCCACAGAAATTGTTACGCTCCACGATCTTTTTCACGGATGCAGACACACATATACATGTCCTGTATATCTACCTTATAGACCACTGCAAACCGACGGGAGTGAATCAAGACTACTGGGAGAAACTGCAAAAAGTCTGGACCAAAACCAAGTTAGTCATTTAGACCAATGACTGATGATTTGGTCGCCAAATTGAAGACTAACCTAAGTTTTTCCGGTGTATTGACGTTGAACATGCCAAAGTGCGGCAGGTACCATATTCTATTGCGCGACACGTCGTCTACATTAACGGCATAGCCATTCCTAATAAGTCGGTTAATCTCGCTATAATATAAGATCACGTAATTTGCATCTCGATCTTGTTTTTTTTTCAAGCGTCATTAATCGTTTTAATGCCGTTCGTTGGACAGATACCTCCAGAAGTTGGTGACTCTTCCACAGAAGACCAGTTTCTTAAACTGTACCGCATAACTTACTAGTGTCTCTGAAAATTTTCCAAGCACGTTAGTGTTGCAAATCAGGCTGAACTACTTCGTGAACCCTGAGGCTTTCGATTTCAAAATATTCGCGCATGATTTTGTCAAGCGCGTTAGTTTCACAGCAATGGCAGTTACCTTCTACGCTGTCGTCCAACGGAAAAAAAGGTATAAATGACATTTTTGTCAAAAACGAGTTATTTATACCAATAGATTCGTCAGAAAATTCTGCGTCTAATAGCATATCTACAAATGAAATACGTTATAACGTGATTAAGTAATAATCTAACGAAAGTTGGAAAAATTGCTAACCAGTGGACAGTGGGTGCTTGGGTTCTCAAGTAAGAAGTTATACTTCTATAAAATTATATGGCAGGTGATATAATTATAATATAAATATACCTTTCATAAAACGATATTCTGTGAACAAATGCGGTGCAATTACCGTTTGAATAAGTATACCTACGTTACTTGGGTGTGGTTTCAATAAATATTCTACTATTTAATAACTAAAACATTGTAAACAATATATTATGGCACAATACAATATAAACAATGTCCCTCCAGACAGTTCATCATACACAGATTTTTTTGACAGATATTATTCAAGGATCATAGGTATACTGAAAATACCGTAACAAATACTAAAAAAAAATTACAGATTAATCTACTGTACTCTGTTTCACATGTTTAGTTTTCAAAATTTGCAAATTTAACATGTGACATTATCAAAAAATTAGTAATAATTACATCTATAAGATCTGTATAAGCCCCCCAATTTTTGTTTGTATGAAAGATTGTTTTTAAATAAACCTGTTTTACTTTTAAATAAATCTATAAATTTTTTTTTGTGTTATAACACATAAAAGAAGAGGTCCAGTATAAGTAAAAGCGTGAATGTAAGCTGATCCATATAAGAAAAATAATTTTCAGCGTTGCTGCATATATTTGCTCTCCGTCCACCTCTCTAAATTTTGTGAAAGAAGAATACGCTATAAAAATTAATTATTGTAATTATACAGTAGATAATTTTTGTAAATACGATAATTATGAAAAAATTTTAAAAATTCTGTAAAAAATTATTTACTTATTTTAAAAGACTCGAATAAATAATAAGTAAAAAATGTTTATCATTACAAATCAAAGCTGCTCTGCTAATACAGACTAATTATCAAATTTTTAAAAAAAACGGGTATCAAATAATGTTTTTTATTAAATAAAGTATTTATTTATTTAATGTATAATTCAACCAAAGTGTAGTAAAAATTTACATTAGAAATATGTTACGAACCGTACGATGAAATCAATTAATTTGTTTTCCTATGCCGGGCTTGCTCATAACAGCCTGGGTAAGATGCTTGCCTAGTGTGCAAGAAGACAGGGATTCGAATTTCTTTGAAAACTGTTTTTTTTTTTTTTCTTCTTAGAAATTGGTTTAAAAAAGTAAAGAAGTCAATTCAAAATGTGTACTCTAGTAAGGGTGGGGCTTTGCTATTGTGTTATGTGGTGGCGTTGTGTGGTGTGTAGGGGACCGAAAGTACGTCATGGAGGGCGGGGCCAAGGGGGAAAATAAGAGAAAAATCCACTTCCGTTACACTTTTTCTCAAGGTCACCAATCTGGAATTATTGATTTACTTCGTAGAGCCGAACGTGCCTATAAAAGTATAACTTCAATAATCTTCGTCAGCGATAAAAAAAAAAAGGGTAAGTGACACAAAATATGGAAATCGTGCCAGGCAGACATCGTAAGTGCACTTACCTTTTTTTTACGTTATAAAATCAATGAGCACCGCCTTAGATTCTAAAGTAGAAAAAGGATTTACTTCATGGAATAAGCTGTATTTTTGCACTTACCCTTTTTTTACGAGAAAATCGCGCTGAGTTAGAAAGGTAAGTACAGATTTTTATAGTTTGATTGAAAAATCGTTTTTCTTTTGTGGAAAATAGAATAATTTCAATTATATTTATATGAAAAACAGTTTTTCCGCGGTCCAATACTCAAATTATAGTTAATTTTTTATTCTTTCGTTCTTAATGAAGTGTTTGTTTGTGTGAAGTATGAACGTAAAAAAAGGTATGAATGCCATCATCTATACGGTTGAACTAAAACTTTGCGATGTTTTGCCATGTGTCGGACTAATTCTCGAGATAATGTTTGAGACGAAGACGCAAGGTCCGCTTCCATTATGGCGTTCTTAATGAAGTATTTATTTGTGTAAAGTGTGTCTCTTATATCAATGAGAGCCGAGATTTTAATCGGGCAAGACAACTGGAGATTGCTCATTTCAAAAGAAGTTGGGGGGAGTCAAAGGTACTAATGTAGCCGTTATACTGACCAAGGTCAGCTGTACCGTGCATGGAGTCATGCGAAGCATCAATACAAAAAGGGCATATACCATACGCACGTGTCGTACATAAGAGCCAGTTGACGTACTGCCGTCTAACGGAAAAAAGGTACAAGTAACATGAGCGACAAACTCAGAAAAACAAAGAAAACTAAGTATCTTTAAAAATAAATGATAATTTAAGTATGAGACGGCGGAAAAACTGTTTTTTATATAAAAATGATTAAAATTATTCTATTTTCCACAAAAGAAAAACGATTTTTCAATGGTAACTATAAGAATCTGTACTTACCCTTCTAACTCGGCCCAATTTCCTCGTAAAAAAGGGTAAGTGCAAAAATACAGCTTATTCTACGATGCAAACCCTTTTTCTACTTTATACTACAAGGCGGTGCTCATTAATTTTACAACGTAAAAAAAGGGTAAGTGCACTTACGATGTCTGCCTGGTGCGATTTCCATATTTTGTGTCACTTAGCCTTTTTTTTTATCGCTCTCGGGGATTATTAGCAATTTTTCCAATTTTCGTTAGATTATTACTAAATCACGTTATAAGATATTTAATTTGTAAATATGCTATTTGACGCAGAATTCTGACGAATCAATTGGTATAAATAACTCATTTTCGACAAAAATGTCATTTATACCTTTTTTTCCGTTAGACGGCAGCGTAGAAGGTAACTGCTATTGCTGTGAAACGAGCGCGCATGACAAAATCATGTGCGAATATTCTGAAATCGAAAGCCTCAGGGTTCAGGAAGTAGTTCAGTCTGATTTGCAACACTAACGTGCTTGGAAAATTTTCAGAGACACTAGTAAGTTCTGCGGGACAGTTTAAGAAACTGGTCTTCTGTGGAAGAGTCACCAACTTCTGGAGGTATCTGTCCAACGAACGGCATTAAAACGATTAATAACGCTTGAAAAAAAAACAAGATCGAGATGCAAATTACGTGATCTTATATTATAGCGAGATTGAACGACTTATTAGAAAAAGGCTATGCCGTTAATATAGACGACGTGTCGCGCAATAGAATATGGTACCTGCCGCACTTTGGCATGTGCAACGTCAATACACCGGAAAAACTTAGGTTAGTCTTCGATTCGGCGACCAAGTCATCAGGCATTGGTCTAAATGACTAACTTGGTTCGGGTCCAGACTTATTGCAGTTTCTCCCAGTAGTCTTGATTCGCTCCCGTCAGTTTGCAGTGGCCTATAAGGTAGATATAAAGAACATGTATACGTGTGTCTGCATCCGTGTAAAAAGATCGTGGAGCGTAACAATTTCTGTGGCAAGGCGCGAGTCAAAAGGAGCATCTGTCTACGTACGAAATGACTTGTTGATGCTAAGTCTTCGCTATGTAGTGGATTTTTTTTCGAAGATTGGCAGCGTTTGCCGCAATCAAACCAGACGCAGTAAGAAGTATTGTGCAGAATACGTATGTGGACTATTTCTTTGCTAGCAGGCCCACGGTACAGGAGACAAAAAATTTGATCAGGGATATCGTGGAAATAAATTTAGAAACTACTTCGGTATATGCATAGACGAGGCAGCAGTAACATACAATAAAGGTTACTGTTCCCAGCATGACAACATAGAAAAAAATTAAATATATTACGGAAAAACTTGACCAGCATCATTATGACTAGACAAGTTAAAAGCAACTTTGCCAAATAGTAAAAAAGTTATCACATCCATTTTATATCCAAGGTGATGCTGCTCTATGTACATCGTATGTACAACATAATATATCGAAAACTGACGATAAACCTGTTGTTGTTAAAAAATAGAGATACACTTCTGCCCTACACAAAGAAGTTGGAAATTAGATCGATAAATTATTTTAAGAAGGAATCATTAGCTACCTTGCTAGCCCATTAATAGTCCACTGTGACTTGTCCTCAAAAAGCCAGGAACCAAGGGAGAAAAGAGTCTCGTGATAAATTACAGAAAATTAAACACTAAACCTACCCCTGATGCTTACTTATTGCTTAATATTATAGGGATGTCAGAAAAAACGAGTCGGTCAAAATTTTTGTTGGTGTTTGATCTAGGTAACGGATTTGATCAAATTAAAGGATCTCTAGAAGATCGCCACAAAACAGCTTTCAGTACTCCATTTTCAGACATTACGACTAAACATGTATGTCATTGTGCAATGCACTAGCTTCATTTTAAATACTTATGGATTCTGTATTACTGGGATTACAAGGCATGGAACTATTTATATTTTAAGATGATTTTATAATATGTTCTAAGACTTGAGAAAAATATAAAATAAAAGTAAGAACATTATTCAATAGACTATAAGATGCTATTTTAAAGTTACAGCTAGATAAACGCAATTTTAAACTACTTATGTGACAAACTTAGAACATAAAATAGGTGGTTGTGGAGTAAAACCCGATTATAAAAAACTTGAAGCAGTTAAAATATTTTCAGTACCAAAAAATTGTACGAAAATTTGAAAATTTTTAAAACTCACGGGATATTATAGACAACTCATTAAAGATTATGCGAACATCGCAGAAACTTAAACCTTATTATTACGAAAACGTCAAAAATTCGATTATACTAAGACTCAGGTAGACAGCTTTGAAATTAAATCAAACCTGTGTGAAGCCCTCGTACTTGCATGTGTCGATCTCAACAAACCATTTATGCTAATTACCGACGCATCCAATTTAGCTCTCGGTGCTGTTTTAAGTCAAGGTGAACCAGGAGTAGATTAACCTGTAACTTCATGTCTCACACTTTTAATACATGCGAAAGAAATTACTCCACTACTGAAAAAGAGTATTTAGCAGTAATAGCTGCCATACAACAATTTCGACCCTATTCATACGGACAAAAATTTATAGTTTCTGGAGACTACGAGTCTTTAACATAGATCAAATCAATAAAAGACCCCATGAGTCGGCTAAATCGATGGAGAGCAAGATTCTGCGGGTACAACCACACTTATCAGTATAAACCCAGACGGTTAAAATCAAAAGCTGACGCTTTATCAAGTAACACCTTTAATTCTCACAAAATAAATACAGTAAAGAATTTATAAGATTTTAAGGGAGGGGGCGAAAAAGAATTAGGAAAATTCAATTATCCAGCAGTAACACAAGCAGTAGTCGCTCCCATGGCTCAAGCTCCAACAACAAGTACAGTAATTATAAGACATTACAGTTTTGTATTTAAAGCCTATTTTAACTCCCCGATAAGAAAAAAACATATATTGCACGTGCTAACAGAGCCAGTGGTATACATAATCAAAGCTTAAATAAGCTCGAATCCATTACTACAGAAAAGCAAATAACGAGAGGAAGGAATAAGGGCTCTAAAAACTCTCCTCTCATTAAACCACCAGGAATGAAAGGAGGACAGAGAGATCTCACTGGACCATGAATAGCTCAAAGGTAACTGAAGTGCCCGAGCTCAAGGAAAACGAAGTTTACCTTCTGCTGACAGACCCAAGGCTACTTCAGACTCCGATGACACAAACATTTTATATACTTTGCGAGATAAAGAGAACGAGCAAGCACCAATACCCCAAAGAGATAAACCTCTACTTTTTAGCCTTTTGAACACTAAACCAGATTTATCATCCATTTCAACCACAACAGATAATGAGTCATAACGAGTAGCTAATACTGGAGCCAGTGACTTAAAAGAAATATTGAACCCTTCAGCACAACCATTAACAACTAGGGCTTCTACAAATAAAAAAATCGAAACTGCACCTCAAAAATTAGTAGCATTTAAGTTTGATACTGACTCATCAAGTACATCAGAAAATGAAATGGTTGCTAAAATAAAACAACAAATCCAAAACCGCAATCCACTGCTCTCTGATCAACGCAAATTCAAAATACATATCTTGCTAACCCATCTTTCTATTAGGACTATAACATACCACCAGAACTAATAAACACAATAGAAATATTAGGATATCGCGAGCCAGAGTCAAGCAAAGCAATTTTTTTGGGTTGAAAAACTTTATCTAATGCTTCACTAGACTATTCCGAAGACTCTAAAAACTCTTTAGAAGATAGAAGCTTTCCGATGAGATCAAAATCACTTAGAAGATACTCCAAAGCTGCATCTACGGTAATAGAAGACAATGTCGATACTGTATGTAAAGAGCCTAATGTTTTTACTATTGAACAAGAACATAGCAAAGAAGCCGGAGAGAAAGAAAAAACGCATGGTAGTGTACCTAATAACACCTAATAACACCTTCTCGTTTGAGTGCTAACCAGCGAGACACATTCATAAAACAACATTACGCTCCAAAGCTGAGTAACTTGACACCGTCTATTCGTCCTACAGCTACGTTCAAAATGCTAAAACAGCAATGGAATGCTGAACGCGATAGCCTAGTCACTTATAAAGAAAGCACTATAAGAAGACTATAAGTAGATTTAAATTATACTTCAAAATACAAATTAAAGAAAACGCAACCACAAGTAGGTGAAGTGATAACCATTACCTATAAGAATTAATTAGTATTCTGTTTGATTGTCAAGTGTAACATCGGTGTAACCACATTAATTTTTTTTCCCCCCTTTCTTCAAAACTTTCTGTGCCGATTTTATAACACTAAACACAGGGGCCAATGTGCATCTGCAAAGAGGTGAATCACATACAAGATTGCTAATAGCTAAGGTACTACGACCATGCATGACTCACATACATGCACGCTGGCCCATGCTGACCGGAAAAGAAATCAAATGAAATATTTTTTAAAGCGTAAAATAATAAAATAACTTTAAAGAACTAACATATGCAAAAGGTTAACGGAGAACAGCTGCGCTGAGGTTTAATTTTAGATATTAGTATATATCGATCGAGTTTAATGTTAAAAATTAGAACAACTTAGAGTTAAGACCCATGGACTAAGCGGGAATATTAGCAAATGCTAGAATTATTACAAATGGCTAATGCAACCTGTACACGCTACACCATTATACCTGTACACCGTTAGCCAGCAACAATATTACATCAACCTACGGAAGCAATCTTATTGACTTTCAAAGAATTATCCGATTTTTACCATTTATATTCGCAGGCTCATAACTTACTGTACAACCCTTTTGTATTGCGTTAACAATTTCATAAACATACTGCAATAGCCTAAATTGTAGTCTTGTTAAAAAACTGTCACTATTTCAAATGTAAGGGACAATGGAAAAGTCATAACACTTCCCCCTTTTCCTGACGCAGAGATGTCGAGGGAGAGTCCGCACTCTTGCCCCAACACGGGTAACGAAATTTCCGATTCCCCAGGGCACCCCGAGCCGACTTCCTCCCCTACGACAAGCAGAGAAAATCATAGTTGACGAAATGCTACTAACATTTCGAAATACATTTACAACTAACAATGAATGGAAACTATCGGTAAATCTAAGTAAGTTAACAATATGATAGTTCGAGGCGAGCTCCCCACTACTGTTTTTATAGATGTACATGTTTTAACCACAGAAATCGCTGTTGTTCATTAATCATTCATGATTATTAATTAGTCCGAACAATGCTCACGTGTACAGCGGAAAATCTAGCAATTATTATAGTTATTAATATCAAAAATTAACTACTACTAAGACTATTATTAATACCGTCAAGTACTTTACATTTATTTAATCAAACCTGAATATTAAGCAATTTTCACCGCTCTTTTTGCATTGGGCTCAATTGAATGGGTAAACAATGGTTACTATTTGTTAATAATGATAATATCACATCATAATGTTGATATTAAGTTATGATAAAATCTTGTAACTTTTGATGTAAAAGAGAAAGGGAGGGCAAGAGTAAATGAATCACCTTCCCTTCTCTTGACGCATAGAGGAGAACAAGCAAGATGTGGGATGTGCCAATTTCTGAGTGACTAAACAAGAGCAGTTTTAGCCAATTAGATTTTCGGCTGTTGTCTTTTCTTCAAAATTTTTCCCCGGTCAGTTTTCCTGCGTTTTTCGAGCCAGCACGTGACAGAGGTCCGCTTCTCACAATAAAAAGGCCCGGAGGCCCAGAGAAAAATCAGTTCGCAGTTTGCAGTTCGGAGTTCGACTCGACTTGACTCAGCTCGACGATAGCCCTTCAAAGTGGACTGAGTAGTAAGAGTCCGCCTCTGCTACAACCCAGTCTACTGCGAAGCGAGGTACAGTCGCAGTTCGGTTCGGCATGCGACATTCGATGATACCCTTCAAAGTAGACTAAGTAGTGAGAGTCTGCCTCTGCTACAACCTAGTCTACTACGAAGCGAGGACACAGTCGAATTTTGTTGTCACCCTCGAACGATCCACTGGTAACCAGAGTCCGCCTCGACTGCCACTTGATCTTCTTCGAGCGCGGTTTCTGTCTACGCTGGTTCAACGCCTGTACCAATTTTTACCTTTTAAATAAAAGTAAGTGGCAAGTTACTAAATTTCTAAAGTTTCTTTCTTCCTATCAAGTGTTTCTTTTTAGCGCGAACGCCATTACTTGTCTAGTACTGGTACCCGTGGATCACCGGGAAATATAAAGTGTTTTTTTGCGCGAACGCCATTACTCGTCTAGTATTGGTACCCGTGGATCACCGGAAAATATAAAGTGTTTTTTTTGCGCGAACGCTATTACTCGTCTCATAAAGAACTTATTTCTAAAATAAGGACGTGTAACTGGTATTATATCTTTGATAATTTATTGAACAAAAGTAAACGGTATAACGGAGGAAAATAGAAACTGTGTGAGAGGTTCGAGTCTTCAGAAAGAACTGAAGAGAGGGTTGCTCCTGCTTGACAACACAGTCACTTTGTTGATTTTTCTGGTTACCAAGTTATTCGCTGCAGAAAACAATTGCCACCATAGTCTCCCGTCCACAAGAGAGCCATTACCCCCCTTGCCCTGGTGCTCCTTTCATTTTTGAACAGGAAAATGCGGCCCCGGACATTCCAAAAGAAAGCCGTGCACGCGGCTTTTCGAATCGTCAACTTTACGATTCGCGGGCGCAGTTATACAAACAATCGATAACATATAGTATTTTAAAATCGAGCTACTCTCTCCTTTTCTTTTATTCTTACATTCTTTACATTTCTCCCACTCATACAAAACTTTATTTTGTACTTAAGCATACTTGATTAGTTTTCTCGCTGGTCTTGTTAATGTTCCGTTCGCAATTCGAACTTCAGCGCTACGTACTTGACCGTCGTCACGATTCACAAAAACTTTCGTAATTATACCCTTTCTCCAATAATTTCTGTCAACCTTATCATCTAAAATTATTACTAGATCACCCTCTTGGAGAGGTGCCTCGCTTTTTTACCACTTTTGTCGTGGAATCAAAGTAGGGAGATATTCACGCAACCATCTTTTCCAAAAAGCGTCAGCAAAGCTTTGAGAAATTTTCCACTATTTTCTTGTACAAACGTTTTGTTCATCGAACCAACTTATTCTAATCTGCCCTGAAGACGCTCCCAATAAAAAATGGTTAGGCGTTAGAGCTTCAATATCTCGGGAATCAGAAGAGACACGTGTAAGAGGCCGAGAATGAACAGAATGCTCTATTTCTGCAAGAATCGTCGCGTGCATTTCCTCTTTTGGAGCATGTTCTTTTAAAACAGCAGTAAGGGCAACTTTAATCGATCGAATGAGTCGTTCCCATGCACCTCCCATATGAGGTGCGGATGGCGGATTAAACTTCCACTGAATATTTTGATTAGTCATATATTTACCCAAACTTTCGCGATTTAAGTTCTTAACACATTGAGAAAGTTCGCACTTATCCTGCATATTATATTTTTGCCCAAAATTTTCTTTTGGCCAAAGGCTTTCATACCCGTGTAAAAATGCTGGTCCAATAAATCAACGACTGTTAGAGTGTAACGCGCTAGGTGCTATTCGAGTACCGTCATCTGCTGGATTTTTCTTTGTAGGAACCCAGCGCCTCTCTTTCACGTTTGAATTCTCGTTCATTTCATTGAGACGATTAGCTACGTACATCTTATAATCTCGCGAATCTTTCTTAATCCACTGTAATACTGTCTTAGAATCTGATCAAAAAAAATCAATGAAAAATTGAAAAAGTATGTTATAGCGCAACAAACTTAGCTAATCTCGTAGCTAACAAGGCACTCGGTAGTTCTAAGCGGAGAATAGATTGCGCTTTCAACGGCGCAACTCGACTTTTTGACATGATAATTGCCGTGTGAAAACTCCCGTCTTTTGAAGCGAATCGCCAATAAGCTACTGCAGCATATGCTTTCGAACTCACGTCATAGAAAATATGTAATTCTGCTGAATCAAGTTGATCGGTAAGGCTCTGATAACAGCGAGGGATTCGACATTTTGTCACGTTATTTAAATCATGTAACCAAAGCTTCCATAATGAGAACTCGTCCTTTCGAATTTTCTCATCCCAGCGAACTTCACTGAGCCAAATCTGTTGCATAAGCATACGCACACGAATGGTAAAAGGCGCAAGGAAGCCCAACGGATCAAAAACCGACATGATTGTTCGTAAAAACTCCCTCTTTGTAGGCTTTCTTTTCCCGCTGATAATATCGCTGTCTATTTTAGACTCTTTGAAAGTAAAAGATAACTCATCAGGTAAATTGAGCTATTTTAGCCCGAGAACTTTCTCCTCGCCGTTATCTTTTACCTCAATAAAGCTTTCGGTCGAGTTTCCGTCATTTATAGTGTCTACAACTAGCTTTGAATTACTAGCCCACCTATGCACTTGCCATCCTGCATTAGCATTTATAATTTTCGATTCTTCAACGCGATTGGATGCTTTCTCAGCTGTCATGCAACTATCCAAAAAATCATCCATGTAACAATTTTCTTTTAAACTCTTTACCGTTGCAGGAAAACGAGAAGAAATTAAGTCGGCATTTTTGTCCTTAATAAATAAAGCTGTGCAAGGTGAAGATTTTGCCCCAAAAAACATGGAAGTCATGACGTATTCTTGTGGAGCCTTTAAACTATCCCCGTATCTTCACAAGAATCGCTGAGCATAGCGATCTTCTTTACAAATCTTAATTTTCAAAAACATATCGCCAAAAACTGCTTTAACCGCGTAAGCATATCGACGAAATCGCATTAAAACACCTGGGAGTGATTTAAGAAAATCTGGGCCAGAGAATAACAAATCGTTAAAACTTAATGATTTCGTTTTTGCCGCCACGTCAAAAACTAAACGTACTCTGCCTGGTTTGTTTATATGACGCACACCAAAATGGGGAAGATACTAAACTCTTTTGCCGTATGATTTTTCTGCTTTTTCTGCGTAACCGTTTTCCAATAAACGAGTCACTTCTTTGTTATACAAATTTGCATAGTTTTTATCATGAGCTAGATTTTTTTCTAGGAGTTGAAGCCTTCACAAAGCGGTTGAAAGACTATCCGGAAAATCTGTATCGTCTGAAACCGACGGTAAACCGATCTCCCACGCTCCATTGTTATATTTACACGTATCTTGTAAAATTTTGATAGCGAATTCATCTCTTAATTTTATTTTATTTTCGCAGTCTTTCACGCCGATATCATCGATTAAAAAATAGTTCCTAACCAATTCGTTAAACTCCTCGTTCGCATAAGTCTCCTCTCGCAAATTGACACTGAGACTCGCGGAAATAGCTTGCAAGCTTTCAGACTCATTTCTACTTAAACACCCGTGAATTGACCAGCCCAAAGCACATCGAGAAACTAGTAACGAATTCTTTCTTAGTTCTTTAAACTCTTGGGTAACTATCAAACCAACATTATCCTGACCTAGCAACATTTGCGGAGCTTCATCGTACGGATGAATAAAAACTTTTGTTTCTTTTGCGCAATATTGAGACAATTTATAATCCACGCTTTGTATCGGAAGTGCAAGGTCATCGACTACAAGTAGATTTTTTTAATTAAAAATCTTTGAATCATGCTTTAATTGACAATTAATACGCTCTGTGGAAAATGTAACGTCATCGTCACCACCAATCCCCTTCAAAACTGCATTTATACGTGAAGTCTTTAAATTAAGCTTTCATACTATCTTCGAGTTAATTAATGAAACCATGGAACCTGCATCTAATAAGGCATGAATCAAAACTGCAGATTGGTTATTCAATAAAAGAACGGGTACTGATTTTAATAAAACTCTTGAATGTAGTCATGACTGTCTGCTAACTGACAAAGCGTCAGGCTCAGAATCTTTTAGGTTCAAAACTTCTGTTTTAGTCTCAGTTTTGACATTGAAATTAGCATTATTCTTAAAAGGAGTATGTAGAAGTTCGTGATGCTTAATACCACATTTTCCACACGATCGCGCGGTGCACCTATCTCTCACATGACTCTTATCTAAACAATTAAAGCACAGCTTGTCTGTTTTTACAGTTTTCCAACGTTGAGAAATTAGAGATTTTGCAAAATCTCTACATTCAATAATAAAATGGTTCTTGCGACCACAGTGAGAGCATTCTTTTTTCTTTGTACGACTCTTTTTTGCATCTTCTGCAACATTAAGGTTCAAAACTGCTCTTTTGTTACCGTGAGACGTTCGAAACTTGGGTTCTGACAGTTTCGCAGTTGCTTTAATCAAATCTACAGCAATTAAACCAGCTTGGATGTTTAATTCGGCTTCTTGAAAAACAATATCAGCTATTTTTTCTAAATCAGGTTTTGATGAGTTCTCATTAGCAGAAAATCTTACATAATTGTGTATCATTGAATTTGGCAACTTTTGATACAATTGATTTGCAAGCTCTGGACTAAAAAGATAACCTACATTTTTATCAATCGATTTCATCGCAATTACGGAATCTTTTAATTTTGTCGCAAAATCTACTAAGTAAACATTTGACTTTTTCAAGCTCGGGAGCTCTCGAATCTCTTTGATTATCTTTTCAAGAATCAGTTTTTTATTTCAAAACCGTATTTCTAGCGTCTTTAAAATTTGCTCTGTATTATTTCCGGCAATAAACAAAATTCCCAAAGAAGTCGAGATTTCAAAGGATTGCTTAAATCTTGACCATTCGAGCGGTTTTCCAGAAAAAATAGGCAATGATTTAGCTGATGTCATTCTATTTAAAAAAACCGAATTATCATTGCTCAAACTAGAATTCCGAACTTCTTTTAGGGTCTCTTTTATTGCGTCTGCTAAATCTTTTATGGAGTCTGCGTTCAAACGGTCAGAATGAATATTACAATTCGCGAGTCTATTATGAAAGTTACTAGGATCGTATAAATTCTCAAAATTATTTACAAATTCAAACTCATTTTCAGATGCAATTTCGGGAATTCGAAACATTGTTGGCAAAATTGTTTTCAAAACAATCTCCCATCATATCAAAATCATTTCCGAACTCATTACGGTTAGAAAAAAATGCAAAGGAAGCCGATTGTTGAGACGCATAATTCGGAAAAGGGTGCTCCTGATCTAAAGTTGGTTCAGTTTGACACTCGTGACCAGTCGCTGCTGGTAATTTTGACAAGGAAAACAGTGTACGCTTGTGTTCCGCTGTAGAACCCATCGTTGAGATCGTCACACGGGGTGGTAGTGCGCGCTTGTGTGCCACTGCAGAACCCATCACTGATGTTGCCGTAGAAGATGTGTGCGTTTGCGCGTCACTGCAGAGCCCTCCACTGAAGTCATCCAAGAGGGTGGTGGTACGCGGTTACGCGCTGCTGCAGAGTTCGACGCTAAACTCTTTGCACGAGAAGGTGGTGGGCGTATATGTGCCACTGCAGAGCCTGTCACTGAGGTCGTCGCAGGGGGATGTGGTGCGCGTTTACGTACCACTGCAGAGCTCGCCACTGAGGTCTTCTTACGGGGTGGTGCGCGTTTGCGCGTCGCTGCAGTCCTCGTCGCTGAGGTCATCGAAAGGGCTAGCAGTGCGCGCTGCTGCAGCACCCGTTGCAGGAGGTAGCTGTGCGCGTTTGCGCGTTGTTGCAGAGCTCGTCGTTGAGATCGTCGTACGGGATGGCGGTACGCGTCTGCTTACTGCGGTAGTGTCCGTCACACGGAGTGGTGGTGCGCGTTTGCGTGCCGCTACAGAATCCACAGCTGAATTCATCGGAAGGACTGATGGTGCACGTCGACCCGCCGATGCAGAACCCGCCGTCAAAGTCATCGTAGAGGTTATAGTCGGGCGCGCAGTTACGCGTTAACGTGCTGCTGGGCTTTTAACTGCAAAAGTCACGGTTGATGAAGGTGGTGGGCGCCTCCACGCTGGCTCGAAATTGACATTCTCAGAAATAAAAACAGGTGGTGCGCGTTTTTGCGCTGCCGCAAAACTGAGTTCACCAGACGTCAAGGTCGATGAGAGGCCCTGTGATGCTACGGTTGAAGGAGAGAAACCCATCTCCTGCAATTCTTTGCCTCTTTCCTCCATTTCCTCCTCCGAGGACTCGCCAACATTTTGTAGCACAACCTGATCAGCTGCACCGGTCTCACCCTCAAACTCGTCAGCCAACTCTTCGTCTGATACGGCATCGTCAGCCTCGTTAACCTCATCACCTTCAAGGACTTCGTTTCGAGGCTTTCCCTTCGTTAATGGACGGTCTTTGATATGTCGTTGTCCTCTCTTCATGTTGAGGATTACACGTTCGCGGGGTTTTTATCAAGAGGCCCTACGTCGGGCGCCAAAAATATAAAAAACTTATTTCTTAAATGAGGACGTGTAACTGGTATTATATCTTTGATAATTTATTGAACAAAAGTAAACGGTATAACGGAGGAAAATAGAAACGGTGTGAGAGGTTCGAGTCTTCAGAAAAAACTGAAGAGAGGGTTGCTCCTGCTTGACAACACAGTCACTTTGTTGATTTTTCTGGTTACCAAGTTATTCGCTGCAGAAAACAATTGCCACCATAGTCTCCCGTCCGCAAGAGAGCCATTACCCCCCTTGCCCTGGTGCTCCTTTCATTTTTGAACAGGAAACTGCGGCCCCGGACATTCCAAACGAAAGCCGTGCACGCGGCTTTTCGAATCGTCAACTTTACGATTCGCGGGCGCAGTTATACAAACAATCGATAACATATAGTATTTTAAAATCGAGCTACTCTCTCCTTTTCTTTCATTCTTACATTCTTTACACGTCTAGTATTGGTACCCGTGGATCACTTTTTTTTCGCGAACACCATTACTCGTCTAGTATTGGTACCCGTGGATCACCGGGAAATATAAAGTGTTTTTCGCGAACGCCATTACTCGCCATAGTATTGGTACCCATCGGTCACCGGGAATATTAAATTAGCCGCGCGTATACCGTTGCTCTCCACGGTAGTACTACCATCAGGATAACAAGGGCCGATCGGATTAAAGCAAATACTCACCACGATATTAGTGTGTCAAAGTCAGATCGCGAGTTAACACGCCTCTTCTACGTACGATACCCATACTTGTGACGGTGCTAACAGTTTTTAGATCGCAAACGAGATATACGCCGCTCCTGGTAAAAGCAAGCCGCGAGCAAGTACATCGGAATATTTCATAGCAGTTAGTCTTAGTCGCGTGAAAGCAGTCGTAGCTCCTTTTCGAGTATCACGTCGTTAAGTTAAACTACCCCTTTAACCCCGCGTCCCACTTACGCTCCCAGTGTAAGTCCCGAGCTATTAAGCGAAAGCTTAGGCTCGAATAGTACGTTGCGCCGACGTAACACAAGAAAAGAAAAAGAGATAAAATATTGCCTCAAAATCTTTAATAGTGTTCAGCAGGTTTAGCTAAAGCAATAAAAAACAAAAATATAGAAACATTGAGAATATCTAGAAAGGGTGAAATAACCGACAATTTGTTTAGAGGAATACTACCCAAAGCAATTTATGAAGAACTCATTCATGATAACATTAAAATAACTGTATGTTCTGGCAAATGTGCTTATTTATTAAACGAAATGAAATGGCAGAAATTAATAAAATGTCACACCAGTGCCTCCAGTAAGCATAGAAGCATGAATAAAACTTATAGAAGAATACCAGAGTTGCATTACTGAGAAAAAATGAGAAAAGATATAAGAATTTTTTACGAAAATGTAAAATTTGACAAGAACAAAAATTACCACGGATAAGAACAAAGGAATCTGTGATGAAAACTGATACTCCTACAGTAGTTTTCTCGAAAATAGCCAACTATACTGTAAGACCATCAGCAACAATAACATCTAGAAATAAATATATATTAACTGTATAATGGTTATTTTTAAAATACTGTGTAGAAGTAGCTATACGTGACTTCTGAGCTATCACACTCGTGGACGCTCTGGCAAGACTCTTTATAGCTTTGTATGGAGTACCTAAAATAGTTATCAGCAATAATAAAAAGAGTTTTTTAAATAATATACTAACAAACTGGGCCCAAATTTTTTGTTTAAACCTTAAGACTACTACACCTTAACATCCCTAATCTAACGTTTCACTAGAACGCAGCCATGCCATGCCTGAAAACTTTTTAAGAACAAAAGCAACGACTCAACAGGATTATGACAAAATTTAACTTTTTGCAATGTATGCATACAATATATCATTGCATACAGCTACCGGGCTTACACCACGTGAATGAGTGTACGGTAAAAAATCTCGTCCACCAAATCCTTACCCAACTGAAAATCTAATGCAATTTTATAATAATTATCTTATCAATTGGATCTGTTGTTTAAGAGACGTGCATGGAAAAGTTCATGATGAGCTCATAAAATGTGAGCGTAAAAGTAAACAAAACTAAGATAAACGTGCTAGACCTCAAAAATTAGAACTCAGAATAAAAGTTAATGAAATAAAAGAATCTTGGAAAGAAAAATAAGACAAATATAACAATGTAATTTTTAAAACCATCAATATAAATAAAAATAATAGCAACATAACACTTAGAGCAGAAAATGTAAAAATAATTATCAAACATACAGATAAAGTAAAACGCTGTTCCGAATGAGATTTCTCTTGTGTTTCAGAAATTTTGACAACCAACCAAGATGATTTTTGACTAATCCATAGTGAGATTTACTACAGCAAAAAAAACTTTTAGCAAATTCAATGGACCACCCTTCGTCAAAAAGCTTTTATAAAAATCAAGAAATTTTCAACAATTCCCGAATTTATTGTGAGTGCCTGAGTGAAATTAGTCTTATCCGTACAAAATGAAAAATCACCATGCTTTTAGATTTTAAATATCTTATAAACTATAACGAAGAAATAAATAATCATATGTTTGATTTATCAAATTGCTGCCACAAACAACTACATACGAACCAATGTGATGAATTGATACCTCTGTCACACTTAAGACAACTACTTAAGAATATCAGCTTATTACATTTCGAGCTATAACAATTTTTCTTACCACCCATTAATGTTTTTGACATATCCATAAACGAATTTCATGGTGCAAAGAAAAGGGGCACTCTTCTTGAACTTGTGGGATGGACATCTAAAAAAATTTTTGAAACGATGGACGCAAACGATTGAGAAAAAATTACTTCTAAATTTAATAATATCCATTAAAAAACGTAAAATATTTACGTTTTTATTGCAATCCAAACGCACATCGTACGATCAAATTTAAAAGCGCTTTAAAGATCAATAAATAAATCAATAATCAATAATTTAAATTTTATATAACAGATACAAAAGATAACCGGAAATACCTTGTATTTATCAAAACAGGAAAAAATTAATACAATCATTACCTAATATACTTTTCATTCTCTTCATGTTAATTTTATTTCCTTTTTTTTATTTTTCTTCTGGCTCCATCATCGGATCGCATTTCCAAACCAGATACTCTCGAATATAAAATTTAAGAGTCGAATACTTTGCTCCAATTCCCACCTCTGCAAAAATGTCGTTAACAACTTCAGCATAAGCAAGAAAAGACTTGTGACCATATATATCATCTCCAAGACCTCCTCCTACTTTTGCTAACTCCAACGAGAGGTGGTACTCACACACTCCTTGGCTAAATTTTTGCAGCTACTCTATCCTTTGAACCTATATAACAAATAATACAATTGGAAATTGTTATTATTGTTCGAATTAATCTAAATTCATAACACATTAATTAAAAGATTACACCTTGGGTTCCATAATTTCCTTTATCAGGAGCTACTCTGTTTCAAGTCCCTTTGCCTGGTAGTCGAATAACCGCCGTAACATAATAAATATCGCTCCTTAACTCCACAACTCAAACTTCTTAAGATACAATGGCGTACTCCAGACCTTTCATTAAACAATCCCGACGCCGACTCAAGTTTCACCGATAAAATCTGGGCATGCAAAAATGTTTCACTACCAAAAAAAAAAACGTTTTATCAACAATGATCAATGTAACCATTCCATTGTTACTTACTCCTGAACAGACTAAACCACTCCGCTTGTAAAACACCGGCGTAAACTCAAACTTTACATACCGTCAGTATAGCTGTATACATGAGTATATCCTCGCGTGCGCAAGAGCGTCTGCTATTGTACTGCTGTGTGAAATGTAAAAGTTGGATGTTAATGCTACAAGGTTAATATTGTCTGCTCCTTATGTTGTTATATTTTCAAAGCTATCCGATCATACAATCATCATATTTCAATGTTATTTCATAGATAATATAATAATTAGCTACAAAATCATGGAACAACAAGAGTGTTATTAAAAAAAACTCATCACCTCCCAAAAAAATTATTATAATAGTAATAGTAATTTTTTAAATGTGCTAATTAATTGGGAAGTAGTATCCTTTTTTAGATGAGTGGAATTACAACTTGTTTATACATTTTTTATCTACATTATCAAGTTTTATGAGCATATCTCATCAAGACTAGCACAAATTTTTCAGATAAAAATTGATAACGATACAACTCACATCGTCAAGTAAATCCATACACATTGCCAGCTGACAACACCGTTAGTGGCATGCTTATACTGGCATGCGCAACTGCTTGTCGACGCGCTCTCTGTCTCACTCACTCACACATCTGTCAAACCTACTTTATTAAATTTTTATCGAAAGATTTAGTTTTACTGCAAATAAAAGTAAAATATTGAATCAGGTGGAAATTTTCCGCTCATCACAATGGTATTTTTCTTTTTATCTGGCCTCTTAGCGTATTCAAGATATTAGCAAAACAAGTTTTATGCGCTACTTTGTCAGTGTTAAAGATTTTTATTTTTTAACCCCTTTTCTTGCAGCCTACGAGTTGGATTATAGGTAGAATCAAAAACGATCATTTTTATATCAGTGTTAAAGTTCAACGGATCTATTCATTAATGTAATATTATTAAAATATTAAAGTTGACAAATTTCAACAGATTAGCAAAGTATTAAGTCATGAGGACTTGTGAAATAAATAGTGTAGTTGAAACTTTTTTGTCACTGCTCTATAGTGATTTCATCTCTACTGTTCTTGGCAGACGATATCTTCAAGAATTAGTATGCAAAGTTCAACTGAATATAATTAGATTTTTTTAATTTTTTGATGGCTGAGGATTAACTTTATGTTAGGGACACATTCTGCACGCAAACTAACATAGGATTTATAAATATTTTGCAAGATCTAGTGTGAATAATAATTACCAAGTAATAATGGCTTATGAAAAAATGTACACAAGTGCCATTGTTGAACAGAAAGCTTTTTTGATTTATTTCATTTTCAATGAAATCTTGGACCTACAGGTTTCAAAAATATTTATAAAGTTGAGTACTTAAACTGAAACATGAAAATTTCTTTTATTTAAATATTATTATCATTACTACTCCTCATAAAATCTGGAGCAAGGAGATTTTACAGTTTTACCGATAGGCTAAAAGAAAGCAAGTTGGACTAGCAGCTAAGCTGGAAGTGTGTTAAAAAAAATATTACTGCCGCATTTATAACGAAGTTTGAAGCCATCAACATTCAATAAGATCCACGTATTTTTTTATATCTTTTTTCTTTATCACAAGTACTTGTCAGGCGGTTAGAGGGAACTTAAAGGGTACTTAAGAGACACTTGGCAAGCACTGAAAGGGCACTTGGCAGGTACTTGACGGGAACTAGGCAGGTAATTAACGTAAACTTGACAGGTACTTGACAGTTACTTGACGGGAACTTGACGGGTACTTGACGGGCACTTCTTAAGCACTTAGCGGCACTTAGCATGTACTTGCAGGGTACTTAACGAACACTTGGATTGTACTTGACGGGCACTTGGCGGGTACTTGCAGGGCACAATGCGCGTACTTGTCGGGCACTTGGCGGGTATTCGACGGGCATTTGGCAGGTAATTGACGGGCACTTGGCGGGTACTAGGCGGGCACTTGCCAGCACTTAGCTGGTACTTGCTAAGTACTTGCTGGCACTTAGTGAGTAATTGCCAGGCACTTGATGGGTACTTTTTGGGCACTTGGCAGGTACTTGACGGAAAGTTACCGGGCACTTAGCAAATACTTGTTGGGCACTTGGCGGGTATTTGACGGGTACTTGGCGGCTATTTGACGGGCACTTGGCGGGTTTTTCGACGGGCACTTGGCAGTTAATTGTCCCGAGTTTGCCAGACACTCAGCAAGTACTTGCTGGCACTAGGTGGGTATTTGCCAGGCACTTGATGGGTACTTTTCGGGCCCTTGACGGGCACTGGCAGGTACTTGACAGGAACTCGCCTGGCACTGGGCGAGTACTTGCCAGCACTCGGCAGGTGTTTGCCAGGCACTCAGTAGGTACTTCACGGAAACTTGGCGGGTACTATCCAGGCGTTTTGCGGGCACTTGCAAGGCACTTGATAAGTATTTTCCAGGCTCTTGACCAGCATTTGGCAGGTACTTGATGAAAACTTCGCGGGTACTTTCCGGGTACTTGACGGGCATGTAGCTAGTGTTTGACGGGCACTCGGCAGGTACTTAACAGGAACTTGCCAGGCACTTAGCGAGTATTTGAAGGGCTTTTGGTGGGTACTTGGCGGGTACTTACCGGGCACTTGGCGTGTAATTGACGGGAAACTGGTGAGTACTTGCCAGTCACTTTGCGGGTACTTACTCTGCACTTGGCGAGTACTTGCCAGGCACTTGGCGTTTACTGGACTAGCACTGGACGAATACTTGGCGAGTAGTTGCCGAATACTTAGCGGGCACTTAACGGGCACTTGGAAATCGTTAGTTAGCCGCTGCTTGCGCGTAGGCAGTCACAAGACCTTACAAGGTTGACCGCAACAAATACTCAAATCCTACGTAAGAAAACTCGTGGCGATAACAAAAATTAGGCTGCTGATTTTAACGTTGGTGCCTTAGTCAATGGTTTTTTTTTGTTTCTCCTTATTTTTTAGGTCAGTCTACAGAGGCTTCGTTTGCCTGAGCTTTTCTTACACAGATTAGTAACTGAACCAAGTTTTACATTTGTTTAAAATGTACGCCTCTATTACGGAAGTTCTACACTGAATTAAGCCTTACATTTGCTTAAAAGACGAAACAAAACTTACTCTTCAACCTTTACAGTTACTTTAGAGCACTTGATGAAAGAGAAAAAGCGAATAATGTTACGTGCAAGGAGTTTTTATATTTTTATGTTTAAGGAGGACACGTCAGGTTTAGGATCCGAACGACCAATTAGAGCTTAATCTAATAACTCTCGATTGATTCCAGCATAGTCGTGGTGCAATAGTTACACAGCAATTGATGATTTCAACTGCTGATCTCTCAAATTTTACGTCAAGTACAAGTTGCTATCAAAGTTATGTATGATATTTCTTGTAAACACACGCAGTAAACATTGTAAAAATTGTAGTATATCCACATTCAGAGATGTATTAGTGCGAATTAATGTTGTTATATGAACACTTTATACGATTATTTAGAGGTTGCATGTGTAGTTCGAGTTTTGCGACGGCAGCTTGTTTTAAAAGAAGTAAGTTTTAAGTCACACGATTGCAGAAGCAGGTGTACGATTCGATGTTTGAAAATCGCTGAGCTTTTGCTTTTTATAACTTCAAAATAAAACTCTGTGTTTTGGCGTAATAAATATTAAGTATAGGACCTGGGATGTCACACGTCCCAGTTAAGCTGACTGCCACCCCCGGCAATTATAAGAGCGAAAACAGTTGAACCCATGTTTAGTACTCAAAATACGTACGTGATTATTATAAATGTAGTTATATAATTATATAAGTTATATTATACTTAATAGGTTTCATATATATCTCTGACAATTCATCTTAATACATTTTCGGTATGATCCACTTGGCTCCACATTTTTTTAGCTAACACAACACACACAATAAAACTTAATAGTAGTATAACAAACTTAATAATTTTGGTACCTATTTAATCATAATAATCAATTCAACAAAACGTAGATGGAAAATTTAATATTTACTAAGTTTTGTATTACATGGAAATACAGAACTCACCAAGATTTTTTGCAAGATTATCACTAAATATGCACACTGTGCATACAGCGGCATAAGTATAATTTTGCTACAAGCGTTAAATTTATACATGACACTAACAAATCGATGTAAAAAAAGAGAAGAGATCCTAGGAAAAAAGGAGTGATAACGAACTCGTTTCGTTCTCAATTACTAGCTAATATCTTTAGTACGGCGTGCTCGTGATCTTAGCCGTAGACAAACACGACTGATACTTGCACTTATTTACAGATGTACATTAAGCGATGGCATGACTGACACAGCGTGTCGAAATATATGTGAGGTGGAAGATAGGATGACACTGAAATGCCTACATAGGCTTTTATTATCAAACTTAATAATTTTGGTGCCATTTTCTTGATAATAATCGATCAAATGAAACGAAGATAAAAAATGTAATACTTACTAAGTTTTGGTTTACATGGAAGTACAAAATCCATTAAGCAATTTATTCATGAACTTATTTTTGGAATATGCATAGACGAGTAAAAAAAAAGTCTGATTATTATAAGCAGAGAACCCCTGACAAGCCCAATCTACCGCTATCAGGTAGGATCTTATCCAAAATGTCAGGTAAATATAGCAGGTAATTGAATATCTCATTTCAAAAATTTACCTGAGATCTTGAATAAAATTTAAAAAAAAATATCCTCACTAGAAAAAAATTAAAGATTAATATTACACTTAAGGTTGTACTATTGGGATAACTGTTTGGATAGTACATCGCAAAACTTATAGTTAAAAGTAAATTTCTAAGAATTAATAAATTCTTTTAATTTTCAGGTAAGATTTGTGGTGCTTTCTCTGATGAAAAACCAGATGAAATCTCGCCTGAGAGCTTAAGAATTTAATTTTATTGTAAAAAAATAGACATAGAATACTTTCAAAGATGTTTTTTTCCAGGCACAATCTAACTAACAGCTGCAATAGTGCAAATATAAACACTGTAAATTTGATTAAAATACGTACATATTTTTTTTTGGAGAACACTTTTCTTTAGAAATCTCAGCGCAGACTTTAAGTAAGTTTTTGGCAAAAGATTGCTATCTGCTACCTTACCTGATCGTCATGGACAGAACGGGCCCTGGACCAAACATAAAAAAGGATAGAAGTCAAAAAAAATAGCCAGTTGATACATTTTTTTTTACTTTCGAAGAGTAAGACTGTGACATGGTAGCTAAAGCTTACATCATTTGCGGCTACTGAATAAGAAGATTATATTTCTATACTAGTAGGTCTGACCCCGAGCGCACTTCAGGCATCAACCTTCTATTTCGAGTATTCAAAATTGATTAAAAAAATTTTTTAAATTATCTTTCTCTCTTTATTTTCTACAATCTTCTAACAAAAAGTAACCTCATCTAAACTTTTACTTAAAATCAAAGGAGACACAGAAATATTTAGTTAATCTGTTAAAAATAACAATAACAATAGCCGCACATGCACTAATACTGATTTTATCAACATATTATGTACACTCACAGTAAATACATAAGTACAATAAATATAAGAACGCAACTGACATGTTGTAGTACTTTTTTTCAAACAGCTCTTTTGAAAATTGTGCAAAAGAAAAAAAAGTCTCAGAGGCAGTGTAAAAAAAATAGATAAAGAAGTTCTTTGGTTTCTTTTTCATTATATAAAGGTTAATATAAATTATGCTGTTCCAAGTAACAATATATATATTTATATAACTAGGGTATTTTCCATTATACAAAAAATTACTCCAACGGAGAATTGTATTTTTTCCCTTACTTTATGTTGAGCATCAAAAAACAATCAAATAAGACGTTTATAGAAAACGGTAGGTGGGTGTAGACATACCCACCAGAATAAAAATATAATACAAAAAAAATTTGAACGTAATAACATTCAGTGTACCATCAATATTTTTTACCTCATGAACTACGTTTGTTTAAAAGGTTTTAATTTACCATCAAATTTATTGTTATTTATACAGAAACTGAGGAAACAAAAGAAACACAAATGGAAGTTGTTGAACAGTGAAGGTGAAATGTTGAAAAATATGAAAATAACAGGTATCTAAGGAAAATTTTAGATTTTTGAGACAGGAGGGGGGGTGGGAGATCAGTCCCTCTTGCCTTCATCATGAAGTAATCTCACAAAAATTTTAAGTTAATGTGGGAGATTATTGAGAGCTAAGGGGGTAAGTGACCTATATTGACCCTACAATGAAGTATCATTATAATACATTGCAAGTTTTTTGGGGGATATGGGGGGCTATAGGGTGGGCAAATTACATCATATGTACCATTTTATAATATATTCCCATAAATAAAGTTTTTGTGTGAAGAAAGCTGTCCAAGAGGCACATAAAATTCAGAGAGGTGTGTGAAAGGTTTTACAGGTTTGTTGAAAGGTAAAAATCATAGAGGAATATAGAGAATTTTTCCTTATTTTAGAGGCACAGTGTGGAAAGACAATGAGGTATTGTAGTACGAACGTACTAAATAAGGTAGCAGAGAGAGAGCCATTGAAAAAAAAGATTGTTTTAAAAATAAAGAGGAAGTGACAGCTAGAGTAGCGTAGAGCAAGTCGAATATAAAAAGCGTGAGTGTTCAGAAATAGGTAAGCAGAGACATGAAGAATGAGAGAAAGAAAGAGAGAGAGAAAGACTTTAAATTAGAATAAAATAGTCCAGGAGATTGATTAGATATAGGTGTAGATATAGTGAAAGTACAGATTAGCAAAAATACAGCATGGTCAGTATATAGTGGAGGAAAGACAACAAAAGCAGCAGGTTGGATTGCCAGAAGCTGGACGAGCATTAACACATGTTTAAGACCAGGATAGACGACCTAAACAGAGATGAATAGTAAGATTATTTATTGTTATTTATTAAGATTACTTCTTGCCACTGATTGGGGCGACCCACCACAGTAAGCCGTTGAACCGTGCGCATATAAGAGAAGAGGAGTGGATTCGCGTAAGAATGAGCACATAGGCACACATTTTCGAGACACGTAAAAGGGGCCTACCGAATGTGCGCCTACAAGAAGAGGAGTGGTAATGTCGAATGTAGCTATATAGATGAGCGCACAGCCAACACAAGCAACGACACAAGTTTTTCTTTTTATGTAAAACATTTTAAGACACGCATGAGCATGGTAAGTAAACATGAGTGATGTACGGTGACCACAACGAAAAAGCGTATATGTATGTATATATACATTGCACACATAGTATGTTGTACAAAAGAAGAGTACGAATGAGGGAGTAAAAGGAATCAAAGAACGATGCCGGGGGATTCCCCATCCCCTCTCTGACTACTCACGCATGCAGCACGTATAGCTATACTGACACGATGGCTCAGCGATAGCATTGCAGTCCTTTTAAACAAGGAAGTTAAGCAGCATTTGGCGCAGTTAGTACTTGGATGGGTGACCACTCACGCCTCTCGCTGTTTCGCCTCTGCTGTTCACTTCGTGGATTGACTGACTATTGCTTTGTCTCTTCGACATCGTGAGCGGGAGGTGTGCCAAGTTTCTGCCCCGTTGACTAAGTCTGCAGCGTAGAGACCAGGTTAGAAATGAGGCAGAAACCCAGGGCTGTTCCGGATAAGGTTTTTTCTACGGGAAAATTTCCGAGGTTTTCCTGATTCACATACCAATCATCTTGGGCAAATGCAGAGCAGTTGTTAAGGCCCTCCTCCCTTTCAATCCCATCCTAATTCTTTCTAATTCCAAGTGTTAGGTGCCCTAAGTAGTGCCTGTAAAAGAGAGCCAGACGTAAAGCACTCTAATATAAAAAAAATGGTATAGCTATAGACTGTGAAAGTATGCCTATACATGCACACATACACGCATAGTCAGACGCATACACACGTGGTCAAAAAAAACAAAGAGCATGTGTCAAACGGCTGAAGATATTTCATTATTACTCCCAAGCCTCTGTACCTAATACAATATTAGTATATCTAAAACGTACATATCGTCACTTGGTTCAATGTGTGGGTGTTTTAATGTAAAACATCTTTTGGTGCGCTTATAGGTTTGACCGACGCGATGAAACGACCCGTGCCATGGCACAATCTCAGATTACACTCAGCTCGGCTCGGCTCGGCAGTCTGTCTCTTTCTCCACGCACTTACTGCCACCCCTTTTTCATTTCCGAAGTGTACTACCCGTATTATCATAGCTATATAACAAAGAATATGATAATTAAATATCATATACTAGCGGCCCCCCATCCTGGCTTCGCCCGAGACTTACTAAATAAAACACCGTAGTGTGTTGACATGTAACGTGAAAAGTTTTCAGTTAGAAATTTTACATATATTCCTGACACTTCTTAGAACAAAAGTCTTCTTATTAAAAGTTTTGGTTTACATGGAAGTACAAAATCCATTAAGCAATTTATTCATGAACTTATTTTTGGAATATGCATAGACGAGTAAAAAAAAAGTCTGATTATTATAAGCAGAGAACCCCTGACAAGCCCAATCTACCGCTAGTTTCTAACGTATAATTTACGAAAAAGGCTATTTTTAAAGCTGTTAAGATTCAAAACGACTAAAACAAAAAAAACCAAAAAAAAATTTTTTATCTCTTATCTCACAACTTTATTACCGGAGCCACGAGTCCTAAAGCTTAATCTCTACATTTTTTATCGCCACAAAATAAAAAAAAAAACATTTTCTACTTATTTAAAAAACTGAAAATTTTAGAGATTACTGTGAGGGTACAATGTAAAGCTGATCTCTCACGTAATGGATTCTTTATTTGTCATTTTGACGCTGCTGTTCATCTCGATGAATTTTCTGCGCCAGTTTCTTGACGCCTGAAATTGTATTTATTAGATAGAATTAAAGTTTTTCTTCCAATTCTACCTCTTGCGATTTTTGGCATGCTTAAAACTTCTGTGACACCTGAAGGCTGTTTTCTGTCAACTTTGTTAAGTTTTGATATAATTGTTGGCAAGGTAGTTGTCAACGTCTGATGACCTTAAGCAAGACCAGTAAGCTTCTTAAGTAAACTCTTTTTTAAGTGAAGTTAACAGCAATTGTGATTGCTTGGATACCTTAAGGTGATCTTCTCTGACCTGCTGTTAAAGCCCCAGACTGATTGGGAGAAAAAGTACAAAGTCCATTGGGGAATGTCCCGTTGGCTCAAGTTTTTTTTCCCTTCATAGCTGTTAGGGTCGTCCAGCGCAAACCTTAGAGAGGATTGGTAATTCCTGGTTGAATGCTTCGAGTCAAGAGGGTAATAAAGGGTCGTCGGTCACTGGGGTTCCCAGCCTTGCAAAGAACAACTCAGTTCGTGACGACTGTCAGTGAATGACTAACTTGGTTTAATAGGGTCCGTCTTTAGTTAACATAGTCTTTTAGCCGACGAATCGCTTCCAGAAATGGTAGTAAAAATGTATTTGTTGGCAAGGTAGTTTAAACTTAAGTGGCCCTTAAAAGAACCGATGAGATTAATGGTTAAGTAAGGAACGTTAATACTTAGAATGGCCCTAAAAAGGGCCAGTGATGATACTTCCAGCTTTTCCTTATTATGATTTCTGGTGATAAAGAGCTGGCTGTGGGTAGCTTGACTCTAACCCTCGGAGTCTCTATGTGTGGGGACTGTCTTTTCTGGCTTATATTTGTAGCCAAGTACTCTCTGATGGCACCAGACGGGATGGTGGAGCGGCCACACAACTGTGAAGTGTTAGAGCAGATTGTGCTCTGGCTAGATACATCTCCTGGTATTCCGCCGGAGACGTCATTGGTTAGAATAATTTTGTATTGGTGGCACTCGTCAATCCTGGAGATTTAAGATGAATGTAGACTAAGGGCACTTGCCCGTTGGACAAGAGCGTTGTCGGTAACCGGGATACCCAGCTGCACGACTATCATCTATATTCTCGATGCAGCTCGATGAACTGGCGATGAAACTGCAGAAATTTTCGAAACACTTCAGCGTAGTATAACCACACTTATTTAATTCTGTTGCAGATAGCCTCGATTTTATGTCGACACCACCTAGCGGATCCTACTGAACTAAAGTGGAAAGCTGGCGTATTTATGCAAAACTTTAAGCTTATTTGTTGCTATTGTTATTCAATTTTTTTGAAATAAAAACTATACTAAAACCATCTAAGAAGTGTCCAGAATCGGTATGCAAAATTTCAGCAAAATCGGTTCAGTAGTTTTCGCAGTTAGCGATTACAACGGTCTTAGCGACTTTGCTTTATATGTTAGTAAGATATATAGTATATATATATCATATACATACACGTACACATATATATTACATATCATATATTAAATATGTGTAAACAAAATTTTCAAATCATACTTACTCTGAAAATCAAACTGCATCCTAAAGATTGGTAGTCAGGGACCTTATCGATTGTGCTGTGCAGCACGCCAATCCAATCTTTGTTCTTATTATTTATAGACACCAACTAAGAAACTTCTGAAAATTGATCTCTAATTTGACATTTTTTAAATTATATATAATTGAGCAAGCCAATTTCGAAAGAAATAGTTCTCATTATTGTTGAGAGATCTATTGTTGTCAAAATTGTGTAAAATTGTGTTTTGAAGTTCGTTTTGCTTATATTCTTTAACGGTTTGATTAACAGAAAAAATAATAATACCAGCATGTAGGGCGGAAAATTTTCTATTAATAAGCACTTATAATTTAGTTTTGACAGGCGCAAAATGTTAAGAACAAAGTTTAAAAAGGTATTTTGGCAGTACCTGCGAAAGTTAGTGAGATAGACAGAGCCAGTGATCGTCTGCTCTTTGCATAGGTGGGTAGTTTAGATACTCTTCACCGTCTATTACTGTTCTATCTCGTTCTCGTTGCTTATATGTTAATGAACAAAAAAATATCAACATAATTTGCTTTTTCCTAATCTGTAACATTTAATCGTCAAAATACATATTTATAAATAAACCGTCTTTTTAATTCAACAATATGAAATAAAGATTATTTTTAGGCAGAAAAACAAATACTTTTCCTACCTCAAGCGTTTTTGAGAAGCTCGTGTGTATTCGGTAGAAAAAATAGAATTCGTCACGTAAGCACCATTGCTCCATGGCTGCCTTACGTCCCTGGGGCCCTGATTCACAGGTCCCTCGAGCCGCAAAATAGCCCTGGAGAAGATGTCATTTCTCTAACGAAAACGACTGATTTTATCATAGACAATCAAATACTACGGAGTTGAATAACATATACTTTAATGTTTCACATCTGTCGTGGGTTCCGAGACCCACACCTGGTTTTTTTACTGTAACAAGGTATATATTCAACTGACTCTTGCTCCCGCTCTTACTGTAATGTTGTCTGTCTATCTTGTTTAATTAAATCGTAGAACTAAATGCTTAAAGTTACATGCACAGACTTTGAATTTCAGAACGTTTCTTTTTTATTTTTTCCGTGTTTTAATACTTATTTTAAAATCCAGCATTATATTAAAAAAATTTTCAGCTATTTTATTAAAGATATCAGTTTAGCTTTAATTCCTAATTTATTAGTTTTCCTTATCATAATTGTTATAAACTGTACGACAAGCTCCGGAGATCATCAATGAACATATGCGGTTTCAAGATCTATCTCGTCTGAAGTTCCGATAGATAAGATGGTTAAAGTTCGTACCGCTGCTCAAATTGTACTGCTATCTTTATTTTCTATCTATATTTTTTTTTAAGTGCAATTTATTATTCTGGTCTAGTTTTTTCATTTATGACTTATTTAAATTTATAAGTAATGTTGCAAAAACTTTTTTTTCGATACGTCGAAATAAATATATTTTTATTACTTATTCTATTAAGCAATTTCATAAGTCAATACTTCTCCTTGGCAACGTTAATTCATAATTTTGGAGTAATCTTATTTATATATTAATACTACCTAATTATTTACTTCGTACAGAATTCTTTGAAAATTACATAAATGCTATGAATGATGGTTAATCAATATTTCTTAAAACTTTTTTAAATGTATTTTCTTAATAACACTAATTTTCATTTAAAGTATTTGTATACGCACTGAAATATTGTTACATAAATTTGCATGTTTATTACGTATTTTTTACATATATTTGTACTTCTTAAAATTTAAGGAACATAAATTGAATTTCCATACTTTAAAAAATTTTGTTCGACTACGTTCAGGGTGAGAGATCAACGGGTAGTCTTGTTAATTATATAATAATATTATTATAATAATATTAAGAATTTTTTTTTTATAATGAACAGGGATACTCATCATTTCCTGGACGTGTAGGGCTACTGGCAATGACTACCACGGTTGCGATTTTTTTGTTGAACTGTTAAGTTGAGATTTTTAAGTGTTACCTCACATGACATATAATGCCACTTATGTATCTAATAATTGAACATTAGAATAAAAATAATACTAACAAGAAGAGACTAACACGCCTTAACTTGATCCTCATGGAAACTATGACAAAAAGTCTTTTAATGATTGAATAAAACAATAATAATGAAAATAATGAATTAATTTATTCTAAATTCATGAGTATACAGTAAAACAATTTGTCCCAAGGGCGGCACGAAAAAAGATAAAATTTATATCGTTATACAACTAAAACCAATCATTTGAAAATAAAAAGAAGACCCAAACCTATACATAAGTCATTTAACTAAAAATTTTTTAAAATGAAATATAAGGTTTAATACACAAAGAAGTAAAAAGTAAATGACAAAGGGTGCAGGGGGGGCTTGCAAGGCTCAGTGAAAAATTGGCAGGGCTCACATATACACAGACACACGTGTTAAATATTAAAGAATATTTGTATATGTATTTCAGTATTTTGTTGCTATCGAGAAGGGGCTGTTGACCCCCTTCTACTATCCCCCTTTTTAGAAAAACAAATTTCCTTCCGATTCTATGTAAAATGGTTCAAGCATATTTTACTTAAGCCCCCTTCGCCATGTCTCTACTTATCTTGGCCCTTTTTACGTTTTTCTTTCACCTCCCCTCTCAACATCCCCTTAGCCGCTCCTTATAAAACGGTAAAATTCGATTTATTTTTCTGTAAGTTAAACCTGATAAATTTTTAGATAGCCCTCTGCAATCCCCCATGCTTGGAGTAGTTAAACGTTAAAATTTTTTGTGCTTCCTTCTTACCTCCTTCCTCAAAAATACTTAATTATATTAATTTGTTTGGCCCTTTTTGCCCCCTCATACTTTTTGTGTCCCCCTTAATGCCTCTTAAAAAGACTCATCAGCCATCCCGACATTTCAAGAGAAGACATGGCTAAAACATACAACATCAGAAAATATAATTTAAAGCATGCTATTCGTTGATGAGGTTTACTGAATTATTATCAAGTGAATATGTAGTATGATTTATAAGTTATAAATATAATTGCCATACTCTTTTTTAAATCCAAGGATATGGTTTGGTTACCGGATGGTTGGTGCACAGAGTGCGCAGAAAGCGGGTATATACTTAACAGAAGACTTATGCAAACAAAAAAAGGCAAAGATCCTTTATAAATTAAAAATATTAAAATTATGCTGATATTCCATTATAATTAACTTACACGAAGAGCCTTGTTGGTACAATAAAAACACTACCTGCAGTAAATTAAAAAGTTGGGAGGACTGATATCACCACCTATTTATTGTAGCTTGGTTCCAATTCTGTAAATGCACTCTTATCCTGAATTCAAAATCATACAATTATACTAATATTGCTGATACATTAGTCAGCTTTTTTATATCAGTAAAACTCAGCTAAAATTCGTAAGTGGCGTCGTCAGCACTCTCAAAAAGGAACTCACTGCTAGATATTTTTAAACACCAAAATTCAAACTGTAAGTAAGACGTACAAAAAAAATCAAAGTAAAAATAAGTAATAATACATTGACAAATATACTTCACTTAAATTTATTTCCATGTTCTACGTATAATAAAACAACATTTACGTAAATATGTTGTAATGAAATTTGATATTGTTATTTAATTCTAAAATACAGAAATGATGTCGTAGTAGTTAAAGCTATTATGTCACTGTACAACCACATCGATGAGCAAGTCACATCCAACGCTCCACATTTACACACACAAATTTTGTGGAATGTAATTAAAATCCTACTAATCATTACAGACCGTTACGCCTACTCATATACTCATCGTAGTTCACTAATAAAATAAGTTTTTAAGTAACATAACATGTTAACATATATGTATGGATGCAGAAATTTGGTGGAAGTATAATGACGCCGTTTTTTTTTAACTTTTGAGATTTTTTATCTCTTTAACCCACTGCCCTCTACCAATTTTGTTTACGTACTAAAATATTTACTTGATAAAATTTAATTTTGTTTACATTTCCACAACATCTAGCAGGGAAGTAGATTGATTTTATGCATACAAATAATTACTAACCAATTATTTTTTATAACTTAAAGTAAGATTATAAATCAATTTGTATCAATATATCTACATTGTCTGCATTTATATATAACCACTACGCAAAGGCGTAGGTTTACTTTGGTTCATTCCGATATATATTCAGGACCCACAGTTACAAAAAGAACTATTGTGTCCGTATGTCAGAATTTACGTTAGAGTAGAGAAATGTGTACGTATACATATATGTGTGTGTAAGTATTTTTATATTATATAATATTTTTTATGGGGCATACTCTATATATCCCTTTCAAACCCCGCAGAATTGTTTTTTAGTTTCATCTGAAAACGCATGGACTTAAAAGTTTTTTAGGCGTTGATCAGCACCCTTTAGATACTTATATTTTTCTTTTCTTGAGCTCCTTCAGCTCCTTTATGATCTTAATAATTGTGAGGGTTTTGACCAGCCCCCTCTAAAAACTTACATTTTTTTTTAAATTTATCTATATCCTCAACATACTTTTTCAGAACTTAAACATTTGTCAGGTTATCACCAGCCTACCCTCAAAAAAATTTTTTTTTAATTTTAACTAGCCACCCTTAAAGGACTAAGATAACTTTTATCCATTTATAAGCCCCCAAAAAAAACCTATAGCTCTTTATACTTGTACCTATCATCATTTATTCGTATTAGAATGTGACATTGCACCACACATTTTTTAATCAAAGTTTTTCTTAAGTTTCAAAACCTATTTAAATGTTATTATTGTCTTTTGCAATAAATAAAATAATTGAACTTTATCAAAAAAAATATTTTGTAACAACGTTTATAATAAGAATGTCACTATACTACATGAATACAATTCTGTACATGACGTTTTATAACTAATGGTTTAAATATTTTATTCAAACCATAAATTCCTGATTTGTTTATACTTATTGTAAATACTAATGTTACTGTCATATTGTCACAATATGTCATATAAAAAATATGATTGTACCACTTTAGGGACTTCGACTGACGGGTTCAGGAATATCTAAGTTTAATAGATAGACAACACAAGGGGTGCTGTGGGTAGATAGAAGTGTGTGGCTTTGGAAACGTCAACTAGCATGTCTAGGAGCTTAGAATTTAGGCAACACAAGAGTCACTGTAGGCTTATATGAGTGCACTACCTCAGAAACTTCGAAAAGCGTGTCCAAGAGTATACGGCTGCAGTAGTTGGGCAACAAAAGTGGCGTGGCGGATGAATATCAGTGTCCTGCGTGGGCGATGTCAACTAATGTACCCAGAAATTATGGGATGAAAAGTGATAAACAAAGGTAAATATTTAATTAATTTTATAGAGAATTATATATTCTTGATACGTTTGTTTTCTAGCACATTCTGACTAATATATTTTTTCAATGATAAATGTGATACTTTATGTATTTTCAAATGCCCATTGGCCTAGTAACCACTCACCACCTATGTGTAGGGGTACATTTTTTTTTTTTTTTTTTTTTTAATCGGGTACCGCGACAGCCTATTGGCCCAGTCTCCGGGGCCACCCATTCACCACCTATGTGTGGGGGTGTAATACCACACCCATTTACCCCAAATCTTCTCTTATAATTGATACCATACAAATCATACCATGGGCACAGTGGAAGTATCTCCGGTGTAACACATCTTGTCAGTTAAGCTGACACTCTCTGCACCGGAGGGAAGTGCATCGGGTCAACTCGCCACTGTGTAGCCTGGGTCCGAAGCATCGTACCCAGGCTAATTAGCATCCCCGGAGAAGCCCTATGTTTCAGGGGCCACTTCTTGCCGGTAAGGCCGGTGATCCCTGCCTGGTATCGGGCCTGCTAATCCCTACCTATTAGGCCCTAACACTGTTTCACATTCACCCAGGCCCGAAGACCTGTGGAGCAAGGAAAAAACCCTGGAATTACTCTGACGGAAAATTCCACGAAAAAACCCGCCCGAAACAGCCGGGGTTACATAGGAACTTTTTCC
Source organism: Copidosoma floridanum (assembly GCF_000648655.2). Next base: position 352,524 of record NW_019379542.1, read on the forward strand.
GGTGAAAACAGTTTTTGAAAAAATCTGCAATCACCGGGAATCGAACCCACCACCACCCCTAGAACAGCGTTGTATCAGTAGCAAGCACGCTTACCACTGAGCCAACGCCGCTCTATGTGTAGGGGTATATTTCCACTCCTATTTACGAATCCCTTAATTGATATTGTACCTTATCATACCATGAACATACCAAGGTTGATTTCAAAGTTTTGGATGAAGCCTCTAAGATTTTAAAAACAAGCCTTAGTAATAGTAGATAGTACTCTGCTCGATCGGTGTAATACAAACCTACATTCAAGAGATGAATAAATTGTGTTAGGAGAAAGTTTCATCTAAATGCTGCCTGTTATAAAAAAAACATCAATAAAAGTGTTGTAATTCCTAAGACAATAGAGTCATCATTTTCATTAAAATGTTCTTATACTACAAAACTATCTATGAATATTCGTTTAACGTTCATAAATTTTGCTGAATTTTTACTAAGAATTGGGAACAGAAAATGTAAAACATTTGAAATTCTTAGAACTTAGATACCTAATAAAAATATGTCTACCTAATAAAGTTGTACTGACTTCTTATAACTTACTTCACACATATTAAAGTTTTGAATCAACCGTACAAAGTCCTATCAATTTACTATAGGATTGATCGTGAAACATACAGAGATAAAGGTATTACTAACAGTTATATTTGTATGAATTCTTTTATTTAAGTGTTAGATAGTATTAGCAAAGGTCTTTTTCCACCCTATGAGCCACATTCAAAAGTTGGAAAAATAGTTGTTGTTAAGAAATTCAGCATATAAAAAAGTTTGTGCAATGGTGCACGATTAAAAATTACAAAACTATTTCAGTAAATTATTGAAGCAGGAACAATAACTAAACAAAAACTGTAAAATAAAGTTTTAATACTGAAAATATTTTTCAAGACAGGTAATTTATTATTCTTACCTATTGTACCGTAAAAAAATGATTTTTTTTTTGTAGTTGTAGTATTTGCAGTATAAATTCATAAATCAAAAGAATAAAGTTTTATACGTTAAAGAACAAAATAACATGTATTAGTATTAAAATCGTTTATAAAGAATTCCTTATAATTATTCCTTACTTAGTCACCCTAGGTGTTTTCGTAAATTGAAACAAAAAAATTTTTTTTTGGTGAATAAGGATGCCTGATCACAATTGCTTTCTAAAAAATATCATTTAATCAACAATCAAGTTTATGCCTATCGTGATTGCAGTATCCTTCAGGGCATTCAGTATATTATCAAAAATTTCTATCTTACGGACTTACCTGTAATAAGAAATTATTGTTAATAACTAATTATATAACTATTTTAACCCAAAATGATGAAAGGAGCCCCCAAGCTGGTGCTTTGAAGAATCAATCAAGCCTTAATTCAATACAATTTTTTGCGAACTAAGAGAGAAAAGTTACATTTCGTGATCATAAAAGAGTGGGTTAGTGTACACAATTTGAAATATAACTTTTCTTTCTTAGTTCGCAACAAACTGCATTGAATTTAGGCTTAATTGATTCTTTAAAGTACCAGCTTGGGGGCTCTTCTCATCATTCTGGGTTCAAATAGTTATATACTTAATTATTAACAATAATATCTTATTATTAAAAGTCGGTAAAGTAAAAATTTTAGATGATATACGGAATGCCCTTAAATGTTTCTACATTTAATTTAATTATAAAATTTCTTCAAACGATGTTACACCACGTCAATTATCTAATATGAGTAAAAAGAGACGTTTAAATTCTCTAAAAATACTACATTTAATTTACCGATTGCATGTTTTAATGTGTATGTCTTTTAAGAATTGAATAAAATTAAAAATTTTTTGATTCGATGCAAAAAATGTTCATAATTAAACAAAAAAAATTAAAAATACGCCTCCTTAAAGTTTTAGGTTATGTTACAATATTTACAAAAATCTTCAGAAATACTTTAGAGTTAACTTTGATAGTTTTTTAAGTTTTATAAGGTGAAGAAGCACATTCACTTGCACTTTGTATCAAATGAGTAACAACAGCATTTTGAAAATTAAAAAAAAATTCTCAACATTATCTTTACCTATAACTGACAATAAAAAAATTCTCCGAAAAACTATTCCACAAATGAAACTTATTAGTTTTTCTAAAAAACTGCATTGGATAATTAAAAACAGTTTGATAAAATTAAATTTTTAATATAAAAAAGAAAACTGGTAACATTGAATGTATACGATAATATATTATTATTCCATACACCGTATGTAACGCGTAAAAATTATCAGCAAGACAAGATCTTTTCAGAAGTGCTGAGAGAAAACTTAAACAAAAGAGGATTATTTTTTTTCTTAATTATACACAAAATAAGTTGTAGTTAATTTTATTAGTTTGAATGTAAGGACAGTCGTCCTAAAACTGATTCTTGTAGGAATTCAAAATTCAAAAAATTTAAGAGCTGTTGGATTAAAATAGGTAAGTAATCTGTAGTCATATCAACGATTAGTCTCAAAAGTCACGCAATTTGAATTTAAAAAATAAGCGTATTTTGTACTAAATTGTGAATTAAATCATTTGTTGCTTTTTCTAAATGGTTAGAAATTGATAAAATACTTTGGTATCCAAAGAGATGAGCCAATTGTTCATGTGAAAGTGCAGTACGAATTTTACACAAAAGAATAGCTATATCTTTTAATTCACAATTCTTAGTGAATTCACATATTTTATTGAATTCATTTTTTTCAAATCCGAAAAAAGACTTCAAAGGCCCACCTGCCATAGTCTCAAGTGTATTAATATCAAATGTACTACCCACATTTTTATTTTGGTTCTGATAGTATTCGAACATGATATTGCTTACAAACTTTTGCTCCGTCGGTGATACTTCTTCAAATATTTGTTTCACTAAAGGCCAATAATCGACATCATTGAGATGTTCAGAGCACATACGGGCATTAGGCTCAACAAAGAACTTATAATTCATTAAAAGGAGCTCACGTTTATAGCTAGGAACAGCAATTAATTTTTAAGGGTTCTTACACCCAAATGTACATCGATTATGTGAGCTTAAGCCTTTTCAATAAATGGACAAATCTGTCAACGTAGAGTAAGTTTGAATGCCAGGATTTCTTTGAACACAGTCGTAGTACAGTCTGCATATTTTGCTGTACACAGCAATTATTTCTATAGCTTCAAGTTTTCGTTTTCTAGTATTATAAATAGTTCTCAAATTATTGATAGCCAATAAATTCAGATTGTTGACACAAAAAAATTTTTCATCCTTTGATTTCTTTTTATGCTCACAGCCAAGACATGTCAAAGAGTAAGGCATTTTTAAAAATAAATCGTAGACTGCAAATAATGTAAAAATGTATTGGAAAGATAAATTAAAAGAATGATTAGCTAATTACAATAAAAAGACAAAAGTCTTAGACTACAGTACCTGTGTATATAGTTAATACTTACTAGTAGTATAATTTATACATGTTAACAGGTTAGCTTTAATTACTTTAATAATGTATCTCAGGAGCCCATAAGATCAACTCTCATATCAAAAAAGATTATTGATCTTAATAAATACATATTTCTAAATGAAATAATTCTTAAAGTCAGATATAGAGAAGCTGAGGCTCAAATCATCCAAAACACTAGTTGTTGACTTTATCTTAAAAGGATTCTAAATAATAACATTAAGGTCTGTACACAGAAAATTAAAGAGGCGACTAAATGAATGTCAATGATAAAATTAAGTCCTGTACACAAAAAATCAACGAGACACATTCCTCGACCAATATAATATTCATTATAAATCAAGTTCATCTTGAGCTGTGATGATTGCAATCGTTTGCTTTCAATGAATCTATAATTAATTGTAAATTAGTATTATGTACCATACGCAATTGCGAAAGTTGCAGCCATGAGAATCAGTGTTGAAATCTAGTGTATTCTAGATTTGGGAATCTCATTCATATTCGACCTTCTAATGACCTTCAACAATCCGTTAAAAAGGTCATCTGACCTCGGATTTAGAATCAGCGACCCAAAAAACATAAAAATGTAGTGGTTTAGTAAGCTACGCGAAAACACGTTTTATTTTGTGAGACTCACTGTAAGCCTGATTTATACGGTCAGTAGTAATATTTCAATATCTTCTACCTCCTATGTCTAAGAAACCAAAGCTGATTCCCTCCTAAAAATTTACCGGGTGCATGTTCAAACGATAAACAGTGATTTGATAAACAATTTGGGACGATTCTCGAGGTTGCAAAAACGGGCTATTTTTGGAGTCACTCTTTGGGTGAATATGGCACGCTTACCACTGAGCCAACGCCGCTCTATGTATTTATTTACTCACGAGAAATCACAGTTAGTTGTAAGAAAAGCATTATATTTATAATAGTTTTGTTAAAATAGAGATTGACAGGAATGATCGATTGAGAGCTAATTTTTTCTTGCTTAAAACCTGTATTTTACGATAATGCTCCCAGCATAGTAATTTTTTTTTGTGAGACAGTAAAAATGGGCATTTTTTAAATTAAAAAAATTTAGTTTTTTTAGTGTATGAAGAAGCCAAGATGATTTAAAAAAAAAATTTGCCATTAGTTTGTTTATAAAAATCCGCGCCTTAAACTATAGGATGCATTGTTTACTACTAAAATTTTGTAAATTTATAAATTTTAATGTCATAACTTCTGCTGAAACGTATACACTCTCGTCAAAAAACGGTGAGCGTTTTGGACGGAAGCAGATAGCGTTATCAAATGTTCAGATTTAGATTTTAGATTTATTTATTGGGCCATGGGGTAAAACCCTAAGTGGCCAGTATTAAAGATTATATGAACTAGTTTTTATAATAGCAGTGGTAATTACAAGACATTAATTTTTACATGTAAAATTTGATTCGAGGTTTCGATACAGTAACATTTATGTGTAATGCTCTCTTCGACGGTGACAACATTAACAATTGAATCTTTTTTATATAAGTAATCTTTAAGCAGCCAAGCAATGTTTTCATGACAAAAAACAAAATATATAAAAGAATTTATAATATATAACAAAATAAAATAAAATATGGATGTGATGGTGTGGCCAGTCAAAGAGTCGTTGCACGATTTTTCCAATTAGCCGTGTTACGACGTAATAGCTTCTTAAGGATAAGCTTGATCTCCCTCTTTCATTCTTTTTCGGAAAGTGTCATTTACCCATGGCTTACGCCGTTTAGAAAAGGTGAAAAGTTGATTGACACCATCAGCAAAAGAGTTTCTGAGATCAGATTGATACCAACTGAGTGACTTAATATTATCTCCGTCCAATCATGACCAGCCGCAAATCGTGAATCAGATTTAATATATAAAACAAGGTTGGATATGTCATTTATAAAGCTAAGACCGAGCCAAATGTGTGTTTGTCTGCTTCGGTAAACTGCATCATGAGTAGGCTCTGAGTGGATAAGATGTAGGCTACACGAGTTTATGGCATTTGTTAGATATTTTGAATCCTGTAGAATTGTGGACATTTCTATATTAAAATCTTCAACAACAACAGAGAGAAAGAGAGTAAAGGGCAAGGTGTTCAGTAAGCATGTTAAAAAATTCAATAGGGTATGCAGATTTGGGTCTTCTGTAGATAGTGGCAAAAAGTAACTTAAAGACACCCCCTGACAGCTCAAGTATAAGAAACTCAGGTGTGTTATTACATATCACATCAGATTGAGCCAGTACTCGAACCTTTATCGCGTTGTCAACATAAATAGCCACGCCCCCACCCTCTTTAACCTCTTTGTTGGTACGGTGAACCAGTAGCCATCAACGGAAACTAAGGAATCATTATCAAGATGGTTTAAAAAGATTTCTGAGACATCAAGGGCTGTGTACTGACTCTCTAAGAGTTTTGTTTCGAGCAACGAAAAGTTTGTTTCGAGTTTATTGATGTTTATATGGCCCAATTTGATGCTGGAGAGGCAAACAGATGATACTGGACGGGGTTGTATATTTCATTTTATGTTGGTGGAGCAATGTAGACAGGAAGTGTAGCCAAATCAGCTTCAATTTGCATGTGAATATGAGCCGATTTGATGCATGAATACCTTATAATCACGAACTATTGGACGAGCGTAGTTGAGGTTTTTTGCAGCTGCAGTTGCCTTGGATAGTAGTTGATGCAAAAGCTTTGACCATAAACCACGCAACCTCAGTTTGCCCACACCTTCAGATCCAAAAACAGTGGTGTTATTAGCATCTGCAAGATAATAAGCTTGATACAACAAATGGTCTCGAGCAACTGCGGAAGATAGCTCAAGAACAATAGCCCTTGAAGAAGGGTTTACTTGAGTAGAGGATGCACTAGTTCGCCTATAGGCCCAGTCACGAGTAAAGGTGACCAATGGTGCCATATTCTGTAAATCAAGAGCTTCTAATAAACATTTGACAATATTCTGATGCGATAGCGTTAAAGTCTGTGAAACGCCTGACAGTAAAACCTCACAACGATCAGTGGATGCCAAAGACTGATTTAGCGATGTGTCAGTAGGGGCATTTTCAGCAGAAGCATTTTCTATAACTTCTAGACGCCAAGTGACCTCCGCCAGACCCACCTCAGTCGCCGCGATGCGCTTTTTAAAAATGACGTTTGCATCTCCTTGATTTCTTTCATATCGGCCCCATAAGTCACCATATATTGCTGGAACCATAATGGTGGATCATCCATATTTTTAGAAGACGACTCTAAGTTGTGGCAAGTATCCAAGACAATGGTAAAAGTTGTGCCAATACGTGCTGCTTTACTTGCCTGTTCCGAAGATGGTGATAATGGAGATCTAAGTCATTTATTAGATACTGACGACGGAGTTAAAAAAGAAAAGTCTACGACACTTGGATCAGGGTTTGATAACGGACAGTGCTTCGAACAACCAAGAAAAGAATAATCAGTGGGGTTATACGTAACTAGACAACTAGAATGATATTTCTTTTGACAGACTAAGCACACCAGGTCAGGTTCACAATCACGTTTTAGTACTCTTTTACAACGTAAACAACTGCTTGGCATACTCACGCTTTACTATACCATACCCCATCTATGGACAACGTCTAAAGCCACGTTATTATGTCGAGCAAACAATCGCAGTTTATCAATAGGTAGGGCACTCAGTTAATAAAGCAGAACGCCTACACTAAGATGTAACCGAGAGGAAGATGCACCACGTCACTGCTTCAGATAGAATACAGGGCAACATCAATCCTCCTTGCACAGATATAAAAGTACTGCAGGCAGCCAAATATAGGTCATGGCGAAGTTCATCAACGGTTTATCAACGGTCATCCAGCACCATAACGGTCTCGCATTTGCAGAGTTGAGATTAGGAAGGACAGCAGCTAGAGTATTAACAGTATTACCAGTCTCCAGGAGGTTGATACTACCCAAAAATACTAGGTTAGTGCCTGCCCGGCCCCTGGTTGACTCTTACCAGGGAAAACTCCACCAAATGTATCAGCAATGTTATTGAAATATTAAAAAATAGGAGCACAAGCAGTGCCCTTCAGCACTATACACTCACCACAGAGAGAGAAGGAGAGAGAGAGAGAGAAAGGGGGAGAGAGAAAGGGAGAGGGAGAGAGAGAGCAAGCACGAGAGCAGACGATCAACGGTTCTCTTTTTGTCACTTACTTTCACAGGTACTGCCAAAATGCCTTTTTTATTTTTTTTTTCTCAACATTTTGAGCTTGTCAAAACAAAATAAAAAGTGCTTATTAATAGAAAATTTTTCACCCTATATGCTGGTGCTATTATTTTTTCTGTTAATCAAACCGTTAAAAGATTTAAGCAAAACGAACTTTAAAACACAAGTATACACGACTTAGACAACAATAGATCACTCAAAAATAATCAGAACTACTTCTTTTGAAATCAGCTGGCTCAATTATATATAATATAAAAAACATCAAATTAGAGATCAATTTTCAGAAGTTTCTCGGTTGGTGTCCATAAATAGTAAGAGCAAAGATTCGATTGGCGTGCCCCCGACTACCAATCCTAAGAATATAGTTCGGTTTTCGGATTAAGTTTAACTTGAAAATTGTATTTACACTTATATTATATATAATATACAATATGAATGCGTACGTGTATGTATGTGCCATACATACCATACATGTATGATAATTATTATATACTTTTCTATACAGCTATAATAATACGGGTAGTACACTTTCCAAACGAGAGAGGGGTGGCAGTAAGCGGGTGGAGAAAGAGACAGAAAGCCGAGCCAGGCCGAGTTGAACCGGAGATCGTGCCATCGCACGGTTAGCTTCATCGCGTCGGTCGAACCCCCAAGTACGCCAATAGATGTTTGACATTAAAAATACAATTTTTCGTTGGGTAGATTATTTTCTACACTGGAATATAATATACTCTATTTCACCATAACTGTACTTTTATTTTTGTTGTCACCTGACGTCTTTCAAAGTTGTAGTCTCATACGTACTGTTACTTGAAACACCATAGTCCACATTAACCTTTACAAAATAAAATAAAAAAATTTGCATGTTGTGGCACTTCTGTTCTAAATTTTCTCAAATTGTGATTTTATAAAGATTGGACCTCAACATAAACTTTTGTGACTGAGAGTAATATAGAAAAATAATTGTATTCTTCGTAACACGATACTCGATATTTAGCACTTAGTACTATCGTGGTTACCCTACTGTCACGCGTTTTCTCTCATCTTTCATTAATTAAAAACATTAAAACAATTTTACAGTATTATAAAAAATTCAACATAGTTTGAATGCGCAGCAGTATATATTTTTATTCTTAAGTCTGTAAAAAGAACATAAATAAAGTCAAAAAATTTTTAAGCTATTACAATTAAAGGAAAGTATTAATTCACATCATACCGTGTTAAGATTTTTGTAGTTTTTAATGCAAGGCGTTGAAGTATGAGAACTGCTAACAAAATATGTAATAGAAATTATTGATATAGGAAGGTATTGATAACAGCGGCGGCAGCGAATAACGTCTTAAAAAAAAAATTCCAACGATTAATCTTACTGATTACTTGACAGATTACAAACATTGTCATCCAACTCATTGCAGTAAAAAAGCATAAACTGTTGTTTAGTCATTGTTCTACCAAGAGTAAAGTCTAAGTATGATTCTCGTACGCTGAAATAAGCAAAAATCTTTTCATAACAGTGTTCCCGATCATATCAAAACCGCTAACATATCAGTGTTAGTCTTTTAACAACTAATTTGATATTACCATAACTCTAGGGATATTTTGACAAATATAGTACAGATAAGTACATAGAGAGAAAATCATGACAATGATAGAAATTCCCTCCTACTTTTTATGTTGTGCGTTAAACTCATAGCATCGATGTCTAGATCACATAAAATAGCTTTGTGTCCTGCATGACTAAAACTGATACGCGTCACGTATGCAATCGTTTATTCGATTGTCGATAAACGCAGATTTTTTTAAAAAAGCTTTTTTTGTCGGAAAAAGTTTCTATAAGCCTCGGCTGTTTTGGGTCAAGTTTTTCTGAGGAATTTTCCTTTAGTGTGTTTCTAGGATTTTTTCTTATTCAGCAGGTCTTCGGGCCTGGGTTAATGCGAAATGAAGATAGGACTAGATAGTGATGAGCGAATCGGATCCCAGGTGCCAGGGAGGGAACGCCGACTCTAATAGCGAAGAATGATCCCTGAAACATGGGGTTTCTCCAGGGATGCTAGTCAGCCTAGATCTCATGCTTTGGCAGAAAGCGCTGACTTAACCAGCGAGGAGTAGACACCTGAGATCTGGAGTCGTCTTCGGGAAAAAGCTATACAGTCACGAGTGGAACCAGTGCACTATTGGTGCAAAGAGCGTCAGCTTCAGTAGAAAGGTGCAATGTATGGTAACAAGTCTCAGCGGAGAAACTCTTGCTTTGCCCATGGTATAACATATATAATATCTGCTTGATAATTGGTTATTGGGGGCTACAGTATACCCCCATACACTAGTAGTAAGTAGGTTGCCCCGTCTCATCGACTAGGACAGTAGCCTATCGTAGTAACCTGGTAATAAAAATAATTTAACATTAAAGCATAATGAATTATGGAAGTTACAAAGATGGAATGGAAAAAAAAATATTTGTTACACTGTATTATGTTAAGTTATTTTTATTTTATGCATTACATGTATATGTGTGTGGGGGGATGCGTGTGTGAGTGTATCAATTATTACATACCATATAATACGGATACATGGTACATATATTAATTTGTATGCATACGTATATAATACGAGTTTTTTGGGTCCTAAGTCTTAAAAAGAATCATACCTTCCAAATGGATTAACCATTTATTCTCTAAGAGATTTTTCAATTGTTAAAAAAACCTTTTAAGTAGATAATACATTAAGAATCAACACTTTGAAAGAGAGTCTTCAGTTTTATTTAATTTGTATTTTTCGCTGCGGACACAATATTTATGTTTTAACTAGAAATACATAAATTTCTTTAATAATTATTAGTATAGTATAGCTTTATTTCCATGTATAAATTTTAGAATCATTCAACATAAATCATTCCTCCACGCAACAGTCCCGTGTGTTACAAGCAATCGCTTTTTCTAACTTATGAGATAAGAATTTACAACTAACATTGCTAATTTACTAAACAAAACTGCACATTGTCCCCTTAAATATCGATTCGTATTTCTTCTATCCTTTCCCTGTTCTTGATCTGGACAGTCTTTCAAATTCTCTGCTATATTTACACATCCCCTCCATCAGCTCCCCCTTTAACAGCGTAATAAGTTTTTGTCTAACTATTTCCGCCTGATCTTCTAGACCTAAATTTTTAACCTCGCTTGTCAATTCTTTCTTTGTTTCTTTTCTTCTTGTTTTGCAAATGAAAATATGTTCTAGTTTCTCTTTTTCTATACCACGAACCCTACAGTCCACGTTTTGGAACCCTTTATTACCTGCCTTACCTATGTTCCCGCATCTCAGCCTTGCCCACTGCTCTTTAATTTCCCCTTTAAACTCTCTATCATTCCAATAACTCTCGATGCCTAGTCGCTCTTTTATATATTTGTAGTAGTTACAGTATTTTGACCTGTCAATTCTGTTCAAGTCCATTTGTGTTTCCTAATCTGCTTTAATTTTTAATCGCCTCTTTATCTTTACCCTAAATTGCAGTGCCCCTTGATCTTTTAACAGTTCAGATATTCCCCCCTCATCCCCCCATTTCTTTGAATGCCTCCTCTATACTTTTGCCCCACTTTGTAGCATTTTTGTTCCTGATTCCCCTTATCTCATCCTTCGGATAGATTTTCGGCCACCTATCGTCCTCCATTCTCTCTATTTCCCTAATGTAGTTGCCCGCTTTTCTTTTTGTTTCTATTTCTAAGCTATGTCTATTCACCTCTCTTCTCCAGATATATGCTGACATGTTATCATTTATTCCCATTACTATTTTGACAAATTTTCCTTGCACCTTCTCGATTTTCTCCCATCTTTACCATCCTCATATTTCCGCTCCGTATAAGCAACCTGCCTTAACTATCATGTGCAAAAGGTATAGTCTCCCTTTTAAATCACCTAATTTCGCCCTTTTCCACACTCTCCGAACTGTGTTGATTGCTTTTCGTATCCCATTGGCTGCCTTTTTGACATGTGTGCTCAGTGCGTTCTTAGTAGAGAACCAGAATCTCAAGTACTTGCATTCCATGACTACTTCAATATTCTGATTTTTAAAACTACATTTTTCGCTTTTCCTACTTATTCCTCCCCTTTTGCCAATTATAATCTTCGTCTTTTTTTCGTTTACATTCAACTTGTTTTTGTCGCAGTACTTTCCTAAATCGTTCAACATACTCTGTAGGCCCTCTTCCGTATCCGCTACCAATACTACATCATCCGCAAATTTCAGACTATAAATCTTTGCTTCTCCTACCACCGTTCCCCCTTCCTTTTTTGCTCTCTATACCTGCTCTATGTCCTTGATGTGTATATTAAATAGTGTTGGACTTAAGGGAAACCCCTGCCTGACCCCGTTTATTGTTGTTAATCTTCCTGATACCCCCTCGCTTGTTATAATCTCATTATCGGTTTTTCTGTACATTCCTACTATCATTTCCAAAAATTTCCCCTTGATCCCTAGTTTATTCATTTTACCCCATAATACTTCTCGATTTATTTTATCGAAAGCCCTTCTTAAATCCACAAAACATAAAAAAATTCTCCCTTTTTCCCTTTTTATTGTATTATTTATTATGCTGTTTGATACAAAAATATGATCCTTCGTGCTTCTTTTCTCTCTAAATCCTGCTTGGCTTTTGCTGAGCCCTTTCCTCTTTTCTAGACTATTCCTCAACTTGTGTGACATGATAATCATCAGTAGTTTGTAGCCTACATCTAATAGAGATACTCCCCAATAGTTTTCCACTTTATTTTCGTCACCCGCCTTATATATTGGACAAATCCTTGCAACCTCCCATCCCTTCGTTATTTGTGCCCCATCAAACATTTTATTTATTATTTATGTTAGCTTCTTAATCCAAACTAGTGGGAGCTCTTTGAGAAATTCAGCTACTAGTCCATCCTCCCCTGCTGCCTTGCCCTTTTTCATCTTCCTAAAAGCTCCTAGAACCTCTTCTCCTCTTAGTTCTTCGTTAAGTTCCTCCCATTCCCCTGTCTCTGTAACCTCCAAGTCATCTATCGATTCCTTCCTTCGAACCTCTGCTCCCAGTATATTTTTAAAGTGTGACACCTACTCATTCTTACAAATTGCTGCCCCTTTTTATTTTGTCCTTGGCCTAAACCACACTATTGCTTTCCAAAAACCCTCCGTAGTCTTACTTTGCTCTACTAGGTTCCACTTTCTATGTTTATCCTCCTCTATCAATCTCACTCTTATTATTTTTACTAGTGCCCTTTAGTCTTTCAGTTTCTGGATGTCCTTGTTATCTTTGGACTTAATCCATTTTTTAAGGTCTGCCCACACCTTTATTTTTTGTTCTTTGATTTCTTTACACCCTTCTATGCCCCCTTCCTCATTCTTATTCCTACCTTTTCTCAACATACCCAATTTTTTCCCTACCTCCCATATTTACTTGACTAGTGCTTCTCATGCTTCTTGTGCATTTCTTCCCTCAATATCACATGCGTCCTCTCTAATCCTCATTTCTTTCTTGAACTCACTCTTTTTTTAAGCGTTCCATTTTAGGATTTTTCTATCCCTGCCTGCCTCCCGATCCTCTATTTCTTCCTCATACCCATTCCCTTATGTACTTATTTCTAATGGTAGGTGAACTGAATCCATTTTTATGCCCACCTTCAGCTCTTGGATCAAGCTGCCTTGTTCGCTTTCCAGTTCGAGTACTAGGTCAAGAACCCAACTGCCCCCATCCCCTATAAAAGTCACCTTCCCTTTCCAATCTCCTTTGGTATATTCATTTCTTATAGTTAAACCTAGCTCCTCGCACATATTCAGCAGTTTGGTCCTTCTCTGTTTGTTACTTTATCACATGAGTTTCTGGACTCTTCCCTGACCCCTTCCGAATTTATCTGCCATTCGCCTATTCTTGCATCGAAGTCACCCGCTATTAATATCTTTTCGTCTTTTCCTATCGCCTCTTCCGCAATTATATCAATTTTATCTATAACGCTATCTATTTTTACATTGTTATGTATGCTAATTATAGTCAGTTTTTCATTTTTTCCTAGTTGTATCCCTTATTCACGAAATGTCTACCTTTTTTTATTTTGTTTTTATTTCAACCCCTCTTTTTTCCTCGTTCCACTCATGCCAGATTTGTTCACGTTCAGCTTTTTCCTTACCTAGACTATCTCTTACAGCTTTTAATTCCTCGCTCATAGTCTTCCTATCATTACACTCTTTTTCTAGCCTAGCTTCTAATTGGTTAATTTTTATTGTATGTACCTCACTCATTTCATCTTTCCCGCCGTTGTCTTGTGTACCTTTGGACTACTGCTGCTCTCCTTTCGTTGCCGGTTCGTCCACCTTCCCCTCTCTTCCCGAAGCCTCTCCCGACGCCTTCGGTTCCGTCGCAATTGCCTCGTCTGCTGCCATCCACCGGTTCCCGGAGTTACTCGGCTGGTTTGCCGTTGTTATCAAGTCCCGATCGATGCCTGCCGCCTCCTTCCTTATCTTTCTCCCGTCCTCGCTTCTCTCTGTCTCTCTTACCTGCACCCTTTCTTCCGCTGCTTCTTCTTTACCCCTGCTAATTTTTACTTCCTTTGGCTTTCCCTCCACCAGTTTCTCTATATCATCTCCTTTGCCTACCCCTAGATTTTGACCGATCACCTTCTTTACCGGTAAATATTCTACCTTTCTCCTTCCGTTCACTGCTACCTCAAAGCCAATACTTCCACACTTTAAGAACCTTTCCATGCTTGTTCCGTCTGATTCCTTTACTTTCTTTTCCTGCTCCTCGTCTGTACATTTTACTTTCTTTAGTCGTCCCCTGCTCTTCTTCTCGTGTCCCTCTTTGTCTCTAGGTGTGTTTTTCTCCTCCTCTTCCCTTTTCCTCATTGCTCCTGCCATTCTTCTTGCAGTATTCTAACCCCGCCGTCTTACACCCAAGATTTTTTCTCCTTTTCTCTGGGTTCCACGCGCACTATTTTGAGCTAATACTTTCTAATCGATCACCGGGTCTCACTTTATCTATTTTTTCTTTTTTTAGACTTTTTAATCACTTTCGACCCGCGTGCCAGCTTTTTTTGTGCTACGTGCCGTGCACGAGCGTGTTACCCATGCGACCACGGCAACCCAACTCCCTTTAATAATTATTATTATACTCTTATACAATAATTGAGCTATCATTTTTTTACACAGAATGAAATTTCATAGAATTACTAATCACTACATAGAATTACTAATCACTACACAGAAAATTTTTGAGTTTTGAGTAAAAATAAAATTTATAAGTAATATATTTAAATATGAATCATACTTTTATGATTTTGAATTTCTATCCGTACGCTACTTACATAATTTTCATCATCTGCACTTACGTAATATATGTACTTATGTAGATGTAAGGACGGTATGTATACAACCCTGAAGTATTATTTGTTCTTGCATATGTTAACAAACCGTTCAGAAATATTTTTCACGTTCGTAAGTTTAAAAAACAGTAATGACAGACGATTTTTTTAAAGTTATGTACTCTTACTGTCATAAATTGTAGTAATATTAAAAAGCGAATATTTATCCCTTAAGTTCAGTACCACTGCAGCATATCAAATTTCTACACTAAAAATGTAGATGCAGCTCATGGACCACGTCAATCATAAGGCTTATCTGCAGTATCAAAACAATATCCACGCTTACGGTTACCACAAATTTTAAGATACATTAATAAAAACATATTTTAGAACTTAGAACTATAACACCCTTTACGCTGAACACCATACAATAAATTTCTTATCAGTTTTATCAATTTTGACAGAATGATAATAAGTTTCCTTTAAATAAAAAATTGTTACACGTTCCATCAATTTTCAAGAAGTCTAAAATTGCACACAATAACTTAGACAATGATTGATAACAATTAACAATACTTGTCATTGCAAACTATATGGTATTGAAAAAGTTATAAGTCACGCATACAGGGAAAATATTAGTTGTCTAACCAAAAATGTTTACAAACTCGGTTTACCGCAGTGTAAGAGGTCAAAAATTGTACACGTAAACAAACGCAACAAACAGAAACAATGTTTTTTTTGTTTCAATTAATTATAGCATTGTTTGTAGCCTTTCACAAATGTTGGCAAAAAAATACGTGAGACCAACTGTAGTCTAAGTAGTTGTATGGATTTTTTAATCCCTAGAGTTACGTTGAATTAGGTTTGAAATTTTTTATAATAAGAAAATAAATACGTTCTGTGTACAAAATTATTATGGATTTCTAAATAACATTTTATGTGTGATGGTAAGCTTAATGTTGTTCGATACTTGTGTACGTATGACCAATTCAATATCTATTGCATCATGCTGGGTTATGTTATCAACAGTTTTGTGAAGATAAGCTTCATTTTATTTGGCTAAATTGTGCTATAATATTTTTAAAAATTTAGTGTTGATAAACACCAAAGTTTGTGATTACCTAATGAATAAGATGTGTACATATTTGTATTTTTTGGATCATACTGGACTAAGTTATCAATTCTTATTCAACGAAAGCTGATTTTCTCTATGTTTTAAATTGTTTATAACTTATTAAATTATGTTAAACAAGTTTAAAAAAGTAGAACTAGTTCTACAAAACTTTCCAAGTACGTATATGTAATTTTAGACACAGTGCAACATAATTTGCTGCGTTTTGAATTATTGAGCTTTAAATACCTAACATTTTTTTTCATAAGCTTGCGAATAACTTTTTAAGTAACTTCAACGAATTATAAAAATTCATGATAAGTATAGTGTGGGTTTACATTTTTAGATACATTCCATACAGCTGTATTAAGAAGGATTCCTGTATCTGTGATAACTTTGATACAAAAACAAATGTCACAGTAATCCTTATATATATTTATGTCATGAATGTAATTAGTAATTATAAATTTTACATACTAATACATCTTTAAAACTGTGAAAGTAACTTCATGAAATGAAATAACATACAAACAGATCCAAACATTTTTGTTAAAGTACGCATGCATATTTGTATCGTTTTAAAATTCAATTATTTACCTGTAAAATATCATTAAAAAAGTAAATGCTTGATACAGTCTTAAGTATAGTAAATAGGCCAGTAGGTTAACACTTTTTTCACGGAAGTACAAACTACCTCATTGAATCTAAGTTTACAAGCCCATTTGTTCCTGCATATTGGGCTTTTTTGATAAGAACTTCATATTAGTCATAATACCGTTTTAGTTTTCTAAATCTCTACTCTTTTATTCTTACATCCTTGTAGTAGAGTCTTTTTTTGGTTCTAATGTATTAATCTTTGACTCAGTTTTGAGAAATCATACTTTCATACCCACTTCAGAATTTTAAATTTAAGAAATTACGCGCTAAAAACAAAAATAGGAAAAGCAAATTTTAAATGTTATTTCAATACACATTTAAATACTTTTTAAAAATTTTAATTTCACAAAACACCAGGATGTTACAATTGTGAGCACATTGATACAACAAGAATTATGCAAATTTTCATACCAGCAGACTCGTTTCATTGCTTGTAGCTAAGTTTTAAAATTAAATTATTTTTCTTGTCAAATGGAAAACATTGTGTTACGAAAGTTATAATCTACAGAAAGAAGAAATTATCTTATGACTACATTTTTAAATATTGTCGCTTCTTTATTTAAGTCTATTAAGAGATAAAAGTGAAACATAGAGCTAATAGACCTTTAAAAAAGGTTTTTTCAATTAACATAACTTATTGTATAATCAAAATACTTAAACTATGAATAAAATTTGAAGTAGTTACAATTAAGTATGAAACTAATCAATTATCAAAGTTTTAAATCATGTCAACAGGTTAAGTTTTGAAAACTAATCACTTAAAAATTTATGCATTACGTGGGCTGTAAGGGAAGGCCATCAACCCTTAGAATGATGCATTCTCTAACAAAATAAATCTTAACTTTTATGACAAAGCAAGGTACTAAAAAATTACTAAAAGCTTTTGAAAAATCATAAAAAATATATGTCCACTAGGCAACTTTATAAAACATTTTATAGAAAGGAATCATAGACTTGCTTATAAATAATCAAACGTCTGCCTTAAAATTCTAGGTTATATGTAGAAACATCGCCAATTATAATCAGTAGCTTTTATCACAGAAAAGCTGGCAAACACTATTTCTGCTTCCAAGGGCGCAGTTATCGTCCAAGTACAAGAAAAAATACTTCGAGGTACAAAATAATACATTTTGTACCAAGAATAACAAGTACAATTTTAGTGCTCTCAGGGCATGGTGGCTGTTCATTTGCGTCCAAGTTTAAGAGCATGAAGGATAGCTTGAGGGCACAAAAAGCTAACAAAACCTTGCTTCAATGGGAAACGAAATCATTCAAATTCTTCGTATGCACACTAACGAATAGTTTCAAAAAAGCAGGTCAGCACTAACAAACTAATTTCATTGTTATAATCATACAGTACATTTCCTTTTGTAAATCTCAATTTTAAATGTTTAAGAAAAAGATTATTCGTCTAAAAATGTGTGTCAACATATTAGATAGCCGATTGTTTTTCACGCAATGATAAGCTTATTAATTTGCAGAACCTTAGTATGAATCAAAATAAGCTATTCATCACTATAGTAACATTCCAAAGAGAGTTTAAAATAGGATATAGTTAAAAAATAAAGAAGACATTTAGATTAAGAATAAATGAAATTCGCAAATACATACCTATCGGGGATGCTCTCATTGATGGGAGTACAATTTTAAAGTACCGTAAGTTTTTGTACTCTATAATAATCTTATTTATAACGGCGCTTTTCAACTTTGTTGTATTACTGTTAAACAATACATGATTTGCATTGTTTAAGCTAGAAAAGTTTGTATTAACTGAGTTTAACAAATGTAATCCAGCATCAAATTTTACATCTGGTGTTGAAGATTTACTTGGTGAAATAAGAGAGCTTCCTCGTGGGAACGGAGAGTTGAGATATTTTTCAGCAGAATTCGGTGTTACGTACAGATTTTCAACAATATGAGAACTAATGCTGGGAATTTGTAATTTTCCTATTGGTATAACTCCAGAGTAAATCAAAATATTTCCTGTTATTTCTGAAACTGCCATCATGTTCAATTTCTAAAATAAATAATTATGTATGAGGCAAAAGTAAGTGAATAAAGGCAAGCATCAATATTCAATATGCTCATAAGATAATCATAAATGTATGATAAAGTCAAGTAAAATCTACTCTCACAAATACTTAAGAGCGCATAGCTGATCTTCAGAAAAGGTATTTCATACTATTTAACCTTCTGTTTATCTTGCCTAATAATTTCGCACTTAACAATAATTTGAAAACGAATAAATAAAGAAGGTAACTCAACAGTTAAAAAAGAAATTTAATGTTTTTCATATGTTTTTCTTACATTGATTTTAAAGGCTAGAAACTCGTTAATATAAAAACTAGATAAGAAACTAATAAAAAAGGCAAGCAATTAATGAAGGACGTTTATTACAGTTAGAGGAAAAACGTAGGGAGTGCAGTAAGGGGGAAGCAAGCATGCGGCAGCGCCAGGAACTGTTTCGCATGCATTAGTAAACCTATATACACGCGAATGTCACTGTTGTTTTTTAATTTAATTACAAAAATAACTTGTCAATCTCTCTGAAAATTGAATATCATACCAGTATTACGGTATGGCAGGATGCAAAAAAGATTGGATGAATTCTATCACCCATTTTCTTATGAATTCCATTTTTATGTGACTCGTCTATAAGCTAACGTGCTAAATTGAAGTTTTTTCAACATTAAATATCTAAAAAATGGTATTGTGAAACGGTCTCAAATTTGATATGTGACTTAATAACATCATTACAAACCTCATGTTAAAATTTAAGGAAAATTCTACCAAAAACGCTATGTGTGATGAACGTCCTTAACCGCTTTGAGGATATTAGGAAAAAGTATCAAAAGTATCTTTTTTGTTACACCAATTGGTTTAAGATGCAAGTAATTAAAAGAAGAACACTTTTGACATTGTCCTTGATTCACCAAGTACTTGAATTTTTATTGCACAATGACAATGTAAAAATTACTTGTAAATCATGAATCTGATTATTAGTCTGTTTACTAATATACGTGGTAAGGTCTAAACGTTTCCGGCCTTCCTACATTACAATAATCGGAGACACAAAACTAACCTGTCATTAAATTACTAGATTTATAGTTAATAAAAGATATTAAGTCCTTATATTTCATTAGAAAGATACAGCATGTTAAAGTCAGATAGTCGATTAAAAATTCGAAACGGATAAAATTGAGTATCGAGTTGTGATCAGATTCTTAACAAAACAAGGCAACACGCCTACAAATCAAACATCGTTTGGATGCTGTATACTGGCAATATTCTCCTTCATATTTCTCTGTCAAAAAGGGAATCGATGGAGTGGGATCGTCCGAGATCACCAAGGCCAAAAAAAACAAAGGTGACTCAATCGCAAAAAAAAGGTGACGGGCAAATACTAAGCTTCCTTGTTGCATCAGTTGCGAGATGCTATTAAAAAAAAACGTCGACGAAAATTGTCACGAGGAGTGTAGTCGTTTCATGACAATGCGCTGGTTCACACATCAGGTGTTTCAACGGCGATCATTAAAGAATGCGGTTTCACAGAGCTCAATCATCTACCGTATAGTCCAGATTTGGCCCCAAGAGACTATTATTTATTCTCAAAATTGAAATCAGACTTACGAGGAAAAAAGTTGAACACTGATCAAGAAGTGGAGTCAGCAGTGTTGAAACATTTTCAAGGGAAATATTCGGACTATTTTTTGAAGGGTATAGAAATGTTGATTAAGCGCTGTAAAAAAATTATTAAAATAAAGGGTGATTACGTTGAGGAATAATAAAAGTGATTTGAGATTTTTCCTATATTTTATAGTTCAGACCAGAAACTTTTGGACCTTACCACGTAACTTTATTGCACTTCATTAGATAAATAATCAAAATTATAAATCTAATACATTGGCGCTAAAAGAATGTTGTCATCATGCATCACTTTGAAACTTGCATTTTATTTTATTAAAAAAAAGAAAAAAATACATTACTCACGCTACTTATGCAAAGAACTAAAAAAATTGGATAGCAAGTGATACTAAAAAGTTATAACCACAGGAAATGATGAATAATTAAAAATTAAAACGTGATTATTAAAAATATAGTTAAATTCACAAACATATTTTATTAAACTACAGTTAAAATAAATACAAAGTAAACAAGCTTGAAAATACAAAAAAAATTTAAGAAAAAATTCATAACATTCAGACATCAAAACTCAGATTGCACTCTTTTTACATGTACTATTATGAAGGTGAGGGCAGAAAAAAAGCGTCAAAATAAAATTCAATGACTAAAGGACTACACTATAACCTTGATGCAAAATAATTAAAAACCAAATAACTATTAATATGTGTATGTTTCTTCCTGAGTTATATCGATATTCTATATCCTCTAAGTAGGTTCTCCACGGTCCCCTTTAAATAAAATAATTCAAATGTTTTTTTTTTTATTTAAAAACTAGATGAGGTACCCAGCCTCGCTCAGGTACTTGGTATAAAATTGTCTGTTAGTTAGAACTAAAGAATAAACTTTAAAATATGAGAGGTACAATATTTTATTGAAAAAATAAATGTTAATTACAATACTTTTAGTTAAAATACTTACTTGTAAATAATATTTTTCATTTTGTTTTCCAGGGTATTTGTGTTTAAATTTTCAGAATTTCCTGCTCGAGAGCAGGCTACATATAGTTGATCAAAAGAAAAGCAGGAGTCTTTGAGGTTGATGCTGCAATATTTTGAAGTCTATGCTTGCGCTTTGTTGATTGTAAGACTATAGGCTAATTTGATTGAAAATTGCAGTCTTTTAAATTGGAATGGCACTTCAGTAGAGATCAGTGGTATTTTGAGAATAAATACTATTTGTCTTTTGTTCTTTCCAGTCATAAGTTCGGCTTCGATAATGTTTTTTAGATAGGTGTTTGACGATCATCCTTGTTCCAATACGTAGTTTTAGTGACTTGAGATTTTTAAGTAGTGTGATGAGAGATCTGATTTTCAGTAAAAGACAATGTTATGGCAAACCTGATACTTGCGAAAATTAAAAAATTCTGTAGAAAAGTTGACACTTTCTTTAACGTTTACCATCGTGTCGATCGATTTATGTTTCCTCTCATAACCAAGAATTTTCGTTTGAATGTAAAACTTGACAGCATCGACATTAGAATTTTTAGTTGCTGAAATTGCCCTCTAAAATAGCCACTCAGGATTGGCATAGTTATAAGCAATATTTGAATAAGAAATTCATACGACCAATGAAATATAAGCGAATGTTGATACATCTCAATCATTGTATCAAGAGGCGCATTTGCATAGTTGGCAGCACTTTATATTACAAGCACTCTATATCCTCCATACATGCCCTTCTTTTTCAATATCAAATATACTTAAGACTCATTATATCAAACCACATTAATTCTTCTTCAAGAAAATTTTCTCAAGAAAATAAATAAGAATGAGAAAAATATCCTCCCCGGGTGCGGATCAAACACACCACCTCCTATTTACTAGACAGTTATCACTTTAGCTACCAAAGAGCCGTACATTCACTCGCACCGCAAGTTGAGATAAGTTTCTCATTCTCAACTTTCAGAGCTGTCTTTCACCAAAGCCGGATGAAGTAGTTATGTGACTCTAATGCTTGTCAGTAAATTAGAAATTCATGCGACCAATGGTATACAAACGGATGTTGATACATCGCAATCATTGTATCAAGAGGTGCACATGCATAGATGGTGGCAATTTCAATACAAGCATTGTAAATCCTTCATACATGCCCTTCTTTTTCAATATCCAATATACTTAAGACTCATTATATCAAACCACATTAATTCTTCTTCAAGAAAATTTTCTTAAGAAAATAAATAAGAATGAGAAAAATATCCTCCCCGGGTGCGGATTAAACACACAACCTCCTATTTACTGGACAGTTGCTCTACTACTTAACCTACCAAGGAGCCGTACATTCACTCGCACCGTAAGTTTAGATAAGTTTCTCATTCTCAACTTTCAGAGCTGTCTTTCACCAAAGCCGGATAAAGTAGTTATGTGACTCTAATGCTTGTCCGTAAATTAGAAATTGATGCAACCAGAGGTATACAAACGGATGTTGATACATCGCAATCATTGTATCAAGAGGTGCATATGCATAGATGGTGGCAATTTCAATACAAGCACTGTAAATCCTTCATACATGACCATTTTTTTCAATATTCAATATACTTAAGACTCATAATATCAAACTACATTTATTCTTCTTTAAGAAAATTTTCGGCATGCTTGTGTGTACATCTGGCATTGATAACCATCAACAGTCTTGAGATCTGTGAAATTTTTTGATCCCTGTATTTTATGTCATAACATACGAAGATAGAAACATTCAGCATTGTTGGGATGTATGGTGTATACTCGGCCTACTGCGTTAGTTTTTATGATTCCTGGATGTTCCTCTACTGGAACTCCTTGATTCCGTCGTTGAAAGAATTATTTGTTGTGTTTCTTGTATAATAGGTAGGGACATCGAAATGTTTTCGCGAATAAATCAGTTTGGCACAGTTGGAAAAAAGCTGTCATTGTTGTGTTCTTAGGTGGTTCGTTCGCAATTTTTCTGACAGTATCTTTTGTAAAGTAAACTCTGTCCATTCTCTAAATGTACTGCTAGATGTTGTACAGTTGGTTCGTATACGTATATAGGATAACCGAAAATCCGCCACGCTGCTTCGTTACTGTTGATTTATCTTCCTATTTGCTACACAAAGATCTCTTCGTTTCTATTTTGATGTTTTCTGTCTTTCGCTATATGAAATACAGCCATGTCACTGCCTTTGTTCACATACTTACAGATGTATGTAATGGATTTCACTGAATTGCAGTATTTTACGTTTATGTGTGCTTGGAACATTTTGGAAAGTAGAGGATTGTATGGTACTATCCATTGATTATCTATTTTCTGTTTATCTCTGTCTTGTCTTCGTATTTCAACTGTAAAGCCACCTTTTTTGGGTGAGTGTTTTCCGTATTTGAGATAGCCATCGTCTCCAGTTTGAGTGTCGTCCAAGTATGGTTTTGAGTATTTTTTTGTGCATTTTCTATCACTTGTACATAGTAAATTGGAATTTAATAGTCAGCACGGTCCATGAATCATGTTTTTTTACAACTATATCGTACAACTCCAGATCTTCTTGTGGATTAAGAAATTCAGCTTGGATAATTTTGTCAATATCTGTGGAATGACTTCTGTCATGTAGCCACATGAGATTGTGTGAGTGAGGCAGTCCTCGCTTTTGCCATAGATTGTGTGCATCCAGCATCTTACGGTTTTAAAAATATGGTATTTTGGGATGACTTTAATAAATATCATTTGATTTTGTCAAAAAACTTGGGCTATCCATGTCTATTATATCGTGTCTATCTATGGGGGGGTTGTCCGTACCTTAGTTGTTCTTAAAGTTCTGGCCACGATGAATTTCAGGTGAACGTTATAAAGAGGTCAGGTCATCCATATTTTCTTATTTAGGTTATGCCATCTTGAGTGTATTCGTGCATATGTCTCGGACTTCCTGTGTAAAATAAGGGTAAGATTAACATTGATCCAATGTAGTCAATATTTTTGTCATTTACGATCACATCTCGAAGGTGTATGTATTCTTCCGTGCGTAGTTTCTTCTGATTCAGTATTTTGTAAAGCAACCGCTCTACTTCTATTTTTGCATACATATATACCAGAAATTTTTAAAATAAACGGCGAGTGTTGAAATTGTGATTGTATGTTTCATTGTTTCTGACCATTAAACGATAAGCATAGACTACTTGGAAGTTACTCTTTTGTTTGTTTCTACACCTGTTACAGGTTGGATTCATTTTAAATTGAAATAATATCCATCCTCTCTGTAGAGAAATATAAATGGATATTGAAGGGCATCATATAAACTGTGTGTCTCTGCAATGCGTTGCAGTCCTTTTCTTTTCCGTTGTAAAATTATGTCAGGGCTTCTGTTTTTCTTGTCCACTGCACTGATAAGAAACTGACGTTCAAACTTACGACGGATGATGCTTTATATACTCTTATTAATCGGTACCCCTACCTACACAAAAAAAATTTGAATATTCTATAACAATATAGAATGTTTCAGCAGCACGCACATTATACACTTTTTTTATAATATATATTGGTTGTTTGCCCCACTTCTCCATACCTATAAATGCCACGTTATATTTTGTACACATTTTTCACAACCCCTTTATGCCTACCACACTGCATGACATTTGAAATTAACCATTTAATGCTTTTTCCACTACGAATACTTACTTCATTACTTTCTGATTTGAATAGCGTTCGTTAAATACAATGCAATAATACTATAATAATAAGATGTATGTAATAGAGATTTTTTCATTCATACTTAAATAAACTGTATCTACAAGTGCATATGGTCAGAAATATAAATAACTTAGAAAAATAAATAAATTAAAAATTAATTTTCAAAACAGATAAATAAAGATATTTATAGTCACTTATTTAATTTTGATAAAAAGTCATCAAGTTCATATTAGAATTAAATTGAATAAAATCTAACATAATTTAACTTCTTTTCACT
>NW_019379542.1:382692-393220 GCF_000648655.2 Copidosoma floridanum
TCTCAGACAATAATCTCTTATAATAATTCTGTTCTATATCTATAATGTTGATTTCGTTGTCACTAAAATTAAGAGAGTGCCCTGTGTCTAAATGATGTTGATATAAGGCAGACTTCACACGTTTATGTTTCATGTCACTTTTGTGCTCATTTAACCTAATACTTTATTTTCTCAATGTCTGGCCAATATAACAATTACTGCAATCTGAGCAATCAATCTTATAGACAACATTCGGATAATTTAACTCTTTCAATATGTCTTTTCCATGAATTCTATTGAACGGCAATTTATTACTACTCTTAAATATAACATTAATAAAACTTTTTGAACAAAATACCTTTAACTTATAATCTAACTCACGGCAATAAGGTATAACTAATGAGCCAACAGCATTATTAACAGGACTAATATTATTTTGACTATTATTAATGGACTTTAAAAATATAATCTTTTCTTTATACAACTTTCGATAAGATCTAAAGGATAGTTATTTGATAGTAACACTGTATAAATATATATTTGAAATTGTTTGAAAAATATTCAGGTGAAGAAAGTTTGTAATTTTTATCTACTAAATGTGAAACTATTGCTTTTTTCTGTGAAATAAGACAATGAGAATAAAAGTTCAAGTATGAACCAGAATGAGTGTCTTTTCTAAACCAATTAGTAGAAATGGACGAATCGTTATTGGCTACTATAGTCATATCCAGGAAGCAGGAAGAAAACATTAAAAACGTATTCAACTTTATCAACAGGAACACACAGTAAAATGTCATTAACGTAACTGTTGATTTTAGTGACAACGAAATCAACATTATAGATATAGAACATAATTATTATAAGAGATTATTGTCTGAGATGATTTTTATTGAATAGACAAACAATTTCAATAGAATGTTATACTGTGATAATTTAAATAAAGCTTTTAAACGGTATATACATTTGTTACTTAAGTAAATTCATATTTGTCTTTTTATATCCTTTATTGTAATTTAAATTTATCGCGCGTTTTCACTGTATAGATTGAATATATATGTAACACATGTTTGTTTCGTCTATATATGTGTGTAAAATTTGTATTTGATAATTTGAATATGTAAGGTCAGTCAATTATGTGCCCTCGTTGGGTACTGACGTTGTTTGAATCTTCGAACAAAATAATCTTTTTGAAAGTCTCTAATTTTTAACTGTATTTCAAATTGTTTATTATTGTTCTTAGTTTTTTAAAATGTTATTAGATGTGATAACGTGGATGTATTGTTACCTCAAGTTAATTTATTTCGTGTATATTTTAAAAATTAGGACTTGAAAAGGCTCCTACCCAAAGAGGAGAGAAACGTCGTCTGGGGATATAAAAAAAAATTATATACAACAGCAGTATCCATTGGTTTTATTATTTGATGAATTTCGTCTTGCTCGCTGTTATTTGAGTCATAAACATCATAAGTATTAAAAGAATTTTTTATTCCATGAATGAAAAACGCAAAAACTTTAAAGAGAGCAACATGGTAGATATCTGTGGCACTGTTATTAAAAATTGTATTTGTTAGATTTCAATTGAGGATGAGAGTCTTTGTGGAAAAAATTAATAAAAAAATCTGCCTTGAAAATAAAAAAAATACAGTTTATTTAATTCTTATGACTGCAGATCTCAATAGCCTAAAATTAAGATTTGGCAATAAATTAAAGCGAAGAATTTATCATATTCTAGGTCTTAATTTTGTATGGTCTTTGGATGGCTATGATAAACTCAAACAATTCAGATTCCCTATCCAAGGTTGTGTGGATGAATATTCCAGGTATCTATTGTGACTTGAAGTAGTATCAACCAATAATGATTCTGACGTAACGGCTTATTACTATCTCAATTCTACCAAAACATTATGGTATGCAGTCACATTAATAAGATCTACTAAGGGTTCTGAAAACACCCTTATCCAAGAATTACAGATGGCATTAAGAACAAATCACGTGGATCCATTATCAGGCTGGAAAGGTTTTATTAAAAGTAGAAGCATGAGGAATCAAAGAATAGAGTCTTAC
The DNA here is from genome assembly GCF_000648655.2 of Copidosoma floridanum. Next base: position 384,736 of record NW_019379542.1, read on the forward strand.
TGGGGTTAACTTAGGCACCACTTGGCTGATTCTTATGTATAGTTGTTTAAAGGCTTACAAGAAAAAAAACGTATTCGACGGTAACATTTTATTTTATTAATTCTTTTTTTTTTATTTGAAGCTTATTTTTAAGCAAGGTACTTGTGCAATAAATAATCAGATAAAGTTTCTTCAGGAATTACGAATGGATTTAAGTTACAACGAGTACTCAGGACTTAAAAAACTATTAGCTTGAAAATTCGAAAGCAAATTCTGAATGAATACAGTGTATTATTTGAAAAATGAGATGTTAGAAAATTTAATGTAAAATACCTACACTTATTTAAGTTTGCTTTTTTCGCTGTTTTCCATGTCATGAGTATCTAAAATTGCATCCAGTAACTCTGCAACTTTCTTCCTTATTTTTCTTGAAATTTCAGTAGAAGCAGCTAAAAAGAAATGGGGTTGTTACAAAGTAACAGTCATTAAATTCAAAATCATACGCTTCATAGACTAAGGATTTAATACTTCATAATTTGTGACGTTTGGCCATACTTTACTTTGATTATTATCAACCTCACAAACACATAGCTCTTCATACCATTCAAAAACTATAGCAGTAGCTCTATGAAACACAGCTTTAAATGTATCACGTTTGATTCAATTACTTTTGACTGGCAACTTTATGGTTGAAACACCACTAATCACTCTAATAAAACTCATTTTTACAGCGAATAGAACACCTGCGGGATAAGATATTTTAAAAGGTTTTATTTACTTTATTCTGTATAAAATAAGTATGCCAAAATAGGTTACCTCATTTTTAGTCAAATGATTCAGATGGAGGAGTACTATAGAATGTAACCTATACAACTCTAGAATGCTCTATTTACCTGGGTTATTTTACGAATTTGCTTAGCTTCATTAATTTTCGAGCTGATTTGTGAAATTTATATGGCCAAGTGTGCGTCAACGGTAACAAAAAACATTAACAAAGCTTCGGACTATCTTACAGACGTACGACAAGTGACGACTTGTGGTGGGTGACGAGCTTCACTTAACACATACACACAACATTTAAAATCTACTTTCAATGAATAAATAAGTTAACTAATAATAAAGCATAGGAAAGCAAAATCTTTTGAAGCAAAATGCGAGTTACATGTTAAACGGTAGTAACATAAACAACAACAACCGAGTAATACAGAGCATTCAACGGCAAATTTATTTATGAATAAATGAACAAACAACTATAGTGCTGATTACCTGGTAACCCGGGGCACTTGCTAGCCAGTTTCGTGAATAATAAGACATTAATTAAAAATACAAGCGCATATCACCAGACGACACGGGGCACTTACTGGCCACTTTGTAAATTGTTAAGACATTGATTAATAACGTAAGCGCATATCACTAGATATTCTAGGGCACTTACTGTCAACTTTAATATTCTATAAGGCATTGAATAAAAACACAAGGGCCTACCTCCAGATGATGTGGGGAACGGCTGGCCATTTTTTTATTTAATGAAACTTTAATCAACAACCCAAGCGCTAATTACCAAACGATCTAGGGCGCTTACTAGTTATTTGTTGATTAATAAGAAATTAATAAGAAACACAAGACCAATCACTAAATGACCTGGAGCACTTATTGGCAACTTTGTTAACCGATAATACATTGATTAATAACACAAGGACCTATCACTATATGACCCAGGGCACTTGCTGGCCTCTTTGTTAATTTACAAGACATTGATCAATAATTAATACAAGCACCTATCGCCAGATGACCTGGGGTACTTGCTATCCACTTCTTTAATTAATAATATATTGATTATTAATACAAGCGGCTCTTACCACATAACCCAGGGCACTTTCTAGTCATTTTGTTAATTAATAAAACACTTATAAATAACACAACCTCCTAACACCAGTTGACGTGGGATGCTTGCTGTTAACTTTATTAATTAATGAGACATTTATTCATAATACAAGGACCTACCACTATACGACCCAGGACACTTCTTTTTTATTTCATAAAACATGTATCAATGATACAAGCGCCTATGACTAAATGACCCGGGGCGCTTGCTGTCCATTTTTCAATCAATAAAACATTGAATAATAGCACAGTGCTTATTGCCAAGTAACTTGGTGGGCTTACTTTTCACATAGTTAATTAATAAAACATTATTAAGAATACAAGTGCAGATTACCGAATAAAATAGGGCGCTTGTTGGTTCTTAGATAGTTAATAAACCAAAACATATTAACCTGGCTGTCACTAGGTAAAGTAAGATGCTTTGTAGCCATTCAATTCTTTAATAAAAAAGAACTTTACTAGACTCGAGTTTCAATACCACAAGGAAACTGGGTATGTTTTATACCGTCTTTTATAAGATAGAAAGCATTTTAATACTATTAGTGGAAATTACTTGGCAATCAGAGGCCCTTCATAAGACCGTTATCATATAAAAATGCATTTATTCATGACACTTGTGCAAACTATGTGGTAACCCATGGCACTTACTGTCCATTTAATAACATAACTATGAAGTAGGGATTTAGTGTCTCGTGACACATGTTGAGAGGCAGTATAGTTAGTAATTGTGTCTTATTAATTCATAAGGCGGATATCAGCTGCCCCACCATACACTTTATCATTCTAGCTTAAATTATTATTTGGTACTTTATAAACTTTTTAAGAAGCTATTAAGTTTCCACATAATGTTAACTTTAGTTCTAATTTAGTTTTTAAGTAGTTAAAAGTTGATATCAAGTGTTCTGAGTGATCTGGTGATGTGCCTAGTGATTTGATTGTTATCAAATGTTTTCCTAATGAATAAAGTAGATAGTTAGTGCTATGAGTTACACATTGACTGACACTTATGTTATTGAATAATGCTTTTTAATAAATAAAGCGAGAATAAAGTTCTTTGAATTGCTAAGTGGTTGGCATTTATAGAATTTATTACAGCATTATTAATAAAGGAAGAGGCCAGTAAATGCCTGGTGATTGTGTAACTAATCAATAATCTATAAATTATTATAGTGGCTATGACATACTTCAGAAGAAATAATGATTGGCACTTGAAGCATCAAATAATTTCCAATAAATAAAACAATTAAAAAGCCACGTGTGGAGTGAATGTCTTCATTTTAATTAAAGATTGTCGACGCTTCGCCCCTGAAGAAGGTCTTTTCAATATATACCAACAGCCCTGCCTGAGTAGGTGCCTTAAGCACTCCCTACAATTCGCAACCAGCATCAAAACTTCAACTTGTATATTTATTGAGTAAATGTTTCGGCCGCACTGACCAATTTGAATATATGTGAGATTTTAATTGTTTCATTTATGGGAGATATATACACAGTGTGATAGACGAAAGAAAAAGAAACTATGATAGAATCACATATTGCTTTATAAATTAAGACCACAGTCAACAAGTAATCCCAATTTCCTCGTGATTCAAGTCGTCTTGATGTATCATTTTTTTTTTTTAAATTAATTAAGTGGCTACATGGTCTTTCAAATTGCCTGGTAATTGGTGCTTGTGTTATTATTTACTGCATTTTTAATTATTGCAATACCCAGTAAGCACCTAGGGTTGCCTGATAATTGACGCTTATATTATTGGTTAAATTTATGTCATACGGCATAAAAGCTAAGTCACCTCTTTCAAATACAATAAGTATATAAAAATAATACATTTTTAGTGACATACAGTTGAAAAACTCTTCATGAACTTTCGACGAACTATGTGTATTATTGATTCAGATAGCTGCCAGCAAGCCCCCCAGGTTACCTGGAGAGATGCACTGGCAGGGGCGACAGAACAGTGTAATTCTACGTGGGTAGTTGACATAGGTGATGGGTGACTAAAAAAGAAGATCATCACTTCAGTAACTAAGAATTAAAAAAAAAGAAAAAAAAAGTCATTACTTCGTTTTTGTAAGGAGGGACAGTGAGAGCATGTAAAAGCTTTTAGTAAGCTTAGATTATAATATATCAGATTATTTATAAAATCACGGTATTTTTTTTTATGTAACGCAAGATTCAAGAAATAAACTACAAAAATACATACACTAAAATATGTGACTAAATTTTGCAGTCACTTAGCAGTTAGTTTGACACTGACTTGGCAGAACTTTTTAAGTCAATGGAAAAATTTGTCCTAGGCAAAATAGGAGATATCGATAAAATCATTCATTTTCACGGTAAAAATTTCGATAAAGATCGCCTGGTCAGTGATTAAGATATGTCTCTGCAGTTATTGCATCGGCAACAAAAAAGGGGACAAAAACTTAAGGGTTGTCGTCGAATTTTTTTAGATGCATTAGTAAGAGATTAGACTAGGTCCACAATTTGTACGATTTATTACATTAATGTTGCGGGATCGTCTTGTTGTAATGAGCAGAGTTTCTCTATGTTGGGTCAGCTTAAAACATATTTAAAGTTCACTATGACACAACATCTATTTAATTGGATAGCCATTCTGCACGTTCATAATTAGTTGACTAACGAGCTTGATTTAGAAAAATTAATAAATTATTTAATTTCAAAAAACTCTAACAATTTTGCAGTTTTCTCACCACACAAATAATGTAAACCCAACCTTGCACTGTACACATCGTATATATTACTTACCAATAAAAACTCATTATAAAAATCTTTTTCTAATTTTTATTTTACACGCATACATGAGATGAAACTGAAAAAAACAAAACTCAGGTGGGTACTAGTACCCATAGTACCATAGGCTTCTGTCACCCCTGTGCACTGGTGTTGTGAATTAAAGTTTCATCAGTTAAGTTAAAGGCCAGTAAGCACCTTTGTTACGATGTTACTAATGGATGTTTTGTTAATTAATAAAGTGGCAGAAAGTGCCCTGGGCCATTTGGTGATATGCGCTTACATTAATAATTAATCAATGTCTTGTTAATTACAAAAGTTGACCGCAAGTGCCCCAGGTCATATGATGATAGGCACTTGTGTTATGAACAATATTTTATTATGCAACAAAGTCGCCAGAAAGTGCCTCAGGTAATCTAGAGATAGACGCTTGTGTTTATAATTAATTTCTCATTGATCAACAAAGTGGACAGTAAGTGCCCCAGATCATCTAGTGATATTTGCTTGTGTTATTAATCAATGTCTTATTAATTTTCAAAGTGGTTAGTAAGCACCCCGCGTTGCGTCGTCTGGTGATTTGCACTTGTTGTTGATAAACGTTTTCTCAATTCATAATGTGGTCAGTAAGCGCCCTACGTTATCTGGTGCCATGCGCTTGTACTTTTAAATAATTCTTCTTTTATTCAATGAAGAGGCTAGGAGGTGTCCCAGATTACTATGTTATCTGTACTGGAGTTTTATATTCATTTATTCATAAACAAATTGGCCATCAAGCGATCTAGGTGACTTGGTTATAATTGCTTATGTATTAACGATAAGCAAGTAATTCATATTACTCTATAAAACGTTTGGAACTTTGTGCTTTATTTTCATTTTCTCATTTATAAATTAAACGTACACTTATTATAATATTAGATTAAATCCGTTTACAGTATAAAATTATGTTATAGAAGATGTTTAGTGTACAGAGTTATTGAGTTAACTAGCTTTGCATTAAGTGGTAAGGTTTTAATATGTTTAAATTTATTGTTGGGCACACGTCAACTCTGGCTGCAGTGGTATTCAATACAACCGTGCACGTTCAATTTTCACTTCACTATCTTGCTCACTCACTGACGTTGAACTCAAATAGTTTAGTTGTTTTCGGTTTCATTCGAATATAAATTTTTTTTTTTATGTATAAATTTTCAATCAACATAACAATTATAGTTTTAACATTGGTTTGCGTCTGCCACTATTACAAAGGTAGGGAATTTTATAATTTAGTACATTTAAAATATTAGTACATTTTAATTTTTTAAAAAAGGATAATTATTAAAAATTTTAAAGAGATAATGTGTTTTTAAATTATTTTTTTATTTCTCTTTAACTTTTCTCTTTTCGCATTAAAGTCATCATACAAAGACAACCCCCCACAACCATGCTGTAAAATAAGGTAAAATTTAATTATTAAACATAATAATCAAAACTAAAGTAGTAAAAAATAAATACAAACCGTGGTAGTCATCAACAGACACTCTTTACGACGAGGGGACAGAATACCCCAATTCTCAATTTAAAAAAAAATCACTATTAGCAATCAGAGTGATCTTTTCATTTATTATAATTACTTTTTTCATTTTAATTAAAGTTTATTCAATACATTTACTATGTATTTTCTACGTATTTTCTTCTTTTATAAAAAAACCTACTGTCTCCGTTTTATTTCTTTTTTTTTGTATATGTACTCAAAAAAACAACCATCAAATATAGGATACAAATTACTTGATATATTTATAACTTTTGTTAAATTAGATTAAAAAACCAAAATCACAAAATCTTTTATTTTTTAATCAAAGATACTCAAAGTAATTATACAAGCACATCAATTTTGGTACAAAAAAACTAAAAGAATAATTAGGTTAAAAAAAGTTATAAAAAATAAATATAATAATAATGCAGAATTTAAACTTTAACTTAAAAATTATTTTTCACGAAACCGAATCATTATAAAATTACTCACCCTTCATGCCATATACTAATACAAAATAATGTTATAATTTATTTCATTACTTTTAGATTATTTTTTTCGTCTTTTAGAAACATACTAGTTTCTTTCCTAACAATATTGTATACTTCTGGATTATAGTCAATAAAGAACGGATGATAATAACGCCGTATTACCTGTATTTAAGTAACTTCTGGTATAAAGACTTTATTTTCAAGTTTTTCTTCAGTTACAATATCGGTTATAAAAGAAGTAGTCTTTAATAATTCAGTTATCTTTGATCGTTGGCCGTTGCACAAAACGTCAGCTATTTTCATTCTTTATTTAAAAGACTATTGATCCAATTTTTAAGAATATTGTTTACTATTTTGATCGTAGAATTAATGTTAATATTAGCGGTTGATTAAATGACACCCTTCTATGTAGTATGCCATACATTTTGTGACACGTTAGCCGCGAATTGCGACTAACGTGTGTGTTTTGAACTATTCAATTTACTATGTTACTTTACGTTAATAGTATTCGGAAAGAGATTTAGTCGTTTACGCTTGTGTGGCGTCAAATTCAGAAACCTGTAGTCTCGTGTAGGTAACAATATGGAATAACTTCTTTTTTACTTTATTGCAAATACTCACTACTACCTTTTTACTCTCGGTCACAACCAGTGACAGCTACAGTTGACATCACTCAAACCGAACGAATATTCTAAGACAATACTCTTATGTTAACTAAGTATATTTTCTGAATTCTTTAACAGCCACTCAAGTTACAACATGGACGCAGCACAACACAAAGGCGATGGCCCCAGCGTCGTGGCTTGCTGTGATAATTATAATAGGTTTTGGCGTTTTGTTTATATTTAAACTCGTGATAAGGGACTCGGGTTGACTCTTAGATATTAGGGCCATATAATAGGGGATGACTGCTTCCGCACACTATAACGCACAGCACTAACACTAGGTATGTTCACCTACCAGGATATTTCTGGAGACGATCTCGTTGATCCTCTTGGCGATGTTATTTGCGTCGAGGACATTAGAGAACTTGAGTGCCCGTATGAGGACTTACCGGTGTACGTGGCACTGGGATCTCGGCTTTACGGCTTTCTCGTTACTGGACAGGCGAAAGTCTATTAATAGTGCTAATGCCACACCACGCTGCTCCACTGCCACCCTGACAAGTGTCTGTTCTTGTCTCGCCACGCAGGCGCATCGTATGCTATGCGGCCTACCACACATTATTGGCCAGCACAGCATTACAAATTGGCCACCAATACTATGTTTGCTCCCAGGACACCGACACACCGATAGCTGCCGTTCACTGATTCATACTCTCAACATCGCACACGCGTCTCCAGGATACAGGTAGGAAGTAAGGATGGAAAGTCAGAGCAAGCTTTATAGTTTTTTTTTTTTTTTTTTTTTTTACTTATTTAAGGGTTCTGAGAAACAAATAAGTAACGTAAGTGGTTGCTGTGTACTATTTTTCAGTGTTTTTCGTTGATCTTAATTTTCACCTGTCTGTTTTCTCATGTGTCGAGCTCTAAGTAAGGTTTTGAATACTGATCGTTAAATTTATGACTTTTGGGGCCCTGTAGGAGCCAAACGTTGTCTCCTATTTTAATTAATTTAAATTTTTATTTTTTATCGTATTTTTTTTTCTCCGTTTTTAGCCATAATTAATTTTTCTTGAGCGATCTCATGTAGGGTTTTTAGTTGAGTGACTAGATCTGTCATGTATTGCGAGTATGTGAGTAATAAACCGTCTGCTTCGAGGGGCTCACTTGTAGGTAGCCGTGCTATTTTTCCAAAAACTAGTTCGAAAGGTGTGTGCTGAGTGCTTTCGAGTTTATTAGTATTGAAATTAAATGTTGTTAATTCTTC
>NW_019379542.1:393504-404671 GCF_000648655.2 Copidosoma floridanum
CGAAGTGTACGCGTAGTATCAAGTAATAGTCAGTCAAGCCCCTAGCTCTTGTTGTAAGCAATCACTCTTTAGTCGTTAAGGTGACAATGTATATTAGACAATAAGTTCATTTCTCAATATATTACTATACTTAAACAACTGCCTTTTATTATTCCCAACAAGTGTCTTTCTCAGAATTACTTTAAAGAACAGTAGAAATACATCAAAAGTAAATAATTCAAATGTACAGATAAATAAAAAAGTAATACCTACAAAAATGCGACGATAGAAAATTTTATGTCAGTTATTTTATAATCATAACTGAAATTTACTGTAAAAAAAATCTCCTGATTCATTTTTTATGAGACGTAGATTCTATGACATTTTTGTCCAACTGTACCGGCAATTGTATGCAATACATAAGAAGTTTTTTAAACTGTCTCATCAAATAAAGAACAATATTTCAACTTACTTAACGTAGAAATAAAAAATTCACATGTATGTATTCAGAATTTCAAATAATAAATAATTTTCTGTCAACAGAAAATAGATATTCATTTGAGTCTGTTGCTAAATACAAAGGAAGGAAGTGGATGTAAGACAATAAACGTTACAGAGTTATAACAGTGTAGTTTATTCACGTATTGAGTAATCGGGCTCTCGTTTCCCGTGCTGTCCATACAGCACCGAGGCTTGTACTAAACTTACTTACTATATGCGTTCGCCAAGCGGTGTAAGCAAAACATACACATATGTCGCATACTTTGACTGCGTGTGTTTACACGTTTGCCAGGACAAATTGGTGATTACACATTTATCACGCCCCCTTGATCAACAATGTAGTACAAATACAAAAGAAAAAATATATATTTATATATGTATGTAATAGAAACACCTTAAATGAAAAAGAAAAAAAATTTCTAAATCAATGAATCCAAAATTAATAAAAAAAAAAAAGATATCAACACTTTTTCTCCCACTCTAGTCTAAGTTTAAAAAAGTAATCAATTTCAGCATTTGTGGCTGAGATACTGGCTTCGTGAGCGCATCCGCGGGCATCTCTTGCGACGGCATGAAATCGACGGTTACTTCCTTGGAGTCGATTCGTTGCTTGACGAAGTGGTGTCGAATATTTATATGCTTGGTCCGGGGACTGAAGTAAGCATTTTCACTCAAATTAATCGCCCCCTTGTTGTCACACGCGATCTTGGTTGGTGCATTCTTTAGGAAGAACAGTTCGCTGCAGAATCCCCTGAGCCATATCGCCTCTTGCACCGCTGACGACAGAGACAAATATTCTGCCTCTGTGCTTGACAGTGCTACCGTTTGCTGTCTCCTTGAGTTCCAGGAGACCGGTCCTCCCTTGATCATGAAAAGGTATCCGGAGGTGGAGCGCAGGTCTGACGGATCCGTTGCCCAACTAGCGTCGCAAAAGCCTAGCAGTTCGGTCGTGGATTCCTTCGCATACCTTAACGCGTAGTGCTTAGTGGTCTGAAGATAACGGAATAATTTCTTGACGGCAGCTCAATTATCTTTGTAGTAGTTCTGATTGAACTTGCTGAGGTAATTGACGCTGTGCGCCAGGTCTGGTCGCGTTGCCTGTGTTAGGTACAAGAGTGCTCCAATGTCACTTTGGTATGGGATCTTCTCTGTGCTAACTTTACTCATCGGGTCGTCTGGTGACAAGGGAGTGTCAAACTTACATCCCAGTTCCATAGGTGTTCCCACACCTTTGCAGTCTTGAATGTTAAACCTCTTGAGAATCTCCTGGATATAGTGCGATTGGTCTAGTGTCACAGTTCCTCGAGCTTTGTCGATCTTGACATTGATGCCCAGGCACCTTTGCACTGATCCTAGGTTTCTGACGAGAAAGCTGGCAGTAAGTGCTTTTTGGAGTTGCAGTACGAAAGTTGAGCTGTTGGAAAAAACTAGCAGGTCGTCAACAAATACAGCAACAATGATCAGCTGATTTCCAGCATAGTAACTGTATACGCACGAATCATGCGGGGTCTACTTTAAATTTATGCTTATTAGCAGCCCATCAAGTTTCGCGTTCCAAACGTTCCTACCTTGCTTTAGGCCATAAAGTGCCTTTTTTGAGGCGTAACACTTTACCGTCATTTCCTTGAGATTTAAAACCCAGTGGACATTCCAGGTAGATCGTCTCGTCCAAATCTTCATGCAAAAAAGCCGTCTTCACGTCAAGATGGAACACGTCTAGGTCTAGTTGAGCTGTGAGCGCAAAAATGACTCTGAGTGAGGTGAATCTCACCACTGGGAAGTAGGTGTTCTCGAAGTCAACTCCCTTTACCTGACTATATCTCTTGGCCACCAGTCTCGCCTGGTAGCGGATGGTACTGTCCGCAGATTTCTTTTTTTTAAAGACCCACTTGGATCCAACCAAGTTTTTGTCAGCTGGTAGTGAGCATGGCTCCCAAGTGTTATTGCGTTCGATGGACTTAATCTCGTCGCACATAGCTTATGTCTATTGATCTTTCTCGGGTCCAGTTACGGCTTGGTCGTACGTTACAGGCTCCCCGGGTTCTGTCACAGATGTATAGACCACATAGTGGTCCAGGCGCTTGGGTCTTCTCCTGGGTCTGATGGAGGTTCTTAGTTGTTGGCCCTGGTCGAATTCCTCATCAGAAGAATTCTCGGTTTCCTCGCCACTGTGGCTCCGTTCCATATCCATGTTTTCCTCGTCCATCTGCTTGGGAGGCTCAGAATTGATGGGCAGATGTACCACGTTATTTTGATGTACCACTTCTGGTTCTTGCTCAAAAAAAACAACGTCGCGAGCTACCTGGATTTTCCTCTGCTTTGGGTCCCACAGCTTGAAGCCCTTTTGGTCGGAGTAGTAACCAACAAATATGCAAGCTTGGGTTTTCTTGTCAAGTTTGCTTCTCTTTACATCGGGTATGTAGGCCTGAGCCTTACAACCGAATATCTTGAGATGTAAGAGGTTAGGTTTGGCCCCGGTCCATATCTTCTCCGGCGTTTTGCCTTTTAAGCTTGCCTTGGGTGACCTATTGTTGAGGTAAGCTGCCGTTGAGACAGCTTCCACCCAGAGTTCCTTGGGTAGGCCGGATTCGATCAGCATGCACCTAGTCTTGTCCATCAAGGTGCGGTTGATTCTCTCAGCTCTGCCGTTTTGTTGAGGATTATATGGTATGCTCTTCTGATGTTCGATGCCATTATCGTCTAAAAGCTTTTTAAAGGCAGAGTTTAAATATTCAGTGCCATTATCGGATCTGAGAGTCTTAGTTTTCAATTGATGATAAGTGTCCATCCGTTTGATGAAGTGTGTTAGGCACTTCGACACTTCATTTTTATGTTTTAGGAAATATAAGTAAATTTTCCTATTGTGATCGTCTAGCAGAGTCATAAAGTATTTGGCTCCTCCCAGCGATGTACCTACTTGACAAATATCACTGTGCACAAGTTCCAAAATGCTTGACGCGCGCTTATCATTCACGTGGAAGGGTCGCCTTGCGTACTTTCCTTCGACACAGATTTCGCAAGGTGAGAGTTTGTCGTGTGCAGAAAACAACACTCCTTCTGCTGCGTGATCGCGCAGTTGTTTGAGGTACTGCTCGTTTAGGTGGCCCATGTGTCGGTGCCACACATTCAAGCTCTCGATCGTGGATGCGGCATACAGGGTGGGGACTAACATTTCCTTTGCCTTAGCTGCGCTCGGCACACCCAACTTTAACCTATACACGTCACCTTTTCCTGACTCGCCCGTTAATATAGGTTTATCTTCACTGTTTATTACTGTGCAAGACTTGTCCTTGAACATCACTCTATGTCCACATTTAGTTGCGGTTCTGACAAAAAAAAAATTTGAGGCAGCGTCAGGGACGTACAGAGCTCTCTTTAACCGCAGCTTTGGCAATATCTCGTCTGCCGTGTTTACGAGTATTACATCACCTTCCCCACACACAGGGATTTTTCCATTGTTGGCAGTAGTAACGTTGGCGAGGTGTGTGTCACGCACGTTAGTCATAAGTTCAAGGTTACGACACATGTGTCTCGACGCACCTGAGTCAAGGACCCATTGATCGGGTGCCGGTGCCTGTTGCTTTCCTATGCTTAGAAGTGTACACATGGCGTCGTCCGACTCGGATTCCGTTTCTTCTCCCAAGTCCGCCGCACACGCCTGCGCTGTACCCTTCTTTTTGCGTCGGCATTCACGCGCAAAATGGCCGACTTTCCCACAATTAAAGCAAGCATGGCGTTTGCCTGACTCTTCTTTTATCTTGCCGGTAAGGCTGTGCTCACGAAAGCGCGCGAACATGCCCTGCATGTAGTCCTCGCAGCCGGAGCCTTCCGGTTTTGCTTCTTGGAGAAGTTTGGTTTGTACTAAGTCCTGCGTTATCTGCCTGCCGGATGCCTCCATGGCCATTATCATTGGCTGGTAGGACTCGGGCAAACCAGCAAGCAATAACGCTACCACTAATTCATTGGGTAATTTCATGTCCGCTTCATGTAACTGCTGCGACGCAGTTACAATTTTGTTCACATATGTGCTCATATTTTCACAGTGATCGTATCTTGTCATAGTCACCTCGCGCAAAAGATTTACTCTTATCATCAAACCATTGTCATCGAAGGCGACCTTCAGATTTTTCCATACGTTCTGCACCGTATCACACTCGGTAACATGCACATTTGCGCTCGAGTCAACCAACAATATGAGCTTAGCACGCGCCTTTCTTAGCTTCGTCGGGTCGGCACTTATTTGCCCATTTTCTGGGGCCTCCACTGTGTCCCATAAGTCCTCGAGTTCAAGATAGGCTCTCATGCCTATTGCCCATAAACGATAGTTCTCTCTTCCCACTAGCCTCTTCACGGGCTGAAACACCGCTTGCACTCGCGTAGCCATTTCCAATAACCTTTACTACTTATAACTCCGTTTATCAATTTTACGCACGATCCCTGGGCCCATAATCTGTTGCTAAATATAAAGGAAGGAAGTGGGTGTAAGACAATAAACGTTACAGAGTTATTACAGTGTAGTTTATTCGCGTATTGAGTAATCGGGCTCTCGTTTCCCATGCTGTCCATACAGCACCGAGGCTTGTAAAAACTTACTTACAATATGCGTTCGCCAAGCGGTGTAAGCAAAACATACACATATGTCGCATACTTCGACTGCGTGTGTTTACACGTTTGCTGGTACACACTGGCGATTACATATTCATCAGAGTCACTAATTACCGATTACTCTGAACTATTCTCCAATACAAACCAATATTATAAGTTTTTGCGGCTTCAATAAAGACTAAAAAACAAGTTTATGCAATTTACTTTATTATTTTATGGCACAAAACACAGAAAAACTATGGACATGCTGAGACTCTTGACCAAGTTAAACTATCGTTACACTTTTTTTCTCAGTCAATTTCATTCTAAACTTCGTCTAAAATTCCATTACCTCTGCAAAATCTATGAAATATAAGGTATATATAGGTTAAAAACTTCCATAAAGTTTCTTAAATAATTTTTAGAAACAGCTCAAACCAAAAGAAAATTTTGTGAAAAAATTTTTTTATGTCAGTATCTTAATTATTGTTCATATTCATAAGAACAGCATTGCTTACGTAATAATACGTTTGTCCAAATTTAATTGTTTTACCTTGAGAATAGAAAATTGCAAATACAAACTGCAATCAACAAAACCAAATTTGCAGTAACAATTCACAAGCCATTTATTATGTTTTTAGAAGGTCGTAAAAATGGCATCTGTAACAATATTGAAAGCTTCCACAAAGTACAAGAAATCAGGAATTTCCGTTACTTGATTATAAAGGTATGAATAATTTGGTTACGATTGTCATTTTAAACCCACTCGTGAAAAAAATTCCAGAAACTCGCTGCAGAGAGTAGGCGTAGTCTCCTGACTGCTCACCCTTATATCCAGTCCAGTTTGCAGGGCAAGAAGGTTGACTTTTTTCCATCAATGTTTAACATACGTACTTGTACACTGTTAAAAAAGACAGCATTTTTAGATGTTATACAACGTAAGCACTTTTTAAAAGTTGGGCTTCATTAAGTTTACAAATTTCATATGGTTATTTTTATAAAAAAGTTTTTTTTTCTTTGCTTTAAAGTTCGTTAAGGGAGTTGGGTCGCTTCCGCAGGGAGGTAAAGGGGAGCACGTGTATGTTCTTAAGGCACCGTGCTGAAGACTGCTGTACTAACCTAGCCTAAGAACATCCACTCTTTCGATTACGGAAAATGCATTTGTGTTCGACTCGCCAGTACTCGTTAACGTTTAAATAAAATACTTAAAAAAAATTACAGAATATTCTTCAAGGTATCTCGTTTTTTATGGTATTAATCAAATAGCCATAATACTTTCTCTACGAGAGATAAAAAATAAGGAGTAAATAGTATAGTCAATCTGATCTTCTTTTAATAAAAGTGTGCTATAAATTTTCGAAACTAGAGGTTTTAATGGTATATCATTAAAGTTTAAAGTCTCATTAAGGCCTATACCAAGTTTGAGATCATAATTTTGAGTAGAACGGCTTCTAGAAGTGATTTTGTGAAAAGCTATCGCGCCACGGAAAAAGTCGAGCTGACAGCAAACAGTGTACCCAGTGCGTCCTTGTCTGCCACATAAATGAAGCATACAAGCAGGAAATTTGAGCTTTTGATATTAGTTAGAACATGAGTTATAGATTTACCAAAAAAAGACTTAAGTACACGATTAATGCAATTTGCAAGAAAACGGCCATAAAAATTTCAGCTCAACATGGCTTACTTTCTCTACCTTGGAAGTGTGCATCTCTTTTGTACTTATTTAGGCAATTTAGAGTTTTTTTTTTTTGAACACAAAAAAACTAGTTTTTACCACTTTTACTATTTTTGTGCCTTTGCTGAGCTCTGTAGACATTAAAAAGGAGTAAACAATGTTAGAAATATAAAAAACTAGCAATACAGAATAATTTTTGCTATTTTTAATGCAGATAATCTAAAAATGAGCCAGCCATGATGTCATTAGCGCAGGTAATAGACGTTGTTGCGTTTTACTTATTTGTTATCAGATTACTTAAATCCTCAAAATACACCTAAAGCTCGATTAGAAAACTCACTACTACAGAACTACTAAGGTCGTTACGTAGCAAGGATTTATATGAATATGAGTCGTCTCAGTTGCTAGTGCAAGGACAGCAGCATAAACCGGTATTCCTACAAGATAATAACTGCAGAATTTTCCTGAAGGTATGAGGCTTTTTAAATGACTATTTAAACATACTAATCCTTTCGGATCTCTACCGATACGGCTTAATGTTGTCCATAGGCTAGCAATCCTCTGAAGATGACGGCTCAGAAACAAAAGAACCGGTGGAACTTAATCAACAAGGAAGCAACGACTTAACATATACATACACACGCTTTAACTTTTTCTCTTCAAATGAAATTATAATTTAATACTTTCACAAAAAGTTGTAAATTGTTTGAAAAAATGTTGAGGACTTTCACTGTAATTCATTGAATAACAATGTTTTACACACTATGAGAATGTACAGAATGTACCTAAGTCATTTTGAGAGGACTTAATTTGTTAAAAAATATCATTTTGTAAGCTTTTAAAAACTGTATATTGTCACATATGTTAGGTTATATTTACAACAAATAACTTTAAAAGAAAAAAACAAGCATTAGAAATGAAAATATGAAGCTTTGATACGTCGGAAGAAGCTCGCACATAGAGCTTTTATAGTGCAAAGCAACACATAATTTCAGTACTTTAAAGATTTTAGTAATTTTCTGACAAAAAATTTAAAATGCTCACCTGTTCTGTTACATTTTATGATGTTGAATATTCCTCTTAATTACGTTTCTTAATTAACTTACATTATGATGAATAAAGCATCCAATAGCTAATAAAAGTGATCAATAATATAAGTAAAAAGCAAACAAATTAAGGGACCATTAACAATCTAATAAAAAAATAAAACATAATATCTGATGTTAATAACGGTTCTTATCTAAAAAATTTTGTAAATAGTTCAACAACTAGTAACATTTTTTCTAATCGTAACATCAGAAACCTTAAGACTTAAATATAAAATCTATATGTACTTATAGCAACAGTGACAATATTTAAAAGAATTGCAACATGATATATGAAATATATGTTTATATGTGTATAAAACTACTTGTATGGATACAAACGTGAAAGGTGTTGTTAAAATGTATTTCACTATGTCTTCATTTTACAAAAATATCATACACTGAAGACAATGTTAAGTAGGGTATCAAAATATTACTATCAGTTTTTTTAACTCTGTAACAAATTAACTACTTTAAATTAAGGCATGTAACCATTTTCAAAATTTATCTTTTTTGTCCCGAATTCTCTTTCTCCAAAACTTATACCTAATCAATATCAAAAAATTGTTCGTTTTCTTTTAGGTGTAAATAAATCTCAGGTGATCCTTTAATTTTATAATCCTTCCCATGTTCAACATGTTCAACATGTTCAACGTGTTCAAATACATAACATGTTAAAAAATATTGTGATCTTCTAGGTAATCTCATACTTATTGTTTGGATGAAAAAAAAAATTTGTTGTTTAAAAAGTAATTTTTTTTTGTTACGTTAGCTGAAATCTGATCGTTAGCTCGTTAGCTGTAATCTGATAAATTACGGTATTAACGATATGATTATATTCATACAACATCAAAATATTCTTTATAAATGACAACACATGACAGCAATGAACTGTTGAATCAAAATACCTTACTTCCTCAGCATTACTATTCATAATAATTAAAGAGACTTCAGTGCACTGGACAATTTCGTTAATGAATTTGATTATTAATTGACATTCAATTTATTTAAAATGAAAAAGCTAAGACTTACTGGGTTATATAGTAATAAGCATGTGTTTATAAACTAATAACATAATAAATTAGAATCAAGAAGACTTCAGCGTACATAATAATTTCGTCAAAGGTGCTTGGTTATCGATGAATATTTTATTTATTTAAGATGAAAAGGTTACAAAGGTTACAGCGCATTATATTATTCTGTTTAATGTACTAGTTTAATTAGTGCTGTAATTTTTAAAAAACAGAAAGATTCAAGTACACTGAAATTTGGGCTAAAGGCACTTTTATCATTAACATTAAACACACTTCACTACAGTTAATATTAAACAAAGTTTAAATCGTACGTATCGAGGGATTTCAAATATGTACACTTCTAAAACTGTTTATGTGTGCAAGGTACATTAACTTTTAAGTCGGGTCATTGTACTTATAGTAACGCATTTGCTAGTCTGACTTATGTGCAATCAATTTGCTTATACAGTTATATTATTTACATTCCATTGTGCTGTATTCTATTTATCCTCTGACATTACAGTAGTAGTATTAGGACTTCACGTACACCCAATACCCAGTATTTGTAGCATTCTTTTTTATGAAAAACAAGATACATATGTATACATTCATCAAATTATTCATTTAAAACAAAGTGTCCCTAACTTTTGAGATTATTTGGTTAATAAGCTTCTTCCTGTTTATAGTTTGAATGAAAGTTTTAAAGCAGAGCTTCGTTGTGTGGTTACACGGGCTCTATAATAGTATGTAAAATTTATCTGTAAAGATGAAATTAAACATGAATTTTTTTAATTTTGTATTAAATAAAGATTAAGTAGAATAGTAATCACTAATGCAAGCAAAACTGCCATAGTATTATGTGAAAAACAAGGTTGTTTTTTTTATTTATTTATTCATTCATGCAAACATTTTCAATTAAAAAAAAAATGTTCAATTCTTAATATCGTGCAGAATACATAATTTTGAATATTAAGCTTCCTTCCAGAAAATTAAAAAGCAGTGGGCAAGGTTGAGATGCGGGAACATAGGTAAGGCAGGTAATAAAGGGTTCCAAAACGTGGACTGTAGGGTTTGCGGTATAGAAGAAGATAAACTAGAACATATTTTCATTTGCAAAACAAGAAGAAAAGAAATTAAGAAAGAATTGACAAGCGAGATTAAAAATTTAGGACTAAGAGATCAGGCGGAAATAGTTAGGCAAAGACTTATTACGCTGTTAAAGGGGGAGCTGATGGAGGGGATGTGTAAATATAGCAGAGAATTTAAAAGAGTGGCCAGATCAAGAACAGGGAAAGGATAGGAGGAATACGAATCGATATTTAAGGAGACAATGTTCAGTTTTGTTTAGTAAATTAGCATTGTTAGTTGTAAATTCTTATCTCATGAGTTAGAAAAATCGATTCTTTGTAACACACGCGACTGTCGTGTGGGGGAATAATTTATGTTAAAAGATTCTAAAATCTATACATGGAAATAAAGCTATACTATACTATTAAGCCTTTTTCCAAACTCAAAAGTAAACAAGAAACGTCAAGGGGATAAGCGGACCTGAATTTCCATCGCTCAGCAGTTTACTTTTAGGCTTAAACGCACTACGTGCAGTATATCGAACCTTAACACAAATTTTCTTTGAAAGTGCCACTTGCCATCAACTACAAAGAAGACAACCGGTGATCTAGTTACTGGTTAGAGTATACATCAAGGTTAATAGACTACGGAAAGCCAACGTAAGCAGTTAGCTAAAAATGTATTATATCCCACTTACACTGTTAGAGATAGCACAGTAAAGTTAAGGGGAAACACCAAATAGATTTTACCTGAGCCTCTTCACACTTCTATGGATGGTTCAGGTATCCAAAACCCTTCTCCTCGTAAAGATAACATTTATTTTGGGCGTAGACACTCAGCAGATTATAATGAAATTTTGAAAATTTACCATGAGTTAATAAAGTAGCATTATTATCTCAGAGTACCCTTACAGAAAACCTATAGTATATTAGAAAATTGAAAAATGAAATTTTTATAATTTTACTTCTTACTGCGCTGGAGTTATTAATATACTTTAAGAAAAAAATTAGAACTTTATCCTTTGATGACGAAAGTGTTAAAGTAATCTTATTAAAGGAACTTTACCCTTATAATGTTTGGAAACAACGCGCGGAGCTAGGTAATAAAAGGTAAACTTGATAAGATATACTAGCTGGAATTTATTTATAATAAAGAAGGTATACATTAAAGTAACGTACCCTTAAAATATTTCAGTATGATTTGCAGTAACTGTTAGAGACAATTAAAAGATTAAATACAATTAAATAGACATATATATATAT
>NW_019379542.1:447546-487610 GCF_000648655.2 Copidosoma floridanum
TAATTCGTGTGAGTTCGTTCATCAACCGATTAAACTGTAATTCACCCCTGTACAGTGAAAATCAGTAAGTTTTGATAAAAATGTTATTTGGCATCATTTGATGGCCTTTAACTATTGTTGAAATATAGTTTTTTTAAATCATTTTGGCTCGGTGCGCTAAAACTGGTGCGCAAGAACTGGTGCCGGAAAGGAGGGAGCAATGAGCTAGTGCGGTGGCTCAGAGAGAGCAGCTCCTCAGTAACCATAGATGTGTAAGGATAAAGTGTACGACTAAGAAAGAGGCAGCGTAAAAGGATTAGAAAAAGGATGCATTCAAAGCCACCGTTCTGTCCTTCTCTTGTCAAGTGATGTGATTGGCTGGCATCCTCTTTACTATCTCGGAGTCTCGACTTCAACCTGGCTAGATAATCACGTAACCCGATAGAAGAAGGACAGATCAGTGGCTTAGAATGAGTTCTCTTTCAAACCTTCTGACGCTACCACTTGCAGGCCAGCATTGCCATCGCGCACTCTATCCTTATATATCTATGCTAACAACCAAAAGAGTGACTTCAAAATAAATAAGACTTAAAAAATTAAGAATACCTCAGCTTTTTTTCTGTTTGAAAATTTATTTTATACACAGTTCAGGGTAGCTCGAGATAAAACGAAAAATCATGAATATGTTTATAAAAAAAAAAGAATATCATTTAACCATGACATCAAAGTAATTGTCAATTTATCGGCTGCTTTTACAAACTCACAAATTATATTTATTGTAAACGTGCATGCTAGACTTGCTTAAAAATACTATATGGGTAAAAAGTTCTTTTAAAAATTGATAAAGTATGTAATTTATGAAAAGAAAGTAAATATACCTACATATGAATTATTAAATACTTAAACAATTCACAATGGGCTTGACGATTGAAGTAAGGTAAAAGACCCAATAGTAGGACACAATCAAAATAAGGACTAGTAGTAGGACACAAATAAATAACAGCTATTATAAACTATAAAATAATATGGATCAATATTAAAATAGTATCTGCAGACTAGCTACTATCTTAGCAAAAAAGTATAACAAATCCACTTTGCATAGTATTTACTAGAAAAATTTAGATAAGTATAATGTATCATGTACTTTGAACACCGCGAGCTATTGGCATAAATCATATATTTTCATGAAAATGTGCAAGTAAGTTTTTGGCTAAAAAATGATATAAGTTAAATGTAAGGTATATAAAATAAATGTGCCCACAATATTTAACCGTATAGAAGAGCAAANTAGCAAAAAAGTATAACAAATCCACTTTGCATAGTATTTACTAGAAAAATTTAGATAAGTATAATGTATCATGTACTTTGAACACCGCGAGCTATTGGCATGAATCATATATTTTCATGAAAATGTGCAAGTAAGTTTTTGGCTAAAAAATGATATAAGTTAAATGTAAGGTATATAAAATAAATGTGCCCACAATATTTAACCGTATAGAAGAGCAAAATAAAACATCTCGTGAGTAAATTCAAATATTTTTTTTAATTTTATTACTTGTCCCAGTATACCAGATCATTTTAAGCGTAGTCTCTTAAAAAAGGACAGAGGACGTTCTTCGTCCTACTTTACCTCCCCAGTGGCTGCAGTAGTAGGTCACGGGCTTAGTCATTTTACTTATTCATATTAACTGTGGCTAATAAACAAAAAAATAAGATTTCTGGGCAAATTTCAATCAAGTTACGTCAAGAAAATATTGTTTAAGTGGAATTGGTGGGTCGGTGATTTTGAAAAAGCTGAAGTGTGCTTACAGTAAGTCAATGAAAAATAAAACCTATATTAAATTCAGTTTGTCAACAAAGAAGTAATTCTTTGTTTGTTTAATGAATATTTTTGTAAATTACAGAGCATAATGAAAACTGGCCTTTTCCAAAATGAAGACTAATAGGACATCACAGAGTGGCAAACAGCTTGAAAAACTTGCTTCAAGCTCATTACACATCGAGAAGAAAAGTAAGAAAAAGTGCAAAGAAAAACAATATTAATTTATAATGTTACTTAATTATTTTACTTAACACAGAAAAAAAGTTAAACTTATAAAATTTTTTTAGCTCCAGCTAAAGACGAATTTACTGAGAATTTGAACCCGGAAAGAATACAAGAAAACAACGTAGAAAATGCAGATTGTCATACACAAGAAACTCGTAATTTAATTGATAGTTTCACTGACATTCCAACATATTCGAACAAGCTCTGTGCAAGGTGCCGATGAAAATGAAACTCCTTCAGCCGTACAAAATTCCCGCCTCTCTAATGATCATGAAGGTATTACCAAATTAATATTACTGCCTTTGTTGTTGCACAATTCTATTATTAATTTGTATATATTTTTTAGTAGACATTCTAGATTTATCATTGTCAACTAAGAATAGTGATGCATATCGATCTAACAAATCAAGCAATGTTCTTCGTAGTCCTGATTTTACTGATCCAATAGACAATGCAGTTGATAACACAGAAGCGTTTCAATCAAAATGTGATCCTTTTGTTGATACAGATCAATACTTCAAAGTCCCTTAAATTAAGGGAAAAAAGTCCAAAAAGAGGGCATGGCTGACTGCACCCCCTTCAGTCGTTGACGATTTAATCGTTCAACTTCAAAAAAAAGAAGATATTAAGAAATTAAAAGAAAAACAAGCGTTAGAAAGAAAACAACAAAGAGAACAATGTAAAATTCTGCGTGAAAAACAAGAAAATATTAATAAAGGATTCCATGTGAAGTCTAAACAACTGTTGAATAAAAAAAAAGACTTATCTGCCAAAATTAAAGAGCTTAAGGCACAAATAAAAACTTCTAGCTCAAAAGAAAATACTGACTTGACTAATCAGCTACAGCATTTGAATGCTCGTTTGGACTGCGTACAACAATCTATAATCCAAGAAAAACTAATTGCTGTACAAGCAAAAATAAAAATCAAACAAGAAAAATTATAAACTATTATGCCTATTATGCATGTATTCATCTTTATTCATTTTAATAATCTAATGTTTCGAATAAATTGAAATTGATTTCCTCTGACGGTATATTTTTCATTTGTCCCACTACTGGTACTGATCATGTCCTACTTTTGGATTTCGTCATTCAGTGTGTCCTACTACTAGGGTTTTTGATTATCTGTAGAAATATTAAATAAAATAATTTTTTTTTATCTTAATTGAAAATTTTTTTTTGTTTTTTCTTTAGAAGACCATTTCCATCGGTTGACTTACTTTTGTGTAACTTAAAAATGTTTATTTCTATCGAAAAAATAAAGATTTATAGATACATTTGGATAAGTGTCCTACTATTGGGTCTTTTACCTTATTAAAAAATAGAAATTAAGAATCTAATGTTAGAGTTCCGTACAAAAAAACGAAATATATGTAGACATATCACATGATACTTAACACTTTATTTTTTGTTTAATAAAATTTTGTATTGAATAAAATTTTTTTGTCTAATACGTCTTTGTTTAATATCATTCTTAATCATATACTGTTTTTAAACAAGTCTAGTATTTATGTTGACAATAAGTATTATGTTGCAGTGTTTAAGACAGCCAACAGATGAACAACTTAAATTTAAGACCAGATTTGAATGATTGACTTTTTTTCCGAAATAATTATAATACCTTATTTTATCTTGTCAAGCTACCGCAAACTGTATAAAATAATTTTTTACAAGTAAAAAAAGGCTGAGATATTTGTAGTTTCTCAAGTCCAGTTGACTTTTAAGTTACTTGTTCAGTTGCTGAGAAGCCACGCTCTCCAAGCCACTGCACTAGTCCACTGCTTCCCCACTCAAGTACTGCCACTAGTTCCAGAACACCGACCTCGAATACGTTGAACTAATTATATTTAAAAAATAGTAGTAGACCAGCAAATAATACTAAATAGTTTTTTTACTTAAACATACTGACTGTAGCTGCAACAGCAGTGAACTATGGCTCAATCGGTTGATAAACGAGTGCACACGAATAAAAAAAATTATCTTAGCTGTAAGGCATGCTATAATATTTAATCTTTCAAATTTGTAAAAAAATAGTAGATTTTTAGCAATAAAGAAGTAGTAGTCTATTTTAACAAAGTACGGTTAGTGTCTTCAATACTGATTATAGAAATAAATTTTCACTTCTATTCTCAAAACAACTGCACAAATTATGTGTTTAGTTTGACAGTTTTTTTTTCGATTATTTCTTTTTTAATGAACGCTGGCTTTTAATAAATTTATAACATTTAAAGCAAGAAGAACAATCATTTCTTAATAAAAAACTTTTTAACTTAGAAGTATGTTCACTGCATGAATTAGGTTTTTTCGCAAACTAGTACATCCAGCTCCAGAGAAATTTTTGGGAACTCCAGCAGTCAGTACTTATTTTATTAAGTAGAAATAAAATCACACCTTGAACAGTATTTTAAATAATTATTCTATTAAAGTGTAGTTGCTAAGTGAATCAAAAATATCCATCGAATTTCGCAACTACAAAAACATCGTAACTAAACATGGTAACACAACATCATAAATAAGTATAATTGTTCAGTTAAATTTTTTTATTTTTTCAATGCTTTCAAAATTGAGTTATCTTGATTAAAGCAAGCAAGCAATTTTATGAAATCATTAAACTAACCACTATTTGATGAATAATTTCTATTTTACTCAATTCCAAAAGTATAGACTGCAAGATGTTAGAAAATGTTTGTGAAGCTGGATGCACTGGGTCGAAGGAGAACAAAAAAAAAATTCAGTTTACATCAAACTCGTCAAGGTGTAAACACATAATATGTAAAAAAGAAAGCTATTTGAGAATGTAAGAAGAAAAGAAAAAACAAAAAAGTATTTGATACAAGCAGTTGCCTTAAAAATGGCTAAAAAAATTTAATTAAAAATGAGTAACAAGAATAAAAATTTTACTTTATTATTCTTTTTTAAAAAAAAACCGTCAGGCTTATTGTTGTGTACTTTGTAGTTTGTAAGAGAATCCATCAAGCTAAATGAAGTCGTGAGGTCGCTGATACCCATCGTTTTTGAACAGACATCTAACTTTACAGGCTAAAAACTTATTATGTCGTCTGTTTAAATACGTAGAATTAAAGTTTTTCTGAGTGCCTTATTTTTGAACATAATTTGAAAGTAGAAAACATTTGAAAAGACGTAAAATCGAATAAAAAATTAATAACACATAAAGTTCTTGTATTTGCAGATTATATGTTAAAAATAATCGTTGGCCCTCAAAGGGCGTTGATTTGCAGTTTCTCCCGTTTAATATGAACAGGGCTATTTTTTTAAGCTATAAAGATTTAAAACTTACAAAAAATATATCATTAAAAAAATTTTTCCTCCTATCTCATATCTTTATTACCACAGCAGCAAAGTCCTAGAGCCTAATCTCTGCATTTTTTATCGCCACAAAAATAGAAATACATTTTCTACTTATTTTAAAATCTGAAAGATTTAAGAGATTACTGTAAGGGTACAATAAAAAGCTGATCTCTCACGTAATGGATTCTTTATTTGTCGATTTTGAGGCTGCTGTTCCAATCTTGATAAATTTTCTGCGTCAGTTTCCTGACGCCTGAAATTGCATACATTAGATGCATTTGAAGTTTTCCTTCCAATTCGCCCTCTTGCGACTTTTAACATAATTAAGACTTTTGTGAGCCCTAAAGGCTATTTTTTTCATCTTTTCTGAATTCTTATGTATTTGTTAGCAAGGTAGTTCAACGTCCGATGACCCAACAAAGGACCAGCGAGCTTCTTGAGTAAACTCTTTCTTGATTGAAGTTTCCAGCAAACGTAATTGCCTCTATACCTCGGGGTGATCTTCTTTGGCATGTTACTGTAGCACCACACTGATTGGGAGGGAAACTACCATGTTTAAAGCTTTGGAGCTAGTTGTAGAGCTCTTTCTCAACGTCTCCTGGTATAACATTAAAGACGTTGGTGTCTAAAGCACCATCTTTTTTGCAAACTCAGTTGTTTTGGTGATCTAAGGTAGACAGATTGGTTCGTGATGCTTGCCCGTTGAAGACTGTCCCGTTGGCTCACTTTTTTTTCCTTCAAACCTGTTAGATTCACCTAGCGCACACCTTGGAAATAATCGGTGATTTCTAGTTAAGTGCTTAGAGCTAAAAGCGCAATGTGGGGTCGTTGGTCACCGGAGTCTCCAGCCTTGTGACGAACAACTCCACTCGTGACATCTGCCAGCGAATGACTGACTTGGTTTAATAGTGGCCGACTTTACATAGTCTTTTCGTTGACGAATCGTTTCCGGAAATGTTAGTAAAAATGTATTTTTTGGCAAGGTAGTTTAAACTTAGGTGGACCTTAAAAGAACCGATGAGATTAATCGTTAAGTAGGGATCTTAAATACTTATAATGGCCCTGAAAGAGCCAGTGGTGATACTTCTAGCCATTTCTTATTATTATTCTTGATAATTGCGAGTTGGTTGCGAGTAGCTTAACTTTTATCTTCAGAGTCTCTGTGTACGACAACCGTACTAAAGGAAGGTACACCGCTGATAAAAGAAAATCTCATCTTCAGGTCGTTCTCCGGATAACAAACCACTCATTGTTAGTCGGGAAAGTGGGCCTAGACAATACTTCCTCTGTGGATATTCCGTTAAGGCAACCATTCAGGAGGCCGTTATGGCTGCCCGTACTTCTAAAGGCTCTTATCTCTGGCTTGTATTTGAAGTAGAAAATTCTCTAACGGTACGAGGCCAGACGGTTGAACGGCTACAAAACTTCGAAGTATTGGAGCAGGTTATGCTCTGGCTAGACACGTATTATGGTATTCTACTAGAGACGTTATCGTTTAGAACATTTTTTTATTGGTAGCACTTGTCAATCCTGGTGGATCAAGGTGGGATTAGATGTAGGTCGCTCGCCCATTGGAGAAGAGTGTCGTTGGTAGCCAGGATACCAAGCTGCACGACTAACAACTCTAATCTTGATGTACTTCTAGTGAACTACTGTGGATATTGCGGAGATGCTAAGGCCTATTAAAAACACATCGATTCAGTTCTATTGCAGGTAGCTTCGATTTGACTGCTACGCCACCTAGCGTGTTCTACTGAACTAACGGAAAAGCTAGCGTATTTTTGCAAAACTTTAAGCTTATTTATGGCTATTGTCATTAATATTTTTAAGATAAAAACTATACTAAAACCATCTAGGAAGTGTATAAAATCAGTATGCAAAATTTTAGCCAGATCGGTTGAGTAGTTTTCGCAGTTAGCGATTACAACGGCTTTAGCGGCTTTGCTTTATATATTAGCAAGATATACATAGCTAATACACTTTAACAGAACCATTATGCATACCTCTGTTGAAGAAGTGATTTTTTATTAACTGAATGAAATAAATACTGGCTGCGAAAGTTAGCAAAAATTTCTCTATGGACGGATGTACTAGTTTGCAGAAGTACCTAATTTATGCAGTAAACATCCTACTCCTCGACCCATGAAGATACTTTTAAGTTGAAAAAACTTTTTATTGAAAATGGTTTTCCTATTTGCTTTAAATATTATGAATTCTTGAAAAGCCAGCGTTCATTGAAAAAGAAAAATTAAAAAAAAAACCATCGAACCAAACACATGATTTATGCAGTTGTTTTGAGAATAGAAGTGACAGTTGATTTTTAAAATCAATAAAAAATATATTCACTGTATTTAAATTATTCTATTCCTTAAATACAGCTAGGCCTATTTTGTTACATAACAGTTTGCACGAGTAGCCACATAGCCAAACCGACTGAGTCGCGACTAGCCATAATTTTTAAACAGACGTTCTACTCAACAGGGTGAAAATATATTATGCCGTTAAATTAAATACTCTTGCTTCAAGTTATAAGAATTTGCTTTAATCATAATAGAAAATATAA
Source organism: Copidosoma floridanum (assembly GCF_000648655.2). The sequence continues at coordinate 455,446 of NW_019379542.1, forward strand.
TAGTCTAATAAGTCTAAGATGTAAAAAAAAGAGTTACAAAGTTGTGGTTACCATTGAAATATTTAATCAATAATTTTTCATATTCCTTTAAGCTGCGAATTATTAAAATAATTATTAAGAACACTTGCTCCTAAATTTTTTTCAAATTTCTAAAACAAAAAAGTAAAGACTGTATTGAGTTGCAAAAGTGTCTATTTAATCTAACAGAGTAGGTCGATAATAAAATTACAATATTTAATAAACAACAAACTTAACGGGTCGTAACTATATTAAGTCAGTAAACAAAATACTAAAAATTTGAGTTTTTTTACTGGTTGTTTCTATTTAAGAGCCAGTAAAAGTAAAAATATTAACAGTAAAAGATAAATAAGCAAATACAGTGATTTACGATGTTCTTGTTATTGCAGATCAAGTGTTCGCTTAACAATTGATATACCTCGTAACTGCACTTTAGTAGAATTCATTCTATAATACACTGTTGAAAAATAGTTTTTAAATTACAAAATAACTCGAATATAGACTACTTTAGGTTACAAAAATGTCTATAGGGCTAAATGCACTGGGTCGTGACAGTACCAAGTTATTTAATTTACGTCAAACTTGCCCATGTGTACACATATTTGTAAGTAAAAAAGTTATTTATTCTAGATGTAACTGACACTTGCTATGAATGTTATAAGTTTAAGTAAGTCCTGTTTTGATAAAAAAAAACTAAGCACCTCGTATTATCAGTTGTTTTGAGAATGAATAAAAAATTTTAGTTTAAAATTAGTAATAAGTATTTAGAATTTGCTTCGATTTTTTTGTTTCTTTTTTTTATTTTTTCAAATACTGATAGGCCTATGATTATCGGCTAGATACTTGGCAAAAAAAGTACATAGCCAAGAGGATTGGGTTACAAATAATCATAGTTTTTAAACTGACATCAAACTCAACAGGCTAAAAACATATTTCGTAGTTTCTTTACATAATTATTATTTAAGATTTTTCTACTTACCTTAGAAAATCTAGAAAACTTAAATGTAAATAATAAGAAAAGAAATAAAATAGAAAAAATCCTTATTTACAACGTTCTTTACTTGCAGATCAAACATTTGATTGCTAATTATTACGTTTGGTTTAAAGGACATGGATAGTATAATTTTTAAAAACAATGCGCGAGGCATGATTTTTAATTTACTTAAAAGCAAAACGGTAGATTGTATGGGGTTGCCAAATTGTCTATGAAAACAAATTCAGCAAGTTGAAAAGTACTGAAGTAATGTTACGAACGTCAAACTCAATAGACCATTCAAATATTTATAAATCAAATTGAATGATTACTAAAAATACCATTTTAAGTCTTTTTAAATAAATTTATTCTTAGAAATTTAGTATTCATTGAAAATAAAAGAAAATAAAACACAAAGCAAAGCACCTGATTTATAAAGTATTTTAAAGAATGAAATTATTTGAATAAAAATATTGATGTACTTTATTTTACTTTTAACATTTCATTTTCCAAAATACTGTTAAGCGTATGGTTTTTTTTTTTTTGTATGCGTTGCACAAGGGGCTATGGAGCCAAACAGACTGAGTAGCTAGATTATTATGGGTTTTCAGCAAACACAAAACCTAACGGGCTAATAACAGATTACGCCGTGAGTTGAAATACTTTTTTTTATGTTTACGTTCACGACAACACATGAAATACATTATTTAGATGATGGTGGCATTTTTCACAAAAGTGGCGAGAATTTTTTAAGAAAAGATTCCCCTACGCGGAATCATAAATATTATTCTGAAAATATGAGTAAATGAAATATTTACTTTATTTTTAAAAAGTTTTAACTTGTTTGAGTAATATCATCATAATCTTTTTTGTTATTTTGAAAAACTTAATGTCAGAAAATTGTATTATAACTGTACAAATATAAAACCAGTAAAAGAAAGTCTTACTATTTTAAACAGTGTATTAGTAAAAAAAAAATTAACTACAGTAGCACTGTATACTCAATATTAGTTCACGGCTTAATCAGTGGTAACGCTGAGCTTACCTGGGCCTTACTTACATACTGCTTAAGGGTTGCGTTTGACATCAAACTTTTGACCATCGTGGCTGTCACTGGAGTTGAGTTGTTGAGCATCACAGCGGGCGTTGCGGGTAAATAAGCGTAAAATGCCTTAAGAACATTAACTGAGGTGTCCGGGAGTATCCGAGTTTAGTTCTTCAAATAACAAGAGTCACTGCGGTTAAGTATGCGCACGTTGCCTAAGAACATTGACCGAAACTACGTGTCCAGGAATACCTTAGTTAAGTTGTTGAGCAACGCAGGGGGTGCTGCGGATAGATATGCATACGTTGCCTTAGGATCGTTGACTAGAGTATCTAGGAAGACCTAAGTTTAGTTGCTAGGAAACACAAGGGGCGGGTGGACGTGAGTAATTACTTTCCAGAAGTTTCACGACACCTTCTCCACCATGTAACGTTACGTTTTGTAAATAAATGACAGTACATGCATGTACATCTTACTTTCTGTAGTACACACACATAGTTAATAGAATTTTAAACGTGCGTCTCGAGAAGTTAGCCGACTATGGTGACGGACCGCACCAACATTCTCGAGGACGTCAAATAAGTTACATTCTACTAACGTTAGCATTTCAAAACGGTTTCAATTCAAATTTTTCCTTTCTGAATCCTGAAAGCTATTTAATTTTTAAAAATAATTTAATTTTTATTCGATAGACACTTTGGACGAAAAAAAAGACAACTCAGATTCTTCCTTCAGAAATATATGATTTGAAAAATATGATTTGAGCTTTTCTTTGTTCAAGGGGTTGTTGTACGTCAAAGATATTGTACATTGTTTTCGTAATAATTTTGCATTGCGAAAAAAGTTATTTTTGTTTTGTTCATGTTTTGCAAAGTAAATTTACTCATATGAATTTGAAACAATAAATTAACGATACATGTGCTGTTTTGTTTGATGACCTTTTGCCACTTTTCTGGTAGAATAATAATTTAATTACTTTAGAAATTCTGAGGTTTTTTGACAAAAAACTAAATCAAATGATTTTTCCAAGCCTCTCTTGAAGCCAATTAAACACCACTACGAAAGTTCTGCAGAGACCGAAACAAATGGTAATAACCAATGCCCGATTGTAATCGGACGGGGCACGGTCACTGCTATACGGTGGTTGTGTTAAAATTTCCTAGCAAAGCTTTCTTAATTTTAACCGAATCACCAAAAATATGTGTGGTCGAGTGTTGTCGTAAAGGAACACGACGCCTTTCGGATTCATTAATTCTGGCCGTTTTTTTCATAGCTTGCTGCAATCGCATTAGGTATTGACAGTAGGGAGTACAGTTAACTGTTGAACTAGGTTCGAGCATCTCATGATTCCTTTGCAGTCCCACTAAACACTTAGCATCACGTTCCTTGGCGCTCATACAGGCTTTGTAACCATCTACGAAACTTTGCCAGGCTTCAACCACGAGCTTCTTCACATGGGAGTGTCGCACATAATCTATTTTTTATTACTTGCAATCATTCGTTTCAAAAATAAGACAAATTCAAGCCTTGCATAGTTGTTCATGAAAGAAGCAAAGATTTTCTAGCTTCACTCCTCACATTTACAGGGATTGTCTTTGCAAGTAATTGATTGTCATTGCGAATGCGAGTCGTACTGGAAACTGTAACTGTTTGAATTCAAATGGTATGTCTGTTGAAATCATTGGAATGTATGACAATGGCACATCTTCACCCTTGAATTTTCCATTTAAAATTGTAGCTTCGATTATATAGTTGATTAACTTCTTTCCTGAAAGTTTGGTACAGTTGCAAGTCACGGAGGATTTATATTACGAAAAAGAATTATTGGTACATCGTTTCCAGTATTAAAATGTGCAGTGGCATGCCTGGCAAATTAACTGAATTTAAGAGTTTCGTCGAATAATTTAAAAATTTGTCAGGATTCAATTTGACAGTATCAATCGACATGTAAGATATTACTTCACGTGGTATTTTATTTAAAAAAATGAAATTAATGTAATTTACATTACTATTCTTAGATTCTAGAATAGTACGCTCACTGTGACACAGTGTGCAGGCTGATGTATAATGATTTTTCCATTCTCAATATCCAGAAACTGTTTCTCGAAATGACCGACGGATGCATCATTAATTTAATGATTGAACACGCATATTCGGTCGTAATGTGAACTTCTTTACCATAGAACTGAAGAATTCATACATGCATTGAGTTTATCAGCAGCTGTTCAGCGTGGAATAATTAGTAGAGTTTGCCGAAAATCGACAGACAGTAAAATAAGTGTGCCACTAAAGAGCTTAGTGTTTTTTCTTAAGTCTTTGTGATATTTGTAAAAATTTGCTCATTCCAAAATTATGTTTGATTTTGTATGTAGGAGTATCCATGGTTTGCATGTTTAATTTAAGTGCCGAATAGGCTGTTCAACTGCCGTCCAGAAGAGTTGCTGCAATTCCAGATGATGCAATTGCCAATGCAATTTCGTAATCTAGAAGTTGATAGTATGAGTGAAATTAAAAATGTTTTTTCTGTGCCACCTGGTGCTTTTAAAAAGTGCAATCTACCGTGTTGATTTGAATTGTTTGCATTATTGCGTTGTACACGATGCGCTGTTCCAGAAGAAGTATTAAAAGATTTGTTTCAACAGTTGTATCAAACTTCTGAACATCAGATTCTATTTCGCGTTGCAAATCCTAATTGAAAGCGTCAGTTGCCGGTCAATTTGGTGCACACATACCCAATTAAATCTAGTTCTTATTTAGGATTACTAAATACATGTCTTGGGTCGATACCAATGCTCCATTATACATGTTTAGTGTAAATTCTATCTCTGGATTATGATTCTTTACTCGCAACCGTCGTAAAAGATCTTCGCTTATGCGGCCTTCGTCATTTTTCCAAAGATCTTTAAGATGTTATGGAAAACACGTTGTCAAAACGATCTCATTTGAATTCAACACCTCATTCTCAAAATATGTTCCGAAATATATTTCGGTGTTACATATATCTGTTGGATTTCTATTAAATATTTTTAAGGCTTTTTTTGGAATCAATAAAGCTCCATCTTAAACAATCAAATTATCTTCTTGTTGTTTTTTGCTATTTTTTTTATTCTAAAAAATAAGCTTTTCATCTTGTTTCAGTCAACAAAAGTCTAAAAGTTCTATGACTTATCATACCTTTAAGAAGCAATATTGATGTTATGCCAGTCCAAGCTACTGACAAATTTTTTGACTCTGAGGAAAATAACTTAATGTTTCATACAAGGGGAGAATCACATCAACTGCCCCAGCGCCGTTGCGCGTGGTCTGCGCAAGCGTAAAACACGATGTTTTCAAAATTCTGTTCAGTTTTTCAAAATTCTGCCTCCATAACCTCGAAGAATGCAAAAGTTCAAAAAACACATTATATCTTCATGATCTTCAACTTTTGGCATTTTTTGGACTATCTACATCGAAAGATGAGACTTTTTTACGTAGATATCAACAATAAAAAAGGTGTTTTTCGTTTTTACGTAGTATTTAAACGACGAACAAGATGGCGCTAGCCGCTGCGGTCGCGCTGGCAGCGGGTCCACCGCGCGCTGTCTGCTACCATCTCTATGACTGGATGTAAACAAACATACCTAACCGTGGCGGTTTGCACATCGCAAGAAATTTTTTGATTGTTGCTTTGTATGACAATGTTTATTATGTTTAAAACACAAGATTATGTAATCGTATGTTCCAAGTTTTTATAGGTTTCGGTACTGTTTTTAATTCTCAATGTAATTTTGTTTAAAAATTTTTTTAGGTAAGTTATGTGAATGTAACAAAGAATCGAAGTGAGCTTTATACTTTCGCATTCATCGATAGTTCATTTTAGCAGTGATTTGGTTTTTTCTAACTCGTTTTTAATAATAAGTACTCAAGATCATAAAACGTCCATTAAATATAGATAATCACAAAGTCAAGAAGAATCTGGTTAAATTTCCACAATTTTTGTCAGAAACTTTTCCTTATGTTCGAGATGATCCTTTGATTTGTGTAAAGTGCAAGGTTGAGGCTTGTAAGTATAAACCTAAAAAAGAAATTCAAGATGATAAATTAGGTAAGACAGGCATTGCAGTATTGGAGCAAATTATAGAGAAATTTGCATCATCAAACGATAAGCGAGAAAGAATCACGTTGCTCTCTCTCTCGCCCCGAAATTTTGGAACCGAAGAGAACTCATAGAAGAATTTGGTTGTACAGAAAGAGAAGCTAGACAAGCTTTAGATTTAGTTGCTAAACATGGCATACTTACATCACCCGATAAAAAAAGGAAAATGTTTTATCTACTAACGTAGAGAACTGCATAAAAATTTTTTATGAGAATGACAGTGTATGTCATTTGTGCCGGGATTGAAAGATTATGTTTCAGTCAAACAGGATGATGGTACACGGGTGCATGTTCAAAAACAATAACTACTCGGAAATTTGAATGAATTATTTATTTTATTCAAAGAAAAAAATGAGAACGTCAAAGTGGGTCTCACGAAATTTGTGCAGCTCAGGCCTCCACACGATATTTAAACCGAGAGTAGTGGTACACACAATGTTTGCATATTTATGCGCGCATCACGAAAACGTGAAGTTGATGCTCGATGCAATAAATTTAGAGCAATCGACTAAACCCACAGACACACGTCATTGTTTGCGATAATCCTTCAGAAAATTGTTTTTCAGGAAATTGTTTAGATTGTCCCAATTTCAGAAAACTACGAAGTTTATGATTAGATTCATTAGAAGCTAAAGGTGTTTTTGAAGTAAGTTATAAATTATGGAACCAAACTGATCGGTGCACGATAACATCAATTACAGTGCAAATTGGAGTATATTTTGATTTACTTGGCGAAAAATGAATAAAGTTAAAAACACATAATTATTTTGCTAAAAAACAATGTTCATTTGTAAAAAATTTAGAAAATAATTTACTCGACGGTGAATTTATATTAAGCTCCGATTTCGCGGAAAATCACCCGTTCATGGTTCAAAATGCAGCCCAGTCATTCCACTGGAATAATAACCAAGTGACGATATTAACGTATGTTCTGTATTATAAGGAAATGAACCAAATTAGGCATAAAAGCTTGGCAGTGATATCTGATAACCTTTCACATGATACAATTGCCATATTCGTTTATCAAAAAATCATTGTCAACTATTTAAAAAAAGAATTTAATCCAATAAAAAAATATTACGTTAGTGATGGTGCATCACAACATTTTAAAAACAAAACTAATTTCAATCTTCTTTTAAATCATGAAAAAGATTTTGGAATTCTAGCAGAGTGGCATTTCCAAGCTACCGCTCTCGGTAAGGGAGCGTGTAATAAGATAGGAGCGAATATAAAATGCGGCGCTAGAAGGATGAGTTTGCAACTCTTTGCAGGCAATCACATTTCAACGGCAGAAGATCATTTTAACTGGGCAAAAAATCTATGTGAAAAAACGAAAGTTTTTTTATTAGCTAATGTGATTATGAAGAAACTGCCTTAAAACTAAAACAACACAGTTCTAGTGCAATAACGATTCCTGGAATACTGAATTATCATAGAATTATTCCCATTAAGGGAAAAAAAAAATGCTAAAGAAAACGTCTTTAAGTAATCAATATGAAATCTTCCCAAGATTTAAAGGATGTAAAACGTGTGTAAATGAAAAGATGCTAAAAACTAAGTAAAATATTAGTTTTTTTATTATTGAATGAATTTAAAATATAAGTACTCGATGTTTTATGGACATTTATTACTATTTATTTACTATTATGAAATTTTTAAATGCACAAATAAATTTTATCAAAAAATTTTTTACTGATCCACTGCAAACCCTTGTTAAATAACAATTGTTTTCATAGCCAATACATATATAGCTGAAAAGACCAATCTAATCGTAACAGGTAGCACGCGGCCTACCCGTTGACAGCGGCCCAGTCTCGTTCGTCGTTTAAATACTACGTTAAAACGAAAAAACCTCCTTTCTTTACTGTTGATATCTACGTAAAAAAAGTCTCATCTTTTGATGTAGAGAGTCCAAAAAATTCCAATAGTTAAAGATCATGAAGATATAACGTGTTTTTTGAACTTTTGCATTTTTCGAGGTTATGGAGGCAGAATTTGCTACTACTAGAAATCTGAGGAAAAAATACGTAAGAGTATGTGTTTTGATGATTTTTTTATTAACGATTTGAGACCAAAACGACGAGTTGAAAACGTCGCGTTTCACGCTCGCGCGGGCCGTGCGCAGCAGCGCTGGGGCAGTTAACATAATTCTCTCCATAAATGAGTTTTTTTCGAACCTCTAGAACTATCAGTAAGAAAAATTTCATGATTTTTTGCAAATTATATAATATACTTTTTTTATTATTATTTTAATTTAGTCAATCATGCCTTTACTAGAAGATATTTATCTATCAATAATATTTTGTGTATCTTTAATACCTTTTAGTATATATATATAGATGAAAACATTGACATGATTTATCTTTGCATACTAAAGTTCAGTTAATACATAAAAAAGCGAGATTATCCCTATTCTCAACGAAATTTCGAGAGGTACTTTTTGATCCCATTTTGTGATTTATTATCTTAAATATTTTCCTAAATTAGAGACCACGCAATAATTGCCTTATTTAATTTGGAAACCAAAACGTAATCGTAAAAGTAGTTAATCGTAAGTATAAAGTAATTTTTAATATTAACAGTTCTCAAGTGAAATCTTCTAGAAAAAAAAAAAAAAAAACAAATAAACTTACCATCTGATAAATAAAATAAGATAGTTTAGGTAAAAATATTTTCTAAGGATAGTTATCTGGTAATTGCTTAGGGTATACGTATAAATCAAAATTTTCGGAAAACCCGAGTTTGAAACAATAATACCAACACATCTTGCTGTTAATGGTTTATTATGTGTCTGTTCTTAGAACCAATAATGCGTAAAAAATTCATTTTATTATTTCGTAAATTTATTTACGTACGTGATTTAATATGGCATATCTTTCCTGAATGTCACCAAGACGTACTTTTTCAACGCTTCAAGCACTTTATTAGTCAATGACAACCATCTGTTATGTCAGATACATATAATGGAGATAAGAAGTGAGGATAATAGAGAGGGAGTAAGTAGGCGATAAATAGCTCAGTCAGTTGCGAGATATTGCAGAGAAAAGATGTTTTACTCTATGGCTCAAAGTGCTGATTAAACTTCCTAGCTTTCTTTCTCACTGCTTTTTGGTGAAAACTTGTGGGATAAATGTGGTGAGGATGATAAGTAGAAAGAGGCGAATATGAGGCGTTTAACGGGAAACGTCACTGTCCCGCCATGTGAACGCTAAAAATAAGTACTTTCAGCACATTTTCTCGGCCATATTCGTATCCTAAAAAAATGTGGCAAATAGCATTTTTAATGTTTTTCTGGCCAGCTTTTAAATAATGCGGTTGGTATTCCAAAAAATTTTCAGTTCTAACAGAAAAAAATCACAAAATATGCTGTACGTCGAGAAAGGCATTTTTATTATTTTTTTTACGGGTTAGACGGAAATCTGAGGTTTTTAGACATTAAAAACGCCTTTTTGTACTGTGTGCTATCCCTAAAAAATTCGAGTAAGTAAAATGATACCAAAGAGTAGACGCTCGACCGTCTAAACGCGCGCTAATGTCCAACGGGACGCTGCACCACGCTCCACTTTAGTTAACTAATATTATTAGTTTCATAACATTCAACTATTCATTTAACAATAAAGTATGCTTGTAAATTATAATTTAATGAGGTTTTGTATTATTGAAAGAGAATCTTCGGCTTTTTATTCGATTTTAATTTGAAATTACACTAAATTTTTACAATTAAGACCATCGCACTGCGTTTTAGCTGAAACTAGCGGCAGGCATAATATATGCTTATGTGTACATCATAAAAATTTTAAAATGATTCTTGAAGTTATAGATCTGGAACATTTAATGCAGAATACTCAGCTGCCTCTCATAAATAACTATGACTGTATTGCAGTAGTGTACAATAACTCTACTTAAAAATATTTTTTAGGTGCAAAATGTCTATTAATCGTGGTTTCAAACAGACAGATGAACCATTGCTACACAAATTTGGAATTCTTTTGATTGTGATTTATCAGGACAATAATTATTAAAACTTAAAACTGATGATTACTTCCCTACTAGATAATTATTTTTTATTAATCAACTGAGAAACGATCTTGAAGGTGAAGGATTTATCGTAAATTGTGATTTTTCGGAAAACTATGCGTTTGTTATACTGAATTTAACCCAACCTTTTCATTGGAACAATAACGAAGCTTCCATTTTTACAGTTGTAATTTATTATAAAGAAAATTTGAGCACAAACACATAAGTATTGCTGTTATTTCCGATAACCTAAATCATAATATAAGTGCTGTAAGTGAGTAACAAAAAGTTATAGTAAATTATTTGAAGCCTAAGTTTGTAGTTAAGAAAATTTTTCACATGACTTATGAGGCCAATCAACATCTCAAAAATAAGAGCATTATTAGAAACATACTATTTCACAAAAAAAAATTTTTAATTGATTGTGAATGTCATTTTTCTGCTACTGCTTATGGAAAGAAAGCGTGTGACGATTTTGGAGCCAACTTAAAGAGAGGTATAGTACGTGCAAGTCTTTAAATTTCCTTTAGTAACTGAATTTTAACAGCAGAAAAATTTTACTACTAAGCAAAGAATTATTGCAATGAAACAAAAGTTTTTTATTTAAGTAAAAAGTAGTATGAAAAATGTAGTATTAAGCTTTAACCTCAATTCGATGATGCAAAATTGATACTAGGTACTTTGCAATTTTACGCTGCTATTTTAATCGATGATAAGACATTAAAATTAAAACAAACATCTATGGGCTGCAAGTATAATCTTTTCCTGAAAAAAATAATGAAAACAAAAAGTCTAAGCTTAAAACTTCATCTGAAACTAAAAAATAATCAAAAATATTTGTTTAAAAAGTATTTCTAAATTAATAATATTCATAGTTAACTTAAGCGGAGCACGGCGAGGCACCAACCCTCACCGTGTGTTCAGACAGCCAAGCGTCTACTATTTGGTATCGTTTTACTTAAATTTTGCTGTACGGGCACGCTAAGCAAAAAGGCTTTTTCAATGTAAAAAAAAAAACATCAGCTTTCCATCTAGTATACCAAACATAATATTAAAAATTTCTTTTTTGAGATATAGCATGTTTCGTGCTTTTTTCTACAAAATGAAATTTTTTTGGAAAACTAACCGTATGATTAGAAAGCTGTCTGAAAAACACATCGAAAATGCTATTTGCAAAGTTTTTTAATGATAGGTATAAGGTATGGTAAGGAAAATGAGCTGAAAACAGTGACTTTGAGCGCTAGCACGGCAGGCCTGGGAAGTTTCGTGTAAAACGCTGTGTATACTTGTTCGTGTAGGGCAGTCTAAACAAAGCTTGCTTAAACCCCACACTGGACCTTACTGGTTCCTCTCCTCTGTGATTCCCCGTAATCGCCATTGGCCCTTAACATTCACTTATAGAATAAGGTGAAATTACGTAGTTATCTCCCTGTTCTGAACTTAGCTGACTTCTTGTGCAGACCCCACTATTGACAGATTCTCTCCCCTTAATAAAATTTTGATGGGGATCAGCGAACAGTTTTTGAATGAATAACTTTAAGCTTTATATATGTATTTTGTGATTAGTTAAGAACGAATACACTCGTTATATCGTTAAGAATTTTCTACTAATTTAAGCCCATTGAAATTTCAAGTAAGCCAAAACAATTGGAATTTTATTTCAAACTTATTGCGGTAAGCATAACGTAAATAAAAAACGTGGGCTTGGGCAAAACCAGTAGAAAAAAGCAGGTAATTAAGCAGATATATCATTTACACTAATATCGATTGTTACTTATTTTTTTGAATTATATTTAGATGGTGAGTCGGTACAAGAGGAAAACACAGTCATTCATGTCACAAACAAAAAATTTACCTTAGAATTTTTCAAAATATTGTTCACTATTTCCAAGTTTTTGAGTTACGGATTCAGTAATTATTTGGATTTGAATATCGCTATATTTTTCAAGTAAGTCTCTGAAGCCTCTGAAGGGTGACTAAATTAGACTACAATTATTCCCTAAATAACTTATCAAAGCATATTTTCCTTCATTGTAGTGCCTACGCCCTTGGCCCGATCGGATATCCCACTCCCGGGCACAGCTATTTTTTTAAGGGTCTCTACATTTTCAATAGTAGACCAGAAATAGATAAGCAATAACCCAATATTGATTATTTATTTTACAGTACTATGTGCCCTCTATCTAATAAAATAAAATGTATCATTACTGTGATACAAATACTAAATTTTCTGGAATTTAAACCTTAACTAACCCGCTTTAAGCCACCTTGCCCTACATCTAACAGCACAATAAATATTAATCAAATAAGTTGACTAGTTCTATAAGTTGATTCATAACAATGATCTTCCTAATAGCACAATTCTTTTATGGTTTGCATTATGCATAATTAAGCATTATTCAAATTATGTTGTAATAAAGTATACGCTTTAATTATTTAAAATTCATTTAATAATTTACACTCTGTCTCTAACAAATAAAAATCGACCTTTTTAAACACAGGTTTTCAATTATGCAAAAACAAACACAGATATAAAATTTTATTGATTTTTTTAGTTTCACTTACGACTTGTTCATTACATAAAATGTTGCATAACACTGTGAATCACTGATACATTGTACTTTAAAAGCAATAAGGAACTTTACACGGACAAAAATATACTTTAAAAGTATGGCTTGTATGTGGGGAGAATCACGTCTACTATCCCAGCGCCGCGGTGGACGGCCCGCGCGGGCGTCAAACACGACGTTTTCAACTCGTCGTTTCGGTGTCAAAACTTTGATAAAAAAATTATCTAAAAACATATTCTCATGTATTTTTTCCTCAGCTTTCTAGTGGTGGCATCAGTTTTTCGAAAATTTGCTTCCATAACCTCGAAAAATGCACTTTTTGAAAAACACGTTTTATCTCCATGATCTTCAACTTTTGGAATTTTTTTGATAGTCTAGATCGAAAGATGAGACATTTTTTGTAGATATCGACAATAAAAAAAGAAAGGTTTTTCGTTTTTATAAGTTATTTAAACGACGAACGAGACGATGCAAGCCGCGGTGGCCGGGCCATGCGCGGCAGGAGCGCGCCGTCTGCTACCGTCTCTCTGACTGGATGTAAACAAATACACCTAACCGTGACGGTTTGCACTTCGCAACAAGTTTCGATTGATTAATTAAATATTAGTATTTATTATTTTTATGACTTGAGGTTGTGCTATCGTAAGTCGAAGTTTTCGTAGGTTTTACTGCAAAGAAACGAAGGTTTTTTTAGTAGCAAATCTGACTACGAAGAAACTTCCTTGAGATTAAAAGACGAAATTTCCAGTGCGAAACTGATTCCAGGGACACTGAATTATCATGCGTTTATCCCCATTAAGGATAATAAATTAATGTTGAAGAAAACTTCTTTGAGTAACCAGTATGAAATTTTTCCGAAACTGAAAGAACGTAAAACAAGTGTCACTTCGATTACCATGCCTAAAAAGAAAAAGAGAACGAAGTAAAACAAATTTGTTTTTATTTTTTGCTTTATTTATGTAAATATCTAATATTTAATCAATATTAATCATTATTTATTTCTTTATCATAAAATTGTTGTATATATGAATAAATTTTATCAAAACATTTATTATTTATCCATTGTAAGCCCTGGTTAACTAATTGTTGTTTACATCGCCACTACTACATTATATATTATATAGCCAAACAGACTCACCGTAGCAGACGACACACGGCGGACGCGCTGCTGCCGCGCGTGGCCCGGCCGCCGCGGCTCGCATCGTCTCGTTCGTCGTTTGAATACGTTATAAAAACGAAAAACCCCCCTTTTTTTATTGTCGATATCTACGTAAAAATGTCTCATCTTTTGATCTAGACTATCAAAAAAATTCCAAAAGTTGAAGATCATGGAGATAAAACGTGTTTTTCAAACAAGTGCATTTTTCGAGGTTATGGGAGCAAATTTTTAAAAAACTGATGCCACCACTGGAAAGCTGAGGAAAAAATACGTAAGAATATGTTTTTAGATAATTTTTTTATCAAAGTTTTGACACCAAAACGACGAGTTGAAAACGTCGTGTTTGACGCCCGCGCGGGCCGTCCACCGCGGCGCTGGGACAGTTGACGTGATTCTCCCCATATAGCCTATCATTATTCACACATGTAAACATAAAACTGTTAGTTCATTGCAACAATATTATACAAGACAACATATTTTACATTAAAGTTGGCGCCGATAATAGATTAAGCACGATTATCTTTTATTCATTGGAGTACTAAAATAAAATAAATTTATTAAATCAAACTTATTATTATAAATGTAAAGTAATAAAAATAATGATAAATTTCATCTTAGGTCTGATGTAACATTAAGTAGTAGCCAAGATATTATTCAATTTCTGGAATACGGGAGACACATATTTTGTAGTTGCCTATGCCTGGGTAGAATATTAAGGCAATCTGTGTAGACTGTGTGTCTTTTTTGTACTGGGATAAATTTAAAGCATACGATGCACTCATTCCCTTAAAAACACATGAAAATGTTTCATTCTATATTAGTAATACACACCTCAAAAATACAAAAAATTACAATATTTACTTACAACTATTTCTAAAATTTAATTTTTATGGAAGCCTTCCAGAGAATTGTTAATTCATTATACCTATCACATTTTGCCATAGTTGTATACAAATCAGACGGATAAATTTTGCAAACTCACCGCAGAGGGTGCCAGAGAGAACCAATGATACAAGATATACATGAATACATTTAGAGTATACTACTACGGACTTTTATTGACTAGTTAATCTTGTCTCTGACGCCTTATATGTTAAGCTTGTTAACTCATCTGTCACATAATTCCAGACTTTTGAATTTTACGGTGATGAGCTTCTATTTCTTACTATAAAATGTCACTGTGGAACATGCAACCGTAATATACACGATACGAATTTTGCCCATACATCAACTACAACATCAAGACCACAGACTCGAAAACTTACTGTGCATCTAATTTCTTTTATTCTTAACAATCACACCAAACATAAAAACATTAAGTTTCCACGTTCAAAGTCTATAGAAAACGACGTAGAAATACCTCAAAAGTTTACCATTGATCTAATTTATTTTACAATCATTAATCGAGTCAAAAGTAAAAATATTAATTTTAAATACTTGTTTTCTTAAGATCACTAACAAACGCTTCGAAAGCTTACTATGCTTCTAATTTTTTCAGGCCTTCAGAATTACATCAAAAGCTCAAATGCGTATTTATAAGGGCCGATCTTCTTTTGATGAAGTAGAGATTAGAATTAATATTAATACCTCATAATCTCTTTGTTAGTAATATGAAACCTTACCAGTTTACTATTTACTCAGTTTTTTTTACAGCAGCTAAATATGCGTGAGCTAATATAAAAATGTTAAAATCGCAGCCTTCACAATAATTTCTTAAATTATTCAACGTATAATAACTGACATGTTATAATTAACTGAAAAATTCTATAAATTACACCCTCATATCGACTTTCCGAGATTCAAGTTATAAAAATAGCATCATAGTATTTGTGCCACAATTTTATCTTATTTTAATTCAGATATAATTTACAATGCAGACCCTTAAGATATTACAGACTTAACACAAGCTTGAAAAAGTGTGTACGTTGACCTTGTCACATGAAACATTAATTAATACTCATCATAAATGAAAAGTTGCATTCACTTTGATGCTCACCACGCTTAAATTAACCGAGGGTGCACATTCATGCTTACTTTAGAACTCACTCAGCACATGCTAGTTAGTACCATAAAATAGTTGTTGGCTTAAACAGCGGTTAATTTATGTTTTCTTACGTTATAATAAATAAAAAGGGCTATGGATTGAAACTGTAAGTGTTAGAAACTGACAAACAATACACAATAAGATTTTTTTTTCTTTTAATTTCAAAGCTTGGTGACAAGGGCAACAAACTCCTGGAGCTTCTCTCCATTATTTAGTGCCACAATAAATATAACGACATATTATTCTACCTATTCAAAAAGCTAGAAAATTTAATTTATTACTGTTAAGGTTGTAATGGGAAGCTGATCTTTCACTTAATAAACTCTTTAATCGTCAATTTTGACGCTCTTTGTTAGATTACAATGAATGTTCTGCATTAGTTTCTTAATGCCAAAGATTGTATACAATTGTAACATTTAAAAATTTCTTTTCAATTTGCCCTTTAACAACCATAGGCATTGTTAAAACTTTCGTTAGCCTTGAGGGCTGTTTTTTGACAACTTTGTTCAGTTGTAATGCATTTGTGGCAAGGTAGTTCAACGTTCAATGTCCCTAAAAATGACCTACGAGCTTAACTCTTTTTTAATAAAAGTTTCTAGTAAACGTGATTATCTGGATATCTCATGGTGATCTTTTCTGGCCTGATGTTGTAGCACCAGAATGATTAGGAAGAAAGTCACAACGTACTAAAGCGTTGGAGCTAGTTATAGTGCTCTTTTCTAACGTCTCCTTATGTTACGCTAGAGACGTTGGTATCCAAAGCACCGTATTTTTCGCAGAGCTCAGACGTTTCAGGTAAAAGTTAGTTTGTGAAGTTTGCCTGTTGGAAAGTGTTCTGTTTGCTCACGTTAATTTTTTTGTATGGTTTCATCCACTGTTAGGTTCGTCCGGCGCATACTTCAGAGATGATTGGTGATTCCTGGTTGAATGGTTAGAGTCCAGTGGGTAACGAGGATAGTCGATGGCTGGAGTTCCCAGCCCCACGACGAATAATTTCGGTCGTGACACCTGCTAGTGAATGACTGACTTGATTTAATAATGGTTAGCTTTATATAGTCTTTTGGTAAACGAATCATTGTTGGAAATAGTTTTTTTTGTAAGGTAGATCGCCCTAAAAAGAATTTTGACTCTTACTCTCGGAGTCCCTGCGTACGAAGCTCCTGGAGAATATCTCCTCTATAGATATGCCGTTTAGACGAACCATTAAAGAGGAGGCTGATAAAATTGCCAACCAATGTGGCTACCCATACTCCTGATGATTGTTTTTTCTGGCTTGCTGTTGTACTGAAGGTGCTCTGGCAGCACCATTTCAGTCGGAAGAACGGACACGAAACACTGAAACGCCTATTTTTTTGGGACACTAAAAAATCTTAGAGGTTAAAAGTGGAATTCGACGTAAGTTATTTGTCCATTAAAAAAAAGTGTCATCAGTAGCCCGGTTACTCAGTTGCACGACGAACTCTGTTCTTGATAAACTGCCGGTAAACAACTATGGTAATTGATCATTTGCTCACTTGCTTCAATTTCACTTCAACGCCACGCCACCTAGCAAATCCTACTGAACAAAAGTGAAAAGAGAGCGTGATTTGCAAAGCTTTGAGCTCATTTATTCTCAGTGTTTTTTTTTTTCAAGATATTTTTCAAACAATACAAAAACCATCTAGGAAGTGTAAAGAATCAGTACGCAAAATTTTAGCAAAACTACTTAAATACTTTCCGTGGTTAGCAATTACAACTGTTTTTGGGATTTTGCTTTAAATATTAGTGAGACTTTATATTTTTCAAAATGGTCTTTATCATATTTATCATACCGCATTAAATTCTAATTCCTTGCTGAAAAGGACTACATTTGTTCCTCCTCACGCAGTTGTAAATTATAAAAAATAAAACAATGTACCAATAGTAGTTTTAAAAAGGCCAGGGTATAATAAAAAGTACACTTTTATACTCATTTTTAATTATTTCTAGACTTTATAAATCAAAGAGCCAACCACTCTGAACGTTATTATGCACGTTCAGAGTGGAATAAGATGACCACAGTCTTATAAAAAAGTGCATCTTCACGTTATTAGAACTTGGTTTAGTATGAAAGCGATATTTGCATTCTAGTTTGAAAATACTTGAACGAAATCTGAACGCTTATGGTTATGCTCTTTTCAAACCATGCCAATGACTTGATAGAGACTATACATGCTTATAATAGCGTTTCTGTCATACTTTGATTGCTAGTTCTTAATTAGCTTTTCATCAAATCAGATACGGAAAAATTTTTATTTTTAAATTATGATACTTTATACTACTTATTAAAATAAGCTTACTAGAAAAAAAAGTTTTGTATTACTTTATTAATAATATCAGCACCATTTGCATTCACTGAAAAATGGTTTAAGTGTACTAACGATGTGTCCATTCATCGTAAGAGTTGTAAGGGGCTTGACAAAAAGAGTTTTTGATAGAAATAAAATTTTTCTTAATATTTGTCATTTGTTCTTTTTCTCGTGTCAAAATTACATACCATTTGTGATCAAAATAAGTTGATCACTACTAATTTTATGCACTTTTCTGACGTTAGTTCCAGTGTGATTATTAATAAAATCACGTACACAAAGAGATTTTACCTAAAAGTTTTTTGATAATTCATGTATTTTTAAACTTAATAAAATAGAAGCACAGAGGTTGGAAGCTTTTTGTTGCCGTTTATTCCGTGAAATAGATGAAATGAAATTACTCAAGTTGCCATTTCCTATTTAAAGTAAATAAACTAGCAAAGCGTCAGTGACATTTCCACATTCAGATTTTCTAATGTTAATCAACATATCACGCAATTAAATTACAGTTTTTTAACTAAGATAAGTAAATGCTTTAATTCGCACTTGGTATCTTATCGGTCAGTTTTTGGTGAGCTAGTACGCGCATTGATTCTAAAATCTGTAGTTAATTATATACTGCAACGAAGGACAAACATGATACAAGTATTACTTTATACATTTTGTCAATATTTTATTACTAATTATAATTAAATATAACTCTTACGTGGTCATTTAACAGTTTTTTTTCACATAACTGAAACTATTTAACATACTAATTTTTTTCTTTTTTATCGATAAGCTATTATAAACTTCATTTGTAACAATAAAACATCGTTTGAAAAATCATAAATCATAAGTAATAAAATAACATCTAAATTGAAGTTTTTTGGTCATGTAAGGTTTTTATTGAATTTTAATAATTTATTTAGTGTACATTGCGTATATATTTGGTTAAAGACGGACGAGTTGGCTTTTTCCAAATAATCTACGTACATCAATAACGTGGAGAAAAAGATTTCTGTATTTAAAAGATAACTAGGGATATCGGCAAGATCCACTGTTTGAAAATTTCGTGAGCTTATTCACTGTCTTTCGACTGAGTTTAATATAAATATTAAAAAATTTTTTCCAATGTTCAAAAAAACAATTGATAAACTTATTAAAAATTTGAGGAAAAAAAATCAGCATGCTATAGTAGTACCTCAGTAACGGTTAAAAAATTCGATAATAATTTACACAAAAAAAGAAAAAAAAAAAACGTCTAGAATTGATGAAATGTAAAGGCATCGTCTTCCATAACGAAAACGCTAGACCACACATATTTTTAGTGACTCGACAAAAATTAAGAGAGCTTTGCTAAGAAATATTAATGCAACCACTGTATTGCCCAGACCTCACCTCATTCGGTTACTATTTTTTTCGTTCTCTGCAGACCTCTTGTATAAGTGTCAAATTGGCTTTAAGAGACGCATGCAAAAATTCCTTAACTTAGTTTTTTGTCAAAAAACATAAAAACTTTCATTATAATGGAATTATAAGTCTACCAGAAAAGTGGCACATGTATCGTTAATTCAGTGTTTAAAATTCATACGAGTTAATTTAATTTGCAAAACATGAAAAAAATACTAAAAAAATTTTTTTCAACACAAAATTATAACAAAAAAAGTTTATCGTATTAGTTTACAATATCTTTAATATACAACAATGCCTTAATAAGTAAAAACACAAATAATAATTTCCAACGTTATTTCAGAAGAAAAAATCTGAGTTTTCCTTTTCTTTGTCCAAAGTACCAATTGAATGAAAAATAAATAACTTTTAAGAAATTAGATAGTTTAAAAGTAATAAATAGTATTAAAATAGTATTCGACGTCCTCGAGGTAGCGCACTCATATTGGTGCAATCCGTTACCACAGTCATCTACCTTATCAAGACGCGCGTTTAAATTTTTGAAAACATGTACAGTCACATGTTTATAAAATGTAACCTTACGTGGTGGCAAAGGTGTTGTGAAACTCCTAGAAGGTCACTACTCACATCCACCCGTAGCACTCCTTCTGTTGCCCAACAACTTAACTGGAGTACTTTTAGATACGCTAATCAACGTTCCTAAGGTGGCGTACACATATCTTTCTGCAGCAACCCCTGTGTTGTTTAAAAACTTAACTTAGATACTCCTGAACACGTAGCGTCGGTCAATGTTCTTAGGCAACGTACGTATATCTACCCACGGCAACCCTTGTTATTTTAAGAACTTAACTCGGATACTCCTGGACACCTCAGTCGATGTCCTTTAGGCATCGTACGCTTATTTACCTGCAGCGCTCCCTGCCATGCTCAACAATTCAACTCCAGCAACAGCCACGATGGTCAAAAGTATGATGTCAAACGCAACCCTTAGGCAGTATGTTGGTAAGGCCCAGGTGAGCTTAGTGCACCAACTGATCAAGCCGTGAACTAACATTGGGTATATAATGTAAATGTAAATAATTTGTTTTTTTATTGCAACACTAAATAAAATATTAATACTTTTTTTCACTGGTAGTATATTTATACAGTTATAATATAATTTTCTCACATCAAATTCTTCTATTTTTATTCTAAAATAGCAAAAAAGATTATGTAAATATTACTTGAACAAGTGATAACTTTCCTAAAACATATTTAGTATTTTATCTACTTACATTTTTATGTGGCAAATAGTGTAAATATCTAAATTATGTACATAATGCTTCATCCTTAATTATTATATTTTCTTCATGTAATTTTTTCTCCATCAGATTTTTCATTTAAAAAATAAATGGTACTTAAATAAATGAAAAATCTAAGCATTTTATGACTCGTAATTT
Source organism: Copidosoma floridanum (assembly GCF_000648655.2). The sequence continues at coordinate 476,565 of NW_019379542.1, forward strand.
CTTTTGGTAATGATATCGAAGGTATACCTGTCCCAGCCATGAATAAAACTTTTTTTTTCTTCATAATATTAATAGTGGATAAGTGTATTACATCAACATGTTTTACCAAAACCTTCTGGCCGATAAAGACACTTCAATATTTTTTATCTATTATAAATTTTTTAAATACTCTTCTCTGATTTTCATTCTATGTTAGAAACATTGAGATTAATTTTCCTTTATGAAATTTTATAGTTTCCTTATGTTGTTTAAAAATTATTTGAGAACTTTTAGTTGATCGTTCTGGTAAACCAAAATCTTAACAAGTCCGGTCGTCTAACTTCAAAATTTCATTTATTATTGTTTGAGTCTTATTTTCATAGTCTACATTAATATCACTCCTAAGATTAGTTATAAATAAATTCTATACTAACTTTTATTCATGTACGTCTTAGTTCATTTTTAAAGATCATGTGACATCGTAGTTTGGTAGTAAAAAAATATGTATGCTTGTATGTGTATGAGTAGGTGTCAGGGTCCGCAAAAATACTGTTGGTAATTTCAAAAATTTTTGGCAATTCTTATGACTATTACAAAGTGTCAAGGTAAATATATCTCGATAATGTAGGTTTGTACTTAGAAGAACTTCTGTTGTCTTACGGTCAATTATACGTAGCCTCATTTATAAACGAATTTAAGAATGGTATATTTATTGAAGTAAGCTGTTTAAAGTTGTGTGGGCCAATAAATATGGACGCTTAGATGGTAGTAGAAGAATATGAAAATGTGATAAAAGAACGATAAAGAGATTTATCAAAACTCAAATAGGTTAAAAACGGAGAAATAATTCAAATTTTCCTCACTTTGTGAGGGGCAGTGAGGGTTGCTTTGTGAGCTGTGAAAGGATGTTAAAGGGTATCAGTGGTAACCTTTTATATCCCTCCCACCAATTTCTCAGAGACCACCACTCATCCCTTACCAGATCCCTACAAAATAAAATAACTTTCAGACATTTTCTCTGTTAATTCAACTTATGTCATTTTTGTCCAGAACTCTATCACCCACTACCGATTTCACACGATTCTTCTAAATGGAGTAAATCCATCAGTCTGCATCTACAATTCCAAGCAGGCTTTAGGAGAGCCAGATCCTGCGCTGACAAAATATTTACATGGCAAGCAAGGATGGCAGTAGCGATTTCCAAACCAAGAGATTCGCTACTTTTATATATAACAGATTAAAAAATGAGTTGAATGTTAAAAAAAAAGTTTCGTGTTTCTTTCATACATTTGTGTATAAAGCGGATTAAAACAAACTAAAGCAAAGAGAAGGTGTTAGATTACAAAGAGGCTTTTGATTCTGTAGATCACAATACTCTGTGTAATACGCTTCATGACGATGAAGTCACTTCAAGAATAATCTTAGTACTGCAGGGTATATACCAGGCATCTGAAATTAGAGTAAAATTAACATTAGTTACACGCACTGACACAGGTAAAGTGACCCAGAGTGTTCTGCAGGACGATTCTTTGAGTTCTCTTTTGTTTTCTATCCTAATTCATAACACTGTGTAGTTCTTTAAAAGTAAAAACCACATGAATGTTGATAAGCAAATTAGAAAATAGACCCCTCGCTACATCATTAGACTCGAGACTAGCTTTAGAACCTTCGAGTCTCGCATTGTAAAAACCGTCACTTAAATTTCGTTTCTCGGATCTTGTAGTATTGTAGTATGTATATCACTGCTTTTACTTTGAAATTTGAGCGTTCAATACTAGCCTACACTAATATAAAAGTTTAATCTGTTATAACTCCTGTATTTATAATTATAATAATGCTCTTCCATTACTTCATTAATTTGTTCATTACCATTTAAGAAATTATTATGATAGATTATCATTGTTAGGTTTTAACCCAAAACAATTAGTAAATCATAATAATCATAATGATAACAATTATAATATTTATAATAATGATAAAAATAATACTAATAAAAATAAAAATTTTTACCCTATAAAAGTGACACATTTCTATAAGTTGCTTTAGAGAGTCATATAAAATCTATGAAAAGGTGATTTTCATACGGCTGTTGGCAACCTTCTCCTCGACCCCCCCTTACCCATATCTGACCCCATTTCCTTTTCAACCACCCCCTCAAAACAAAGCAAAATTGTTCTTATTTTAACGTGAAACTAACCCAAAAAAATTTTTGATTACACCTCCCCCCCTCACAGACCAACACCTCACCACAATTTATTCTTGCACCTGCTCGCCTACCTTATTTTCTTTTGACGCTTTTCTTGGACCCGTTAGGCCCCCTTTGCCACCCATCAGTGTTTTCTTACTCCTGCTCACCCTACTCATTCTCCTTCCACACTTTTCTTGAGCGATTCGAACATTTCCTCACAAAAAGCAATGTTCTCTAAGTTATCTGTTTGTTGTATACAATATTTTTAGATGTAGGTTAATTCAACAGTTCACAAGACTTGTCTTCCATAGTAATAATTTAATTTATGCAAAAAAGAGCAATATCTTTTTAAATTAAAATAAAATCTTCTGTGAAACGAATTACATACTTATTTCAAATGTTTTCTCCAAAAAAATTTTTTTGAAAGTAAAAATCATGCAAAAAAAAGGTCTCATTTAATAAGGCAACATGCTGATAGCAGTTTCTTTGAAGATATCATTAATTTCAGAGTCATATTTTTCATTCAAGTCATATTTAATTTTTCATACCATGTTTTGTCTTGAAAAATATTTGTATAACATATATTATTATAAATTTTTTAATTGATGAAACGGTACACTCGTTATGGAGGGTATATTAAGTCACTTTCCTCAAGAAGAAACTTTATCCCTACTTGGTGTCGACAGAAACTTATCCACCTAGTTTTGGTTTATTTTGTTTGTAAAAAAGGATTTTTAAATTTTGTATTGAAATCCATTTTACATTTAGAATAATATCATTCCATAAATTCCATAAATTTGAAGTTACATACTGTTTTAAAAAATTTATGTTTCATTCAGATAAGTTTTTTTAAATTTAGGACTAAAAGGGTTCTACTATTGGAGATGCTTATAGTTCTACAACTATATTGTAGTAACAGAAAAAGCCATGTTGTTCTATGTTGATCAAATATACTGAAAATAATTAATATTGAAAATAATTAATCACACTGAATTCATTCAAGGTCAATCTCTCAAAACTCAGTTATGTCCCAATAGTCGATCAGTTAGTTGATTTTTTAAATATAAATTTTTAAAACATAGATAAATCGGGTGGATATTCAGACACAAAAATTAAATTTTTCAATACAAATTAACCTGTCTAACCAATTGGAAATATAGTGAACGCCTATAAAAGAAAAAAAAGACTGACTATTGGTACATTTTCTCTGCTCAAGTGAGCAAGTACTGAGACATCGATCTTACCTTATAAATAGCATTGAAGAAGTAAAGAGATTATTAACTTATATTTTTTAGAAAAAATTCAAGAGACCTTACTATTTAACATTTTTACCTCCACAAGCTTTGCAAGCTATCGAAGAATAATATTTGCATAATTTTTATTAAAAATACTTATCATGCTTCAATCATATTTTTATACTCTTACTAAGGTAGATGCCTCACGAACAACTCAAATACGTTATGACACGTAATGACATATTAGAAAAAAATACATTCTAACGGGATACATTCCGTATACTTGCATCGACAAATACATAGTAAATACTTAAGATATTGACAATTTCAATGTGATTTTTACTTTCATAAAAATTATTTTACATAAAAATAACATAGAGAATATCAAAACAATTAAGAAGAGTATTAGAAGTGGTAGTTTAGAGGATGTGAGGGTACTCAAAAATTAGTGGGGGTAGTAAAACGCTGTGTAAGTCTCTAAAATAATGCACAACTACAGGGTAACAACAAATTTTTATCTTATTTTTGTCCAAGAGCTTTTCGTGGGATAGTGGTTGGGGATACAATAAGAAGAGAACTAGGGGTTACCTAACAAGATTCGCTGAAATTTTTATCTTACTTTATGTACAAACATGTTACGTATACGCAACCAGCACACATACACACAAATTTGACTCTGCGCTAAAAGCACCTGCACTTTCGATCATCCATACAACCATACTATAGATTGTTTCCTTGCTTACCTTTTTCAGCACTTTTGCTAAATCTACATTATCCAATGTTGAATTAAACGTGCCAAAAAATATGCTGTGTGCTTATTGCTAAGAATGTATTCGTATAAAAATAAACTCATACCATACAGGCAATAATTTCATAGAAAAGAAAATTACATGAATCAGCAAAAAGGTCGAGTTTTTATCGTAAATTTTGTAAAATTTCAAACATATAACAAGCTTCATCTTTATAGTACGTTAAAAATAAAAAAATAAAATTTTAAAGAACAGTGTCTTCCCACCAAAAGCAAAATTTTTTTTTTTTAATTTAAAGAATATATTTCAACTTAAGAATTTACTTTTTTATTCAATGGTACTTGTCTCCCTATATTAAAGTGGCTCAAGTAGATAGTACTATATTTATAACTGGTGAAAGTTACCACTTTCGTACAATCATCGGTGTGGAAGATCTGAGAAAAGGATAGGCAACTCACAGGATCAAGTAATGTAAGTAATGTAGGCAGAAAACTAATAAGCACGGAATCTCCTAAGTTAAGTTTTAATATATTGTACTTAATAAGTATACAGAATGATTCAGTAAAAACAAACAGAATTGATCTCAAATGTAAAACAACATACTTAATAATATATAGCTGTGTACAAACAATGCTCAAGTTAGCTAACACAAAATTCCTTAAAATAATTTGGAAGAGATTTCGCAATCCAAGCCCGTATCTTCCGAAAAAACATTTAATAAGGTACCAACTTTAAGTAGTACATTCGTATAATCCATCCAAAAACACGTTCATTATGTCGATAGAAATTACTCCGTGTGACGGCTCAAAGCACGAGGCGACTATCACCTTGTACCTCTCTGATACATCGCGGCATGAGAATTAATACATTACGATAGCCCTATTTAGATTAAGTTACAGCCCATAGCTTTTACATAAACGTTCAATAATGCCCAAATATATTTAGCGATATAAATTGAATTCGTCACGTTGGTAATGTTATCAAAATTATATATTTCAAATAACATCCAGATTCCCATTAATTAAAAATTTTTTTCTTTTTATTGACATATAACTACGGTCTCATGATACAAACTCGCAATAACCAAATTTCTACCTTACCTAATTACCATGTTCAAACATCGACTTAATTCAAGCTACAAGGAAAAGCAACAAAAAACTAACACATATCTATGAACTCCTTTGAATTGCTCCTTTGTCATTATGGATGATAATAAAGTCTAAAACTTGGTATTTTAGAGCATTACTATTTATTCAAGTAATCCTTATTACGTATGATCGATATTTTGCTATCATGCTGACAGCCTCTCCTGGATTACAAAACTATAATTTAACATTAATATAACTTCGTAAGAACCCAACAAAAAAGAACAATTAATTTATGTAAGGAATATATTTTATTAAAAATTCATTTACCATGCACGTTCCAAGCCAGCATGTCGAAGGGACACTGATGGCACCTATAGGTTTGACACATATTACAGCAGTTTAACTTAGCCATTATAAAAGTAAAGTTTACAAACTAAAGCGTCTTAAGAAGTCATATAAATACGACGTAAGCAACATAATTTAAGGTTAGGACACAAATTCAATACATCCAAGAGGTAGCAGCCAACCCTGAAAAAGTCCCAAGGGATGTAAAAGAGACATGTAAAAATTGTGTTCAACCAACCTATAGTCATTATCAAATATTTAAGAGTATTAAAAATGTTATAACCTAAAAATGGGAACGACTATTTTATTTCTATTTTATTTTTGTATTGTCCTTATTACGTTCTTCATCATAAATCACTATTACCTCAAAATCTAAACTCTACGGACACTGTAAGGAATGATTATACATAGCTGACCTTTCGTCCCTGTTTATAGTGTAACGATCGTGCTCACGCAAACGCACACGTAAGTGTCTCTTACTTTGGCCAATGTACCACAATGCGCAGCTATATGAAATATTATAGAGAATACTACTTATATCTAACTTGTTTATTGGGTCCTTTCCCAACCTAAAAATGTGAGTCAATCTATCAGAGCCTGTGTAAACAACACGAATATTGTATTAGAACGAGGCGCTGCGAAGAGTCGTCTCCATAGGTCAAAAATATGGAACAACAAAGAACACTTTATGTTCAGAACTGACGAATTCAAGTAACGAGAATCAATATTTGCATCGCATTCCTGAAGGTTTAGAATGCGAGATTCCTGGGAACCCTTTTTTCGTCTGTTAAGAAAACTCATTCAAGCTTTTATGTATCTGTTAATAATCGATGAAGAATAAGCACTATTGGCAAGGATCTTACGAGCTACTGCAATATTTTAAGATCTAAAAGTTTAAAAGTTTTGTCAATAATAGAGAAAACAATAGCAATTTTCTGGCATTTTGGGTTATGTGAAAAAAAGGTTAAGTAATCTACCTAAGGTTAAGGGTTGTATATTGTGCTAATGGAGTTTGAAAAACATGTGATATATATATCTAAGAAGGAAACTGACTTATTAATTTCATATTCAACTGTGAACTGTATAAAAGAGTTAAAACTATTGAAAAAATTCAGAACATCATTTATTTGATTAGTTTTTAACACGAATCGGTAAGCATCAATATGACCTAAGTATAGTGTGGCTTTTCGTTGAATTCTTACAAAGTTTACTTTATGTATAATTTTGTTTTTATTGAAGTAATCATCAATACAAATGATTAACATTTTACCGTCGTGCTGGGAGCCTCTTTAAGATAACAAAACTATAATTGTATTCATATGAAAATTGTATAAACAAAATTATACATCACTTAAACTTTAAGAATCCAACAGAAAGGAGTAATTAATTTATACAAACACTGTATATGTTTACCAATAAACGGTTACAAAGAAAAAATGATAACGATTTATTTAGATTAAGTCAGTACCCTACGATGAATTTCGAAATGAAAGGTGATCGGTGATCTGTTGGGGCAAGATCCAAGAATTAAATAAATACAAGGTGTATTGAAATTTTCTTATGTTAGTTTATTAATGCAACGTTTTGCTGACTATTTGTATCAGCCTTATCAAGATACGAAATTAATAACACATTAAAAGATCAGGTAAAACTCACACACAAAAATAAAATAAAATTAAAGATGTAAATTATTACCACAGGTACGCGAGAACTCGTAAGTATATTGACTTACTCTTCACCTGTCGAACTATCGACTGACAATAAATTATACAACACTCCAGCACTTATGTAGGCGAACCAACAAAGGTAGATGGTAAAGGGCAATCAACTCAATCGGGACATTTAAACTTTCGTAGTAAGGGAAGGTACGCTTGATTAAAAGAAAACACATCTTCCATTCTATTAATGTTTTGCTTGTCCAGTTTTATACAAGGCATTTCGGAAATAACTCTTTTTTTGTACTTCGATTCTTTGTCAAGAATTTTGAAGCTGTCTCAATCAAATTCATGGTTAAAAATATTTTGGTGTGCGCAAACGACGGACTCAGAATTTTTGTTCTTGATGTGTTTATTACTGCAGATCTCAGCAGCTCGCTCTGTCTCACCCACATATGACGCAGAACAATTTTTATAAAAAAATTGATGTACGATATTTGTTTAAGTTTCTCCGTTTTATCTTTTCCTAAACAGATGACGTGGTTAAGTTTATTGTTAATAAGAGGGTAAGTGTGAATATTTTAAGGTTTTAACAGGGTTGATATTTTTTCAAAATTATTGTGTATATATGATATACCAATTTTTCAGAGAGGATAAGTGTTCATAGTAGTTTTATTGTAATTCATATATTTGTGTCTGGTTATTATTTTTTGTCAAAAGGTTTTTAACTCTAGCAATATTTACATTGTGAAAACGTGTACTAGAAAGTAAGATCGCTCTATCAACTAAATTGAAAACAATATTTCTTTTGTGGCTAACTGGATGACCAGAAAAATAATTTAAGATATGTCCGAAAAAAGTAGGATTTTCAAACCATTCAAAATTAAAATGATTCGAATTTCTGATTGTGGTCAAGTCCAAAAAGTTCAGTTTATTGTCACTCTTAATTTCATGTGTCAACTGTAGTTTAGGATGATTTGAGTTAAAAACATTTTATATTTAATGAATGTGGTCCACGTTAACACAAAGTAATACATCATCTACGTAACGAAAACAAAAAGTTGGATTAATATTGTAATTATTTTTTAAAATAGAAAGACAGTCACTTTCCAGGTCATCTATTACAAAGTCAGCAAACAGAGGTGAAATGGGAGAACCAATTGGAGTGCTGAAAATTTGTTGGTAAGAATTGTTGTCAAAGGTAAAAAAGGATTGTTGAATAATAATTCCGTGCATTGTGAAATTTCATCAATAGGGATTCAACATTTATTCATTATGTTCAATTTACGTCTATCGAAGCTACTCAGTACTAACTCTAAAGGGATATTAGTAAACAGGGAGCTGACGGAACGTTTCGTGTATCTCGCCCATAACAAATCATAAAAGCTAATAAACATAAAATAAAAGCTAAAAGACATATACGTAAAAGCTAAAACTATTTTTCTTAACTAAAGAAAAAAGGGTTCCTAGGAATCTCGCATTTTAAAACTTCAGGAATGCGATGCAAATGATGATTCTCGTTACTCGAATTCGTCACTTCTGAACAGGAAAGTGTTCCTTGTTGTTCCCTATTTTCGACCTACGAAGACGACTCTTCGCAGGGCCTCATCTTAACATAATATTCATGTTGTTTACACAGAGTCTGAAAGATTGACTCACATTATTAGGTCGGAAAAGGACTCAATAAATAAGTTAGATATAAGTGGCATTCTCTGTGAGATTTCATATAGTTGCGCATTGCGGTACATTGGCCAAAGTAAGATACACTTACGCGTGCGTTTTGCGTGAGCACGATCGTTACATTATAAATAGGGATGAAAGGTCAGCTTTGTATAACCATTCCGTACAGTGTTCGTAGGGTTTAGATTTTGAGGTAGTAGTAATTTATGATCAAGAACCTAATAAAGACAGGCGCGAATTTTCTGAAATGATTATTATAACATTAACAAATAATAAAATTTATGCACAATTAGATACACAAAAAATTAACAATTGTTACAAAAATTTCTTATCTCAAGACGAAAATAAAAATTGAATAATCATTCTTATTTGTGGGTTATAACATTTAAAAACACTTTTAAATATTTTACAATGACGATAGGTTAGTTATTCTTGACATGTCTCTTTTACATCCCTGATATCGGGACTTTTTCAGGGCTTGCTGCTATCTTTAAGGTATATTAAGTCCTAACCTTAAGTTATGTATCTTTCGCCATACTTATGTGACTTTTTAAGACGTTTTAATTTGTTAACTTGACTTTTATAATAGCTAAGTTAAACTGCTGTAATATGTGTTACATCCTTAGGCACCATCAGTGTCCTATCGACACGCGTCTTGGAACCTGCTGTTCGGTCTATATCTCCTGACCCTTCGCAGGTAGTCGCCTTCAGCACCCGTCCTTCTTCTGCTCTCCTCTGAGCGCCCCCGTTGAGCTAAAAAAGCCTTAGTTAACGTATGAGCGAGAGTTCGGCGGCAGTCTAACAGCAGCAGTCTGGAGCAACACTTTGTCACCAACCCTTTGATTAACCATTAAGTCTAGTCGTGTCTACGTCTATACCTTAATACATATATATAGTCTTTTGTATGTGAACTGCTGTGATTTAGTTCATTAAAAGCGAGTTCCAAGTTGTACGGTTGGTTCAATAAAGCGAATTCAAACATTTGGTCCTTCTCACCACATCAGGCATCCAGCATCAATTTTCCACGACATCAATCAATTTAACATCGGGAGCAATCATTTAAGTAAAAATTGTGCTTTCAGGCAGACGCTTTCTTTATTGCAGACAGATATGAGTTTCATCCATTGTGACTGAGTAGCCTTTTACGTGTGACACTTGCGACGAGCAAGAGTTTGTTGCCATTGTAAGTCATGCGGTCTGTATGACGCGTTGTGTAGGAGGGCGCCGCAGCCGTCATATCAACGTATTACTCGTTTAGCAAACCCAAAGGAACCGCCATTGTCACTGAGGGGGCTGTTGTGCACAATGGGTTTGTGCTATCATTTAGAACAACCGTCTTATGGTTTGCCTCGATAAATTTGAGAAAATTATCATTGCCATATGATGTTAATATTTACATTGATGCGACCACTATTTGCCCATGCCGCATGCTACGATCAAACTTATATGTTCTGAAATGGACACCACGGTGGCCATGTTTCTCGTGTAGTGTGATATGCAACGGCACGGATAGCTGAACAAGGATATCTAGCGAGGCATCTAGATCACAAAAAATCTGTCCGTGCGCTCTTTTTCCCTCTTTCTACAAATGCTTAGGTTAGAATTGGAATTTAGTACGACCAAGCGAGTCATTAGTATAATTTTGCACAGATAGACCACGGTCCATCGAGTCCATTGAGTGGACGTCCAACTTTAATCACAGGAAAAATAATGGCTTGACAGCTCTGCTCACCGCACAACGGGCTCTAAGTAACGTCATCGCTCGATTCAAGCCCACAGTGTTGGACATCAAGGACGTGCAATGGAGCATAGGCCTCCTGGAGGGAAGATTCAAGATAATTAATGCCTACTTGCAGGATTTCTAATTGAACTACCAGGACTTACCAGAGGCTTCAACTATAATTTTAACCACGGCTACTGACATGTCCGCTACGACGGAAGCCGATCATATCGAAGCAAAGATCACGAATCTACAACGCGTGGAGCCAGCTTGCTCCGAAACCAACCAGCAGCGACCCAGGCCTGCAGGATAACCCTGCACAGCGCCGCATAGTGGGAAAAACGCACTTTTGTGGTTCAAAAGTTTTAAGAGACCACAATTTTCCACTGATTTTTTTTTTTTTTTTT
>NW_019379542.1:487772-516088 GCF_000648655.2 Copidosoma floridanum
AAAAAAGTAATCCAAGACAGCAAATACATTATGGCGGACAAAATTTTAAAAAGTTTTAGAATCTTGGCAAAAAATTTAATTTGAGTGTTTTTGGGGTTGTTGATTAATAATCTGTCATTGGAATTTGCAAATTTACGATGAGCAATTTAATATGGCGGACAAAAATTAATAAATTCCTCTAATCTTTGCCAATCCTCTTACTCAGGAGTTTTTAGGGTTGCTGATTGATAATCGATTATTAAAATTTGCGAATCTAAGATGGCCAATCGAATACGGTGGAAAAAAATCAAAAAATTCTTCTTGAAATTGAAAAGTGCTTTTTTGGTTCAAAAGTTTCTGAAGATCACGATTTGGAACCGATTTAAATTATTTCTTTTTTTTGCAAGATATCTGTAAGGCCAAATTTACAGTTTTCCTTAATCTTAATTATACCTGACATTAAAAGTAAAAAGTTATTCGTACCGGCTTAATAAAATACTGTTTTTAACATTAAAAACAACGTTACGCAATAAAATCGAGCAAAAGTATTTTCAAACACATATTTCAAGATTAATTATTACAAACTACAAAATGGAATTAGGATAGAAAATCCAATATGGCGGGCTGAAATGACATAAAACGCTTTAATCGCAGTGGAAAATTAGACTTGAGGGTTATTGGGGTTGCTGATTAGGAATTTTTGATACAAATCTGAGATTTTAAGATGGTGGATCTGATATGGCAGACCAAAATTCAACAGTGTTTAAATCACCAAAACACGTTCCATTAGGGAGGTTAGGCGTTGCTGACAACGAATTTGTAATCAGAATGGGAAAATTAATAATAGTAGATATTATGTTGCAAACTAAAACTATAATATGATCTAGCTTTTAGAAAATTTAGGTGAAATTAACTGTACAGTAATGAAAAATAACAGAAACTGTCATTTTTGTACGTTATTATTTATTAAAAAAAGAACTTTTTAAGACTAACTTGCAATGTAGTTAACAAAAACGTCTCTCATTATTCAGAAAACAAGAAAGTTACACTAGGTAAAGTAGAAAAGGTAATCAAATAGCTGTAGCCTAAAAAACATAATAAATATAAGCTTGTAAGGATATTTGACAAGTACACGTCATTTTATTTAAAATTTTAAAAGGATTTGATATAATTAATTGAACTTATATTCTGAGATAGAAGAAAAAGTTAGAAAACAGACATCATTTATAGCTGCAAATTATTAGGCCAAAAATTCATATATCAGTGTCGAGTCCACTCTGGTCAAGTGGATAAGACACGTGAATTTAAATTTGGTGGTTCCAAGTACTAATCCTAGATTCGAGGGTCAAAGCATAAGATTTTTTTTTTAATCTTCAAATATTGTTCCTTTTTTTTCAGCTACCTTGATTAAATATATGCAAAAAAAAATTTTCTAATATTTTAAGAAAATTTTATTAAAGTTTTAAAAACGTTTTTAACGACTTCTGCTTCATGCATAGGCAGACAAAAAAAGATTTTTATACATTATAAATAAGGTTTTTGTACATTTTCAAGAAAGTCATGTAGTCTCAATTTAAACGTTCTTAGAACGTTTCTCAAACATTCAGTGCGTGTCAATTGTACGTCGTTTTTCGTTAAAAACAAAAACAAAATAAAGATTTCTGACGCAGCATACATTATTGCATTTATCTACAAAAAACTATCATATACTATTTCGACAACAACTTGTACTTAATGTAAGACCCGAGAGATCAGCATTTTAACCATCAATTACTGCGTAATTATAACACCACGACTGTGCTTGTGTCAACCGAAAGTGATCATGTAAAGCTCTGATTGGTCATTCGGACCCCCAACCAGACGTGTCCACCTTAAATGCAAGAGTATAAGAAGTCCTTGCACATAAAAATTTTTGCCTTTTCTATTTAAGTAAGTGCTCCAAAGTAACTATAAAGGTTGGAGAGTGAATCCTGTTGCGTCTTTTAAGCGGACGTAAGACATAAGATTTAGTTCGGTGATTAAGCTACGTGTGAGAAGAGTGCATTTTAAGCAAATGTAAGACTTAGTTCAATGACTGAGCTGTGTAAGAAAAGCTCGAGCAAACGGGGCCACTATAGACTTGCTTAAAAAGTGAATCAAAAAGAAACAAGAAAGAAAGGACCGTTGACTTAGGTTCCCGCGTTAAAAGCAGCAGCCTAATTATTATCATCGTCATGATTACTCTTGTGTTGGATAACAATCATTGTTGTGGTCAACTTTGTAAGATTTTGAGATTGCGTTCGCGCAAGTAGCGGCTAACCAACGATCATATAAGTAAGTTAAATTAAGAGAATTACAAATTGTTTAAATATTGTAAATGCGAATGTAAGACTTTTTTATTTATACTATTTCTGAAATCAACTATTTTCGGCTTTTCTAAATTTATTAAATCATCAGATTAGACGTAACTTGGTTCCTGATTAATCTTACTTTGTTAATTTAAAAATATTCCAATTACTATATTATATGAGACATTCCAAGATTCAAAATTCTAGTTGATTGATACATAATTCTTACTTTGATAAATAAATTAAATATCAAGAAACATTTAAATAGACAACATATGACAAGACTTTTGCAAGAACATAAGATAAAAAGGCAAATTAGATACATTCCGATTGCATTACATAAGATACAAATCCAAACAGTAGGTCAACGCCTGCTCACGCAGGACACACTAACACTACTACACACATATCATTCGGTAAAACCTAACACCACAACGCCGAATCAACGATTAAAAAGAAGAATATACTGTAAATAAAAGCAAATAAGGCCTTAGAGCCAACGGCTAATTCCTGATAAACAAAATTAAAGTTTTTTTTTTTGTAGAACGAATCTACGAGTTTCACCCTCCACTTATAGAAGTTCCGACATAACACAAGTACTACATTTTAAAGAGCCTATTAAAGTGAGCGATAATTTGACACATTATTGTATATTATCAAACTGGATTTATATTTAAGCACTGAAGAAGATGTAAGTCCAACATTTTGGATTTGTCCTATTAAATTTGCAGATTTTAATGATAGATTATTTATTAGCAACCCCTAAAACCCCTGAATGAGAATATTGGTCAAGATTGGAAGAATTTTCTAGTTTTTGTCTACTATATTGGATTGGTCATCGTGAATTTGCAAATTATTATGACAGATTATTAATCAATGACCCCAAAACCGCCAAATAACAGTTTTTACCAAAATTCTAGAGCTTTTTAAAATTTTGTCCACCATAATGTATTTGCCGTCTTGAATTAGTTTTTTTTAATATTTTGAATGTATGTCAATATATTAAATATGTACTGTATTCATAATATTTTTCAATTTTATTGGTAAATAAGTTACTCAATAATTGATAAAAAATTAAAGAATCGGTGAAAAATTGTGGTCTCGTAAAACTTTTAAACCATAAGTGCTTTTTATCCCACTGTAGCGCCGAAGGCTAGTATTACTAACAATCAGCATATCTCTGCTCTCAGGTCAGCGAGAAGACTGTGAGGCCTTCTGCGGCCTTCCTCAGACTTTCACGCATAGTGAACCTCAGCTGTCTGATGTTGAGCGCGTTTATTTCTTGGAGTCTCTTGTTCGAAAAGATGCTAAGGTAGCACTCGACACGGTGCAGATCGCCGGCTCCAATTACGCCAACACTTTAGTTTACTCGAGGCACGATTTAAGCATTGACGCTTGCTGGTGCATGACCACGGCATGGCTTTGCGAAACATTAAGCTTGTGAGAGAAGAATTGGCAGGAGGCTTTCAGGCTCTGATGGACATATTAAAGTGCCACCACGACCAGCTTCGAGCTCTAGGTTGCCCGGCGGACCATTCGGATGTTTGGTTCATCTCATTTGCCGCGACAGGCATGGATTCAGCCATACGACGCGATTAGGAGGACGAGCTCAAAAAGCTTAAGACGGCGAATGGAACCCCTGACAACATAGCTACATTTGCCACTGTGGTAGCCTTCCTACGACGCAAATGTCGTGCCTTGTCCTCCATGGAGGCTTTGAAACTGGCGCAGCCAACTTACACCTCACGCAGGCCTGCTCCATCGGCCACCACACGCTATTTTTGCACTCTTGCCACTCAGAATACCTCAATTGTCTGCGCCATTTGCCGCGGTGTTCCCTACTCAGGGCATTGCAGCGAGTTCCAGGGTTTGACCACAGCCACCAAAAAACACAATCACATTTCTTGCAAAGCTATGTTTTAAGCCTGCTTAAAGCCAGGATACATGGCCAAGGACTATTTCTCCACGTCAGTCTGTCAGCACTGCCAAGCAGCTCACCACAGTCTTTTGCACGATCACCAAAAGCAGCGCGTCGATGTCCAGAGAGGTGCTGCCCCACCGAAGCAGCAGAAGCAGGAATGCAAGATCCCGTTGAACAAAAGCGACGGTACTACAGAGCCGCGTGCATGACTAGCCGTCCTCCCGACGACACGGCATTGGGTTTGCCACTGCGTCCGTGAAGACCCTGCTCTACCCATCCTCTCTCTATTGACTGCGACCAAGCTGAACGACTCATTTCTCGCCTGTGTCCACTTGAGTCAGAAGCGGACTTTCACTAAGGAGTCGATACAGCTTTAGAACGAAAACCCCTTAGCTAAGTGGCATCCACTTACATCGCTTGTTGCCTTCATCGGTGCTAATGAGATTTTGCAAGTGGGCAGGCGGTTTCATCACTCTGCCTTGTCCTACAGTGAGCAACATCCACCAGCCTTCGCCAGCAGCTGTGCCCCCACCCGGCTGGTGATCTCATGGGCTCACTCTCAAGCTCTCTAGGGTGGGTTTCGAGTCACCAGCACGTAAGGAGCTCAGCGTACCTGAATCATTGGTGGCCAGTGCAAAATCAAGGCTTTCCTCTGCAAGTGCCTTCTCTCTGCACGCCTGCAAGCGTAGCTGGAAACTCAGCCGATGGCACCTCTCCCACCCTCACGGGTTACACTTTTTCGTGCATGTAGCCAAACCAGCATTGACTACGCTGGCCCTTATAATATCTTGACTGACAAGCGACGAGGAATTTAAACTACCAAGGGCTATGTAGCCCTCTTCATTTGTCTATCTACCAAGGCCATGCATCTGAAATTGGTTGGCACTCTGCGATTAATAATTAAACAATAAAATATTTTTCTTTCTCTTAAACGTTAAAAGACCTAGAAACTCAAGTCTCGGCGAAGGCAAAGATTCACTGTCCATTTATTTGACATATCTGCAAATCAACTCACTTGTTTATTTTCTAGCCAAAAACTGCTCTTTAGTCTCTACCGTATCGTACTCAAGACCTAGGTTCCCTTTAAATTTTTACTGTCTCTTTTCTCAATCTATTCTTACCATTTAAAACTTTCCATCCCTATCCCTCACACATAGTTAAACGTCCTTACGTTCGAAAAAATTAGAATGTAGGGCATGTACACACATGGAAGCTTCCACTAGGCACCCTTGATTTTAACGTAAATTAGTTATGAAGTGAAAGCATAAATCATGAGAAGTATTTTTTTTTATTTTCTAGTGAAAATATACTATGTACAGATAAAAAGAATAAAATTTTGCAAAGTCTCAGACCCTTATTCATGCTTGGTACATCAGTGTCCTAAAAAAATATTTATATACAGTGTTATCTTTTAGTAGATCCAAGGTAAGAGTATGGAATGGCTGATCTGCAGCATTGGTGCTACTCCACGACACAAGCATATAACTTTCCACACTATTTCGCGTATACGATAGGCCAACATTTAACTATTTTTTGTTAATTATTTCACGATTTCAATTCTAAATGTTTACAGATGATGGTGTTATTGCTTTTTCCATAAAAAGTCTCACAGTTTTTTCAAACATAATTATATATTTATATTCAAGTGTAACTTATTTTATATGAACTAGGTACACCTATGTTATAATACTGTTGTAATATTAATTTTTACGTATACATCCTATGAATTATAGGATTCATGTTAATATGAAAATAAAGTATACGGTTGTTTTTTGTTTGAAATGCAAATTATAATAATGTGCATTGAACTTGAAGTAACTGACTAAGAACACGAATAAAGTTAGTGACGTAAAAAACTTAAAATAACTTAAACTTGACAACATTTGTCAAATCATTAAGAAATATTAATTTATTTTTCTTACCATAGTATACAATAAAATAGTAATAACGTTGCAATTTTAACCCTTAAGGTAACGCTTGAACCGGTTTGCAAGCCCCTACAAGGTGTAAAGTGAAAAAAAGACTTTAATTTACGAATTCCTTATACTTTTGTTAATGTTAGTTAGATTTTACATATTTATTTAGAACCTTTTTTTGCGAATGAAAATTTAATCATATGTTGATTGTTTTTAGATTTATAGGCAAATTAATGTATAGTTTTATAGCTGTAATGTAACTGTTTTTCGTGCTAAATGCTTATAACGTTTTTAGACATTGTAAGAGTTTTCTTCTGGTTATAACTTTGAGATTCATATACTGCTCTTTTATATCTTGGTAGTATTAACGAAAAGATTCATAAGCAAAGTTTTGTCATATGGTTAGAGGATTGTCTTATGTAAAATTATTTTTATCGATTATTTTAAGTATTATATTTTGTAATTTTTGTACTTCTTTTAATAAGCTATTGTAACCTCCTTCCTATGCAACTATTTCATAATTTTCTCCACGGTTAAAAAGCGTAATAAATTTTTTTAATGTATCATGATCTTATACTTGAAAATTAAAAAAAAAAAATGTAAATGAAATATTTGGTTCTTTTTGAACATGTTAGTATGCTTGTCTCATCTAAAGTTATAATAGAGAATTAATCTCACAAATATACAGAGAAAAGTCCCAAAAACCGCTGTAATAGCTAACCACAAAAACTACTTAACCGATTGGACTGAAATTTTTCGTTCTGATTCTTGACACTTGTGACGAGGATTTTTCAGCCGATAAGCAGCCATCCCGTATCCTCTCACAAAACCTCTTCTCTTACTTTGCTTACATTGTCCCTACTCACTGGATACCTCTCCTCCGGGAAGTCTGCTACAGGTGTTTGGCTCGGGAATGCTGAACACTCCTGAAAAGAAATTAAAAAGGCAAAAGGTAGGGGCACTACCTATAAATAAACACTATCACTTTTATAACCTTTACAGCGCGCCCAAGCTATTTATTTTCCTCCACCTACTCTCAAATTCTACACTTCCGCTCTCTATATATATTATTTAGTGGTACACAGATATCGGAGTCAACGTCTTTGCACGAACACCTCCCGGTCGTCCTCTCCGCCGAACTCTGCCTTGAGCTGGCAGACAGCGGCCGGTACCTATGTCATACACACACTTACACACGCAACCTCAGCCTCACCTCGTACTCAATTTAATTACCTTATCCTTCAATAACCCCACACACATTCACTCCCATGCATACGGATCGTCCCCAACGCTCTGTCTCAGTGTACCACCTAGCGTATAGTACACCTACCTTCTCACTATTCTCACGGCCACCTGCCGCTACCTGGAGCTAGTCCTGATCGTCGCGGTAATCCGGCTGCACGGTCGACTCTCAACAGGTCGCTAGGCAGCTGCTCTCTTTTCGTCTCTTTCCCCAAGTCCAACCTTTTGGTTCTAGTCTCTCTCTCTCTCTCTCTCTCTCGATCCCTTTCACCTGTCACTTTCTCGGTAACTCACGACTCTGATGTCTGCACTCTGCTCTCTCTGATGCCTCGTACGATATTGATTGCGCTATGCAAAGTCTGCATTGGTGCGTATGCTCCTCCCTTTGCATCTCACCACCTCCAACGCTCCTAAAAACCAGTAAATCATTGGAGGTTTCAAAAACTCGGTTCTCGACGTGATGCCTTAGCCTTCGATCTTTCTCCGATGCGTCGCGAGCTGATCCATCTCTCCTTCTCTCTCTTACCCACATACACTTACTCTACCATACTTCACACCAACCTTTTTCATTGCCTTCGGTCCTTCTTCCTCCTCTTGGCTCGTAGTCTACAGCACCGAGAACACACATTAATCAATGTGTCAAAAGTATATATAGCAAATATGTACATTATTATAGGACTCGGTAGCCACCGATGATTTACTAAAAAATATAGGTATACATTGTCGTGGTAGCTTTAGCTACCGCGTCACACACTTTCTTAATAATTTTTGTATGGTTCTTTTATGAAAATAAAATGCATAACAAAAGCAATAAGTAAAATCAAGGTTTTACTTAGATTCAAGCTGAAGATAACCGAGTGCCACGAAAGAAAAGCGTTATGAAAGCCAACGTCTCTGGTATAGCATCTGGAGATATCCTATCAGAGCCCAATCTGCTCTTACACTCCAGGGTTTCATGGCCATTTTTCCAAACAAACTGGTGCTACTAGAACACCTGTTGCTACAACGGCAAACCAAGGAAAATCACCCTAAGTAGTTCAGGCAGCAATATCAGCTGGAAATCGGAGTATCCAAGGAAAAGGTATTTTCTAGGCCCATTTTTTAGTGCCATCAAACGTTTAACTACTTTGCCAGCCACATATATATTAACAACTATTTTGAACAAAGGTTTGTCCATCAAAAATATATAAATCCAGCCACTAATAAATTCAGCCACTATTGAATCCAGTCAGTCATCTACTCTAGCACGTCAAAAGCAAAGTTTTTCGTCACAAAGATGGGAACCCAGCCACCGACAATCTTGCATAACCCTCTTGACTCTAAGTATTTAACCAGGAATCACCAAATCTTTCCGAGGTCTGCGCTAGGAAAACCTGATATTAAAGGTATAAAGAAGAAATAAGCTTGAGCAAACGGGACAGTCTCCCATAGGCAAGCGTCACGAATCAATCTCCTTACCTTGGATCACTTAAGCAACTAAGCTCTGCGAAAAAAGAAGGAGCTTTGGATACTGACATCTTCAGCATAACACTAGAAGACGTAAGGAAAGAGCAGTAGTACTAGCTCTAACGCTTTAAAGCATTGCGGTTCTTCTTCCCATCAGTTTGATGCTGCAACAGCAGGTCACAAGACCACCCTAAGGTATCCAGGCAGTCACATGCGTGGGGAACTTCAGTCAAGATGAAGATCAGCTCACTAGTCCTTTTTAGGGCCATCAGACGTCAAATTACCTTGCTGAAAAAATATATGACAACTTAACAAAATTGACAAAAAACAGGAATTAGGACTGACAAAAGTTTCAACCATACCTACAGTTGTAAGAGGGCTGATTGGAAGGGAAACTTCAAATGCTTTAAATTCATACCATTTTAGGTGTCAAAAAAGCGACGAAGACATTTCTTGCGATTAAAACAGCAGCGTCACAATCGCCAACTAAAGAGTCCATTCATTAAAAGATTAGCTTTTCATTATAACCCTGACAGTAGTAACTTAAATCTACCAGCTTTTTAAAAAGATTTGGATTAAATGTATTTGTATTCATCGTGACGTAGAAAAATAGTAAGATTAGGCTTCAGGACTTGGTTGCTCCGGTAATAAAGTTCTGGGATTAAGAAAAATAAGTTTTTTATGTTACATATTTTTTCTCAGTTTTGAATATTAACAGTTCCAACAAATCATTTTTTTTATTTGCTATAACTTGAAAAAGTAAAAATTAAAGGGTTTTTAGGGCTAACTTTTATTTCATGGCAGAGGGGACACCTGGTACTTTTTGGTATCATAATTTTTATGCAAACTTTCTTATAATGTGTGCTGTAGCTCTGATACCATAGTTGTATAACTTTTATAGCACTGTGTTATGATTAACCGTACTAAAAGCCTTTGCTAGATCTATAAAAGTTATTGTTGTTGGCTTACTTTGGTCTAACTTACCTTAAATTGATATAAAAATGTTTTTAAATGCATCTTTGACTCCTCTAGCTTTTATAAATTAAAATTGGTTCTAGCTAATTTTTGTTTTTATTGAAAAATGTTGAGTCTGTGATGTAAAAACCTTTTAAATACCTTTGCAAAATTTGATATTAGTGATATTGATCTATAATTTTCAACTTGATTCTCGATTCACATATGGGTAATATTTCAGCTTCTTTTGAGCTATAAGGCTACGTGAATTGTGTGATACAGAAATTAAGTATACGAGAGAAAAGTTCACATATGTAATCAGACAGTTATTTACGCAGTTTATAGTTTATTCCATCTATCCCACCATTTTAATTTACATATAATAGTTTTTGCGTCATGTGTATAAGTAGGTCGTACAAAAATTGTTTCTTTTCTTACCAGAAGTAGACACGTCTTATTGAAGTTAATACTTTAGTAATCTTATCACCTAAATCTTTATCTACATTACACAGGTGATTATAATGATAATTTGTATTACCAACTTCGTGCTGTAACTGTTTTCTATGTTTGTCGTAAATACTACTTATTGCACTATTGTTGTCTGATAGTTTTTTGCTGACTTTAGAGTTCAGAAGTTCCCATAGTTGCTTTGTTGCATTTTTTATTCGTTATATTTTTCTGATGTTTCATTTTTGCGTCTTTTATCATTTATCGTAATACTTCAACATAATTATTGTATTCTATTTTTAAACGTATTTATAATACTAAAAATATCTTCGTTATTTTTAATTTTGTTGTTTAACACTTCTTCTCTTATGCAAAATTCCATAGCCACTCGAGTAATCTAGGTTTTCCTTAGTATCATGTGTTTTTTTTCCATTTGCATATGCTTTGCACATTGTATTTTTCATGTAATATTATACATGATTGATTACAGTATTTATTGCTTTGTTTGGCTCTTCAATCTATAGAACTGTATTTTAATCAACAGTTTCAGCTATTGAACTAAGTTTATTTTGAATAAGATAACATGCATGGTTTTTTAATGTTCTATGTCAGACTTTAATTATTTCAAATAATAATCAAAAATGTCCTGGTATTAGAATCTCTAATTTATAAGGTATCACTTTTAAACGGTCAGTTTTCATAGAAGTATTATCAATACACGAGCCAGTTCCATTATTATGTAATGGCGTAGTCATACCAGTGAAATTCAGATAACATTAATTTTCCAACAAGCTGTTAAGAAAATTTTTTGTCAGTGTATCAGCTTTTTACTGTTTATATTAAAGTTTCTAATTATTAGATAGTTTTCTGTATATTTTTTTAGCAAACGTTTTTTTAGATTTAGGATAAATTAAGTGGGTAGAAAATTATGACATCTATACGTTGCGGAAGTTTTTATTTTACTATTATCATCAAGTTTTAAGCATGTGTATGATACTTTCAGTTGATCTATTTTAATTATTGTGGTATGATTTTGTATTTTGTCATTTATGTATAAGACTACTCCATCAACTTTATGTATTTTTCTAGAATTATAATAAAAGGTCTCGTTTTGTTTTATAAAATTAATAATGATGAAGATTTTACGATTCAGCGCAAAGTATTAACAATGGTTTTGTCTTACGTCTCTCCATGAAGAATTCTATTTTTTCATAATCCTCAATAAGGTTTTTATATTTATATATAGTATAAAATCACTTATATTTTTATCCTCATTCAAAGTCCCAAGATAAAAATAACCACGGTCACGCTTTATTATATTTTAATGTATATCATTGCTCGTGTTTATGTATTGACGCATGTTGTTGTTTGATTGTGGTACATTAATGTCATTTAATACTAGTACACGAAGGAGCGTGAACAAAATTTTAGACATGATTATTGTGAGAAATATGATTTGCGCTTGTAACTGAACTTTAGCGCATACGTAGTAGCAAGGAGTCGAGAAGCTGCGACGCTGCACTGCAGCATCGAAAACCTATAGCTCTTTCTTTTTCCCACGCAGTCAGTCTGTCGACGCACTCGCTCTCGTACATTTTCCTTTTGCTTAAAGACACGTCTTTGTATTACTTACTTTGTTTTGCTTTGTGCTTGATTGTTTTATATTCGAACCTTAAGATAGTAAAGATTGTGACTACTTAAGATTTGTTAAATAAACAGTTTTAATTGAGAGCAGAGTGACTCAGTGAATTCTTGTCCCACAGTCCTCATACCCACCTTTTTATCTAACAATTATTTAATAGCAGGAATTTTACAAGAATTCGATATCAGGCAATTATTTTTACTTTTTTATAGCATATTCAATAGAACAAAGCTAAAGCGAGAACATAAATACTCTACATAAAAAATTATGTGTTTTCAAAGTTATCGATAACCATATTGGGAAAAAATAGAAAATTATTGTTTGGAAATGCTCAGCATTGAAATAATTTTTTAACATTTGCAATAGGTAGCTTACAACACATCAAACTACAGAAATTCCAATTCAGTAAATTTTATCACTTCAAACTTTGGTGCACTAACTATACAGTTACCTTACAAGAAATATAATATGGTTTTTTATTTGCTACTTACGGTAATACGGCGGCACTTTCTGTCCAAACATGTTCTAAGCACAATTCTATCCTCGTCATCTCAACAAGCAAGTGTTCTGAATGTATCGTGTGATTTCTTTTATATAAACACTCTTTGCATGCTAATTCATTCAATACAGGAGCTGAAAAATTTGGATGCAAACGAGATTGATTTGTCAGATGTCCTGGAATCACGTTATTTAGTGAAGGATATATTGGATTGGATGGCGATTGACTTCGAGATATTGTTGACATTGGACTATGAGATCTTGATAAATGTTGAGATAAAAAAGAAATATTAGCAGAGCATGTCGTAGAGTATGATGTTGCTCGTGAATGATAAGAACCCAAAGAAGAACCTTGAAATAACAAAAATTTTATGGGTTAGAGAACATAATATGACTAAAATACAAGAGTATGAAGAATGAATTTTTTGTTATTATATTTATTGAAAAATGTTGAGTCTGTGATGTAAAAACCTTTTAAATACCTTTGCAAAATTTGATATTAGTGATATTGATCTATAATTTTCAACTTGATTCTCGATTCACATATGGGTAATATTTCAGCTTCTTTTGAGCTATAAGGCTACGTGAATTGTGTGATACAGAAATTAAGTATACGAGAGAAAAGTTCACATATGTAATCAGACAGTTATTTACGCAGTTTATAGTTTATTCCATCTATCCCACCATTTTAATTTACATATAATAGNTGATAAATAACTTATATCTGTCATTGATTATTATAACTAATGCTTTCGAGTTCCCTTATGATTCGTGCAGTATTTTTTAATTATCCTTTAAACTACACAAATGAGTTTGTAGTCATAAGGATATTGCGATATCTGCTTACTCTAGTATCACTTTTAGCGGGCCTCCTTTGCTGTCCCTCTGACCTTAACGTATTCCGATACTATTAATGTCCTTGAAATGCACCTAAATTGCCTTAGCCAACACGTTATGCCTTACGTGTATAAGTTACTTACAAGTTGTGGGAGTCGAAAGTAGACTAGAACATTAGAGAACAGGTGACATATGTAAAAAGAGCAATTTTTCCTCTCAATGGTGCGTTTTTTATAGCGTCAGAGTAATAAAAGAGGCCTTTGGTTAAATTAGGCCAACCAATAAGCAATATTCTTGCAGACTGCGATGACAGCAGAACAATAGGCTGGCACGATGATGCTTTATGTTATGATTTCATGTATTAGGAAATAACAATGCAACAGTACCAATCACGTTTTTATAACAAGTGCGATTAAGATTTTTGGATCAGTGATGATACAAGCTCGCATCAACAATAAAAGAAACACCAATTACAAGTTTAAGTGTGACAAACAAATTTACAAATTTCTCAATGAATCCTTTTAGGGATCTAACCATCAATTTTGAATATAATGAAATTATGTGTTAATTACAATTTTTAAATTGGTACACATAATTAGAAATGGACAATCAATGCGCAAGTAAGTTATTCGTTCATGCATACAAAATAATTTATGCATTCATATATATAACGTACAATTTCAATACATACTTGCATTCTTACAACGTGGCTGGTCACATTATATGTCAGCATATTTTAAAATGTTTACTTTAAAGTTAACACACACACGCGCGCACGCATATCAGTGACGTATAAGCTCCACTCATCATATGAGATAGTGTATATATACACATTTCGTGTTGTATGATTTAATGAATTAATTGCGTTTTTTACTTCTTGTATAATTTGTCTGTATCAACTTAGAATGTAACAGTACTATGTCAGTCTGTAAACTCAATTTTTTTTGGATGGCTTTTCAATTCCACAACGGTGACTTGTAATTAAAATCCCAAATATGTAATCCCAGTTGAACCTTATGTTTGGATTTTTAATGTTATTAACCATAGCTTTGGTGTTTTTGTTTTATTTTTCATTCGGTAAATTATTTTACATCTGTCTTATAAAAAATTTGCAACTAAGTACTTGTTTTTCAAAAAGTATCTTCACCATAGTTTCGATATCTATCTTAAAACTACTTTGACATTTACGAGCTTACCTCTAACCTGAAGTTATTTTCTACTAACAACGTCTGCATGATTTCACTATCTTAACAAGTCTTTTAAAGTACATACAACTTTTTAATTATTTAAGTAAAACTTTTTCAGCACACTGATGAAAGTTAAGCGGTGAGTAGAACCAGCTGATGCAACGCTTAAGTGTCCATCCGTTTCTTAGTGGCGAGGGGAGAGCAGAGAGCGAGAAGCAGGGGAACACACGCTCTGGAGAGTGTAACGCGCATGCGCATACGAAGAAGCAGTCAGGAACTACTGTTTAATTGTGTGTACATGAATGTCAAAACTCTTTATAGCAATAGCACATGGACTGCGCGTCTACGTTGCTAATAACCACTAACGTTTAAAAAAAGTAAGTAATATATTTTCATTTTTCCTCTATTCTTTCTCTTCATTCCGTAAGAAAGCAGTGGCTTTAGAATTAAGGTATTATCAAAGTATTTTTAATAACATTTTTTAAGAATAAAAATACAAACATTAAAACACGTGAGTTTGAAAATACCTGGTGAAAGCATAGCTCTTCTCATAAATAAAACTACATGTAATAATTGGGAATAAGATCAAAAGAAATAATCATTCATAGCTACAAAAATAAAAAATTCAAAGCAGCTCTTGGAAAAATATAAACGTTGTAATCTACGAAAAAAAATTATTTCTCGTTTCTTTTTTACCAACTCACTGGCTTCGGAATTCAGGCATTTGTATAGTATTTTTCTATTAAATTTTTATGAAGAAATATATATGTACAAACGTCAAAATAAGTAAACTCAAAAATACCTGATAAGGTACCTGATAAATGATGAGCATAGCATTTATCATGGAAAATTCAATTGTATGTAATAAACATCAATAAAACACTAATCTACGACAAAAATTTGTATTAAAAATATGATTTTTTAAGAAATACGTTAAGTGCATTCCAAATAACCGTTAATTCAAAATCACTGTCGATTCTCATTGGTAGTGACTCAGAGCGTCACACAATTACTCATTCAAAATGTTGTTTTTTTTTTTTCTTTTTTTTTCTTGGAATAGCAATCAACACTTAAGGGTATGGCAAGATACACACGCCTCGACTTTATTCGGGAACCGTAAAATTTGAATTATTGTTATTTATAACAATAAGACCTAAGTAAAAATTACATAATGAAAAAGTAAACTGATGGACCATAGCGTGTTTACTTTTCAAATTGAAATTTTGCGCCGTCAGCTCCTGTTGGTAACTATACATTATAAGGCTGCGTATACATAAACTCTTGAAATTACAGGATTAGCTTTAAGCCTATGCGAGTGCAAGTGAGAGAACATACATTCCTGCTTCTGTGTTACGGTTTGTTATCGACAGAAGCTGATGACTCGAAATCGAGATCAATTTGGCCATCCATTAAATATTTATGAATTCTTCTTAAAAATTGGTGGAAAGCTGTTTTATTCTGCTTTTCAATTGATAATTTGTGTATTAATATATNAACAGCAGCAGCCATTATGCAGTCTATTGTATTCAATATCATGTTGTGCATCTGTAGTAAGTTTATAACCAATTTCCGGAGGACCAGAAGGATCTCGGCAATAGCCTGCACTATTAAGTTCAAAAATGTTGTTGCTTATTGTGCTACTAACGGAAATGCTTGTGTGCTTCAGTATACATTTGCAGCTTTCCACAACCCCTACATTTTTTGTATTATGGAAAAGCTAAGAGAAAGAGTGATATCGTATCAAGTAGAGTTTTAGAGTAAGTTAAATGATAGGAATTTCACATTAAAATATACATAGAAGAGTTTTTACGGTTAGGAATATTATTTTTTATATTTTTTCTTTATTTACGTTCAGAAGTTTAAATTTTTTTTAATACATACTATTTGTATCTTAAAATTCAAAAAAATGTGCCTAAGATTATGCAAATTTCAGCTTAATAACTGAATACTTAGAAGTTTCGCTTATGCCGGGATTCCTGAGACCCACACCAGATCTTTTTTACTAGTAATCCTTAAAAACTGCTTATAAAATACTTTGTTTTACATTTATAAATATACAGTTAATCTATCTTCCTAAGATGCACAATCATGTAACAAAAACGATTAAGATC
Source organism: Copidosoma floridanum (assembly GCF_000648655.2). The sequence goes on from NW_019379542.1 coordinate 504,280, forward strand.
ATTTTATGTGAAGGATAAAGGTAACTTTGTGATGCAAGAATGAACTAAGCTAAATGAATGAATAACAATGAAGATGTTATCATAATAATAATTAAATTATGAGTTGCCATCAAAATGTTTCACCTAAGTTTCATCTACAAGATTAGTACGTAAACTCCCAAACACCATTTATCTAGAATTAAACAAAAGGAATCAAGATTTTTCAATGATCCCTAGATATTTTAAAGCTCCTCTATTGAAGAAGATGGCTCGTGGTTAAAGTCACCATCAATTTTAAAAGGTTAGTACGGTGAGTAAGGCTGTAAATGAAGTGTAAATATACAATGGAAATCATTCCGTTCTATCTGATAACAGCTAGGGTATGTTTCAAATGATCTGTAAATAGCAGCCAGTAATGACCAAGTTGTCTGACGGTAATTTTGCAAGAAGCCCACACGAAAAACTCTCATACTTGAAAAAAACGGAAATCAAGAAAAAATTGAGTAAGTTGGTAAAGACATACTAATATAGGAATACGTAAAAACCAAATAATAACAAAAAATCTAGTACTTATACAAATAATCATAATTCTTCTAAAATATGGATGGAGTTTTTTACGTTAACTGAACTAGGGCAGTACGCGATTACTAAGTTGTTTACTTTCAAGCTAGAGATTTTTACATTGGAATTAACGTAAAAATATAACTGAGTTACAAAAAAAAGTCCAAATAATGGTGAAAAACACAAAACCTATCACGTCTTAACAAAGGGATTTTAGATTTTATCGTTAGTCCTAAACACGGTATTAAATTTATCATCAGTTAAGTGATTTTCGGAAAATTTTTTTAATTATAAAGCAATTGAACGCCAGAGTTAAAACGGCCAGGTTACGCTACCTCACTTTACTGTTGAACAAAGATGAACTTGAGCGTTAAAGTAAATTATTCGTTTAAGATAATAACCATACTCATGATACGATAGTGTATCAGATGGCAAGATCGAACGATTTGAAAATAAACGAAATTTCCAAATTCTCACGAAAAAACTTGAGAGTTCTGGCAGAATGGCCTTTTTCTCGATTGGGTTTAGTAAGAGTCTATTATGTGAAAGTACAGACAAGAATCTGTGAAAAGACGCCATAAAAGCAACCCTGCGATTCTTTTTCGATACGCGCATTTCAAAGACTATAAGACTTTACGATCGGGAAAAGAAATATGGTCGAGAGACTGAAGTTTTTTTAGTCGTTAGAAATCTGACGATAAAACGGTTATCAAACTGGAAGCAAAAGTAAAAAAGAAAAAATTTATAAAGATCATTAAATTAACATGCTATTATTTTACTATACTACATAACTTTAAGGCCAAAAAACTATCTTCAACTCGAATTTCAAGTTTATCTCTACACAAAAAATTAGGAGTAAAAAAAAAGAAAATAACATTTAATAATAAAATTTAATGTTGTTTAAAAAAAGTAGACAATGTACGAAATGGGTAACAAAAGCAAATAAAAAATGTACTTCAATCATTTTCGTTATTTTTTTCTAAATTTGATTTTCTCCAAATCTTATACCAAATGTAAGACAAACAATTTTATCGTGTTAAATATTAATGCGTTGAGAGTTTACTTTTAGCACATTTATATAAATCTAAATAAATAAATCTATCTATTAATTTTTTCGCTAATTCGCTGATTCGCACACACTCACATACACACAATTTGTAAGTATGTGTAAAGCCATTTTAATTGAATACTTTAATTTAATAAATTAATCTTCATTTTTAATACATAGCCTATCTTTATTTAACGTAGGAGCACGTCATTCGCTTTGACACCAGACATTTTTCAGTACTTGAACAGGGACTCGAACCGAGAAATTTAACCTCAGTAGAGTGTCATGTGGTAAAATAGTCAAGTGCGTTTTTAGTATCATTGTAGCAGGTCTCTTCGTCATTTTTGAAGTCTTGACGACCATACAAACGGCATGACGACATTGGAGCTTCTCTTGTTGAAGTGTTTGCTCATCAGAAAGTAAAGTAAAGCAATGTTCCACATTATTTATAAATCTATTCGCTCTTTATCCTTCTGTCTCTGTGCCATAACTTCCAATTTAGTATTTCCTCTTATGATTTATGCGTCGATTCTCTTCAGTCTTTGTAGGTAATGTACTCGCTTCTACACACACACACATAGAGTATGGCTTTCTCTTAGCCTGTACATAGTGGCCACAGTAGCATAGTGGTTTAGGTTGTGGTTCTTATGGCTCGGAAACTTTGTAACACAGGCTTTTGAGTTCGAGACATAATCTTTATTCTCTTGCCTCGCACCTCTGAGAATTTCCTTTATCATATACGTATTCCAACTATGGTCCGATGGTTTGGAAGCCGTGTAAAATAAGGCTCCTTTTACTGTGTAGTGATTGATGTCACAATAAAATCTGAGGCGTTTTTTTACTATGCCAATGACAGTAGCATATATTTGCATAGTAACACATTAATACAGAGTCTTCTGGGCATTTTTCTTAGAAATGGCTATAAAATTTAAAAAAAATCCGAGCCTGTATATGCACCATCTTGCGACTTTGTTCCTTTGCTAGTAGTCTTTTCCATTACCTCCTTACTTACTATAAAGTTAAATGTTATTATCACCACAATTGCTGCTGGCTGCCCCATTCGCAAATTAACGTCGTCTGCTTGAGCAGCAGGCTCTCTAAACCTGTAGCAGGCTGTCAGCATCCACTCTACCTTCAAGTCAACGCTACCTCATTGAGTTGCAAGCCCCTACATCTGTAGCAGGCTGTTTCGCTGTTCATGCATGCTCCAATCACAAGTCGACATCAGCTGCTTGAGCTGCAAGCTCTTTACACCTTTAGAAGGCTATCTTAAGTTTGAAGTCTAAACCTACATTTAACACAGTTAGTAGTGAATCAACTACTGTAGTTTCTTATTAATCAAGTTCTGAAAAGGAAGTTATGTTCAGCTAGTAATGTTACTTCGCAGAATTCTTACAAGTGTGTAGCTTGTCAAAGAAACAATTTTTTTTTTAAGTGTAAGGTACTTAAGACTTTTTCGATGGATTCTAGAAAAGATTTTACTGGTCGAGAAAAGTTATGTTTTAACAATCTGGGTAATCATTCGATTAAGAATTTTAAATGCAAAGATTCTTGCTACACTTGAGAGAAGATAGAGAGAAGAATACATCATATACTCGTGCATTTTTTTCAGCTGTAGCAGGCTAACTCCTCTGAGGTCTCTAAAATCAATTATTTTAAATTGCTTTTGTCTAAAGATTATAAAATACCTCAAGTTGTCTATCATAAAAGAAGTACTTTCTCTAAAGTTATAAATTCGAAGCCCATGAGCAGAAAGACTGTGACCACTATGTAAAGAAATCAAAATTGTAAAAATTTAAAATTATATAAATATTACACATAAAACACATGACAAAATGAAATAGAACAATTTTTTTTTCTTGATAATGAATTTTAAAACATCACACTAAAATTCGACAAACTAACATTATATCAACTATAACCAAAAAATTTTGACTTCTTATGAACAAAGTTGTTAAGGATATTTTTGATATTTTTATCACGTAATATATCACGTACTATAATTATAATTTTCAAACCATTCAAACGTTTTTGTGTCATAAAAATTCGTGAATAAATTTTCATTTTTTTTTAAACTTTGAAATGATCTTATGTCTGTAATATTGGTAATCAAAAGAGTCAAATATATTCTTAAGACCATCTTAACAGTAGGAAGAAATTCTCAAATATCTTTTAAAGTTATCAAATAGTAAATTTCTTGTTCTTTGCCAATCTTAACCACAGGATCAAATTGTAATAAATAGCGATAGCATTTTTGAAAGTGTAACATACTCATCTGAAAATTGTCAGCTTAATCATCTATGTAAATACGTCTGTTGTATGGATAATTTTTGCTTCTCTACGATTGGATCTTAACTCAACTGGTCAAAGTTACTTCAAAAACCAAATCGTAGATTAATCCCTACGTATATCAAAAGTCTTTGGTCTAATATACTTACGAAAATGTCAATAATAAAAATATATTGCAAGATTCGAGAGAATTGAAAGACTCCAGTTGAATTTCTGGCATATTATTTTGATCAACACAGTTTAAACGAACAGTGCAAAAATTTTAATATCATTTTTGATATGCTAGATGGAGAGCTGATGTTTTTTTTTACATTCAAAACGTCTTTTTGCTCAGTATGCCCTTACTGGAAAATTTAAGTAAAACGATACCAAATAGTAGACGCTCAGTCGTCTGAACGCGCAGCAATGGCTGGCGCCACGCTACGCTCCACTCAAGTTAACTATGAATATTATTAATTGAGAAATACTTTTTAAACAAATATTTTTCATTATATTTTAGTTTCACATAAAGTTCGAGATGTAGAGTTTTAGGTTTTATTATTTTATATAGTAAAAGTTAATACTCACAGCCCATCAATGTTTTTTTAAATTTTAATGTTTTATCATTGATTAGAATAGCAACGTAGAATTCCAAAGTACCTAGTATCAATTTTGCGCCATCATATCGAGATTAAAGTTTAATTCTACATTTTTCATACGACTTTTAATTACATAAAAACTTTTGTTTCATTGCAATAATTCTTTGCTCGGTAGTAGACAATTTCTTCTGTTAAAATCCAGTTACTAAAGGAAATTTAAATGCTTGCACATCTTGGACCTCTCTACAAGTTGGCTTCAATACCGTCACACGCTTTCTTTCCACAAGCAGTAGCAGAAAAATTACATTCACAATCAGTTTTAAAATCCTTTTTGTAAAAAAGTATGTTTCTAATATTGCTCTTATTTTCGGAATGTTGATTGGCCTCATAAGTTATATAAAAAATTTTCTTTACTATAAACTGGGACTTCAAATAATTTACTATTACTTTTTGTTACTCATTTGCAGCAGTTGTATCATGATTTAGGTTACCAGAAATAACAGTAATACTTATGTGTTAGTGCTCATATTTTTTTTAACAATAAATTACAACTGTAAAAATGGAAGCTTCGTTATTGTTTCAATGAAAAGATTGGGTTAAATTCTGTACAACAAACACATAGTTTTCCGAGAAATCACAAGTTAAGATACATCATTTACCTTTAAGATCATTTCTCATTAATAAATAAAAAGTAATTATTTCGTAGCAAAGTAATCATCAGTCTTAAGTTTTAATAACTTTTCTCCTAATGAAATAAAATCAAGAGAATTTAAAGTTTATGTAGCAATGGTACATCTGTCTGTTTGTAACCACGATTTATATTTTATTTCAAAAATATGTTGTTTTTTAAAACATTCAAGAAGATGTGGTGATAACGTTGACATATAAATCTAGACATTCTGCACCTAAAAAACATTTTTTAATAGAGTTATTGCACACTACTGCTTAATACAATCATAGTCGTTTGTGAGAGGCAGTTTATCTATGTACTCATTATTAAGTTGATCTATAGCTTCAAGAATTATTTTAAAGTTTTTATGACTTCCACATACGCATATATTATGTCTATTACTAGTTCCAGCTAAAACGTAGCGTAATAGTCTTAACTGTCAAAATTTAGTATGATTTTAAATGAAAATTAAATAAACAGTTGAAGATTCTTTTTTAATTATACAAAACTATATTGAATTATGATGTACGAGCGTACTTTATTGTTAAATGAATAATTAAATGTTTTAAAACTAATAATATTAGTAAACTAAAGCGGAGCGTGGTGCAGCGCCCCGCTTCCCCCCTCCCCCCCGGGCGATTAGTGCGCGTTTAGACGGTCAAGTGTCTACTCTTCGGTATCATTTTACTCAAATTTTTTAGTGATAGCACACAGTGCAAAAAGGCGTTCTTAATGTCAAAAAACTTTAGGTTTCTATTTAATCCGTAAGAAAAAATAATAATGATGCTTTTCTCGATGTAAAGAATGATTTTTTCGGAAAACTAACCACATTATCGGAAAGCTGGCCAAAAAAATATCAAAAATGCTATTTGCAACTTTTTTTTAGGCTCATAATAAGGCCAAAAAAGGGAGCTGAAAATAGTTAATTCATACGCTCATACGGCGGGCCTGGAAAGTTTCCCGTTAAACATCTTGTATTCACCTTCTCCTACTTTTTATTCTCACCACTTTTATCCCACCACTTTTCTCCACAAAGCTTTACACATTCTTGTGTAAAGAGAAGTTACAATGAAGATGATTCTAGTATGCAAAACAGTGCAGACAATCTTAGTACACCAAAGAATGTTGATAGGCAGAACAGTGTGGATACTCCTTACCCACAGTAACAAGATTAACTATCAGCATTATAGAATCGTATAGCAACTGGTGTAACAATTAATCGTAGATACGTAAACATTGTTTACTACTCAGACGATAGAAAGTTATTTCATCGAAAGTTACAAGTGCTATAGAACAACGCATGGTTCTGAACATAAATTTTAAACTTACTACGGAGTATATGACTAACAAGAAAGAAAGAAGCTTGTCCTAACGTGCAGAAAAGTGATAATAAGTAGTTTATGTGGGCAATTCTACCTGATTTGCATCCTGTTCATCAAAATTCACGACACATTACTCATCTTCAATCCTATAAGAGTGAACTTGCCATTGATGTAATGAAGTTTCTACTTCCCTTAAAACAAATAGAAAAATCTGAGAAACGAGATGCTGTATCTGTTTATGTTTAAATGCTAAAAATCATTGGTGATAAACATTGAGTATCACCATGTCACATTACTTCCAAGAAAAAAGATCATTGATGTCACATGTATTATTGGTGGATAAATATATCTGCAGATATTTCAATTGATTGAAGATTGATTTAAAAAAATATGTGCTTTTGTTTAATAACGTAATATGTCAAAACTTTGATAAAGATTAGAATGAGAAATTCAATAGCGATAAAAAATATAATGATAAAAATAATAACGATGAATAAAAAATGTTGTACAAACTAAAAAAAATCATATTTAAACAGAATCTGTCAAGATCAGTGGTGAATTGTTTAACAAAACACAAACAAAAGTTTTGAGAGTGAGATGGATGCTTACATTTTTTGTACAGTAAAAATAAGCGCAGCATATGTAAACGCGATTGTGGAAACCTTGACAAGTGCCGGAAGAACCTGCTAACTGAAGATAATAACATTTTTTAGTCAAAAAATTGTAACTTGCCACAAAAAGTGCTTTGCGTCATCCATGCAGATTTTAAGTGTTTACTTAAGCCTGTAGAAAATGAAATGTGTGCATTTCAAGAACATCAAGTCAATCGTATGGACTATTATTATGTGAAATACAGCTTTAACAGCCAATCAGTTTATAAGAGTTATTAAAGATAAGATGCTACGAAGACTACAGCAAAGCGATTCATTGAAGAACTGAAAGCTATTGCAGATTATCTGCAACAGTTATATGAGAATCTAAAGGCTATGATCTTGACTTAAGCAGAAGAGAATAAGTTCAGACAAGCAGAAACTTGTCACATTTATAGTGGTTTATTAGCACAAAATCAGATAAAATTACGAGATGATTGTCATTTGACTGAAAAATTTAGGGGTGTTTCACGAAAATTTTAACATTTACTATTAAACATTAAGATTTATACCAGTGATATTTAAAATTTCAACAAACTATGACTTACACTTAATTATCAAAGAGTTAGCCACACATCAAGTTTTCGAGGAAGAGTCAACATTAATGCCAAAACCAAGGAGAAATACATCCCATTTACGAAGCACATAAAAGGCAGTAACATTAGTTTCTAATTTATTGATTCGTACCATTTATGACCTTCACCTCAGAAAAATTAGTATTATGATTTAAAAAGTGTGACATTACTTACAGTAAATTCTAGTGGATAAATAGGAAGATGCAGACAAGGCTCTCGATCAGAGAGGGTGTATTTTCTGATGACTACGTTATTTTTATGGAAAAGCTAAGAGAAAGAGTGATATCGTATCAAGTAGAGTTTTAGAGTAAGTTAAATGATAGCAAAATTTTGATTCAGACTACACGTACGTGCAGACCGTTTGAAAAACATTTAGAATTCAATCGTTAGAAGATTACTCTAATTTGAGTTTGACAACGTTTTACTCGTGCCAGATGTCTTTGAGAACTTTCGATTGAGTTGCAAGGCAGCATACGAGTTAGATCGTGTACATTACACCACATCCAGTTTGATGTGGGACACCATGTATCAGCTTACCCAAGTTAAATAAGAGCAGATAACCGACATAGACATACTCCTATTCATGAAGAAAAGTATTAGAGAAGGTGTAAGTCAACGATGCAACTGCTACGCCAAAATAAACAAAAGGTACATGAGTAAGCATCATTATCCCAAGGCAAATATCTGATGTACTTTGGCAAAAACACTTTGTATGGATGAAAAATAAAGCAGCCATTACTCAAAAGAAATTTTAACGGGATTGACTACAGTAAGGAGTTAAACATCCTCGATATACTGAATAATAGTTATGGCCACATACTAGAAGTAGATTTTGAGTATCCAATAGCTATCTACGATAATTGTGAAGATTGACCTATACTTGTAACGTATAACTCCACCTCGAAACAGCAAAGGCTCATAACGGCTTTGTATGATAAAGAGTCATATAACATACATTACATAGCTTCAAAGGAAGCTCTCGCACGTAAACTAGTGTTCACGAAAGTTTATAGAGTGCTGCGTTTTAGAAGAAGAATATGGTTAAAATCCTATTAAGATTTATACATAGAGAACAGGAAATATAGTAAAAAGAGTTTCAAAAGCTTTTCCTTTAAACCATGATTAATGCCATGTATGGTTATACTTTGAAAAATAAGTGAAAAAGAGTGGACATCGATTTTTCGAACTAGTAGGAAGAGCACCATATTGCAGAAATACTCTTTGCCTTACCAAACGTCCACAATCACTCGATCTTTGCTGTAAACGTTGCGACTATACAGCCTGCACGTAGAAAAATAAGTGTGAAAAAACCAGTGTATGCTGGTTTATGTGTACTTGATGCAAATACGACTTTAACTATTCATACTTAAAAAAAACGTTTCAATAAGCACAACTTACTGTACACCAAGATGAACAGCTTGATATATTAGATTTGCGGTCAACATGTCTACGATTTTATGAGCCAAGACATCGAGAAGACACATCAGATTATCCAGCGAGTTGTCAATTTGATTTACCCTTGGTGGACAGAAAGTCATTAAGCTTATAAATAAGGTATACTGTGGCAGCATCATGACAGAATTCCTTGCGCTACGAAGTAAAGTGTATTGCATCCACGTGCAAATTGAGAAGCGCATTAGGAAGGCAAAGAGTGTCAAAACAGCTGTTGTAAAGACTAAAATTGGATTTAAAGACTACTGAAACTGACACTTTAATAAGTTTACAGCAATTTATCAGCAAAACGACAGACTATAGACAATTTATAAGCCGTATGGATCAACATAGAGAAATAGCTTTTAGTCCACGAAATCACAAAATCCAATAACTTCCAGACAGCAAAGATCCGTTACCCGGGGGCTCAATATCACGATAGAGGATGAAGATCGCCGCTGTTCAATATGTTTGGTTGTTACAAGGCAAAAGAGCTACTAATAAAGCCACATTATTAAAAACAGCTCGCTCTGATACTTCACGAGCTAGAGAGTTTACTTAACCCCTGGAAGTATACACCTTCTGGAAAAAAAAACAAGAATTTGATTCTTCGGGGTGAATTTTTTTTTCACTCTTATATGTTGTAAAAGTATACTTATATTTCTTTGTATGTTTCAGCGAAATAGACGTTGCTACATTCAACTACATTAACAATAGTAATTATCTCCTAACAATAAGGTAATTGCAGCTGAAAAAGAAGCAGAAATACATGATGACCAAGCTTAAGAAGGCCAGTACCCGCCATGGATGCAAAGTAGTCATGACCATTAATGACAAATTTCAGACCTTTGTTTCGAATCATGATTTAAAAGAAATCAAAGCGAATTTAAATTTTTACAATGAGTTAAGAGAAAATTTTTCAAAAATATGCTTCATTGATGTACATCATGGTGATGATAAATTTGAACTTGTGAATTTGTAAATAAATAAAAGAGAAAGTTTCCAAATATGGGAGCCCATGTAAGGTTGTTTATCACAGGATAGGGTGCTGGACAGAGCTCCCTCAACTTTCACTTTCTTAAACATCTGACTTGTCAATCCAACTGTTATGTAACTTATTAAATTCTAGCCATTTAATATTTATCATATAACAACGTTTTATTTTAACTTTTTTTACAAGATATATGTCTAGACATTTAGATATTAAAAGCTCTTGTTTGTAAAAGCCACTAAAAACTAACTAATCCTTGTAATCTTTAAAATTGTAAATAACTGTGTGTAATTCCAATACCTTAAAAACAGTCAATATTTCAGTTGACCAGAGAGGTAGCGTGTATCTTTTTTTAGAGGCACTTTAAACTTAACTAACACACACTTCATTGTTAACTTTGAATTTAGGCCTTTTGATTGTTTTACTATTAATCGCAATTTTTTTTTTAACTTGAGCTTAATTGGCGACAGGTACGCCCATAAAAACTTTAAAATATATCTACTACAGTTAGCATGTACCTCTGACCATTAATTTCACTAGCATAATGTATTATTTTTCCAAGATCGGCCTACCATGTTTCATCCAAACCTCAGATATCATACCTTTATAGTGAAGAGTTACGACGAGCTGATTTGTAGAGCTCTTTCACTTCTTTTACAATCCATCCTTAATAATAGCTGGTAACTAAATAAAACCTTAATCTAAGGGCACTGATTTTATGTCTAGTTAAAATATTTTCTGGAGTAATACAAGATTTGAAATGACAGTTCTTCGATCGTATTTTCTTCCTTCTTAAAGTTTGCAATTTTTTTAGCACACAAATCACTGAGATTCCTATGCTTTTAACTTTGCTTATTTCTTATCATTTTTGTTTTTTTTTTTTTTAATTATTATGACTTACCAAATTCTTTTGGTGAACAGCAGCAGCCATTATGCAGTCTATTGTATTCAATATCATGTTGTGCATCTGTAGTAAGTTTATAACCAATTTCCGGAGGACCAGAAGGATCTCGGCAATAGCCTGCACTATTAAGTTCAAAAATGTTGTTGCTTATTGTGCTACTAACGGAAATGCTTGTGTGCTTCAGTATACATTTCCAGCTTTCCACAACCCCTACATTTTTTGTATTATCTCATGATCATAGCTAGGAATTCCTGCAGATCTTTCTGCTATGAATAATCAAAATCAATCAATCAGCTCATTTAGATCGTCTTAGCGCACATAATCCACTTGCAGCCGTTGCATTGTTTTAACTTAAATAACTATGATCCACCCTTTTTTGTAGCAATAAGATCAAACATTAAAGCTATAATTAAATTAAATTTATTACTATTGTACACACTAATGGATCTATTAATGTTGTAAGCCTTTCCATGGGCACCTCAAGTATTCAAAAGCATGTAATATTTTTCTAAACCATCTCCAGTCATACACGATCTATCAGGATTTTTAGAACGAAGTTTTTTATGTCGCATTACTAGGGGGGCTGGAATTTTAAAACCGACAGATTTTTTTTTTTTGAATCAGAAGTCTCTTCCACTCAAGTTTCTCCCCTTACCACGTCCCCCTCACCTAAACTATTCTCTACACACTTCCCCTCTCCTCACTATATATGTATATCTGCCAACCGTGCCGTGTTACTCTCCTGCAGACCTTTACCCAAAGCAATTTATTTTTTAACAAATTTTTATTTTATTTTCCCACAGTAATTTTT
>NW_019379542.1:516807-531706 GCF_000648655.2 Copidosoma floridanum
TAAAACAAGAAACAAAGAAAAAAATAAAACAAGAAATTAAAAAAAAAAAAAAAAAAAGGAAAAAATTATAAAGGAAATTAAAACAACAAACCAGGGGGTATTAATGGGTCATGGGACTCACGGTAAGAACAAAGTTCTTTAAACGTGAGATGAGTATAGACACAATTTCTCAGGTAACAAGGGGGTCGCCAGACCCGTAGGAAGAACAAAGCTCTATAAACGTAAGTACTGCATTTATGTAGTTCACTAAACAAAAACTTGAAAAACGAAGTTCAACCATCGTGAGTACTGAACTATTTTTTTCATTTTGTTTTTTTATTCGTTTTTCAAGTTTTTGTTTAGTGAACTACATGAATGCAGTACTTACGTTTATAGAGCTTCGTTCTCCCTACGGGTCTGGCAACCCCCTTGTTACCTGAGAAATTGTGTCTATACTCATCTCATGTTTAAAGAACTTCGTTCTTACCGTGGGTCCCATGACCCATTAATACCCCCTGGTTTGTTGTTTTAATTTCCTTTATAATTTTTTTTTCTTTTTTTTTTTTTAATTTCTTGTTTTATTTTTTTTTTATGAGTAGCTCCATTGACCCATCACTTATTGTTTAGTTTAAAACACCTATCTTTAAAAGATTATTTTTAAAATATATCAATGTATTACTAAGCTTATAAAATCCATATCCTTTCCACACTTCATAAACCAAATCTAATTAATCTCTTAGATTTTCATCAATTATTTGTAAAAACACATTGTCAAGGTCATGACGTTGATTTTGAGTGGTAACAACCATCGTGTTATCATCATCGTTTTCCCTTTAATTGACAGTAGACGTAAACATCGTCTTGACATCGCTGTATTCTTCTTGTTTAATCTGTTTAATACGTAGCAGCTTGCCTTTATTGTAAATTACAGAATGTTTTCAGTAATAATTTTTCGAAAAGGAACAGTAATAGATTTAAAGGTCCCATTAAGGGCTCTTTGGTCTTATCTTTTCCAAATTTCAATACTAGAAATTTTTTTCGAAGACCTCTCTAGTCTTCACTATTTAATGAAGTACATCTTCCTCTCCTTTAAACATGTTGATACTATTAGAGTCTATCTCATACCTAATGTCTTTTAATAGATAGCAAGTAGTTATTGCAACACAGTAGTCCGTCACAACAAACTCCCACCACCTGGTGAGAGTTTCCGAACGGGCCACTGCAACACTGCTCCCTTACTAGGAAGTAAAAAGGACTACCCCTCACCCTTCGCCAACCCCCACTGCCTGGTGAGAGTTTCTAAACAGAACCACTGTGCCACTGTATACTTACTAGATGAGGGGGTATCCCCTTCTCCTACACCTGAACTGGAGATACTTTCTAGGCAAGCCACTATGCATTTCTCCTCCTCACATTTTCTTACTAATCAGCTGCTATGATTGCCTGAACTCTCTTTGTGTATGTGTTTAATCGTATTAATTATTAGTTATTAATAAGCGAGTACACAGGAGGATATTCAGTCTATTTACTTTTATTTTACATTTTAATTTTCATTATTGTAAGCAAAAGAAGTAAGTTTACAGTTGAATAACAACAAAAACATTACATTTATTTTATTTATTTCTATGATTCATAGTATTAGCAAGGGCATTTACATGAAAAAATGCAATATTGTACACAATATCACACAGGGAATCTTTAATCAGTGTTCGTTTTACAATGTTATGTGCTTCAATATTTTCGTGAATACCCTGCACATCATTATCATTGAAATCGCTCACGATATTTGTACAACATTTAGAATGTAGTAATTACTTTGTGCTTCATGCATACTACTACCGTCTTCTAAAATGAAGTCTATAAACTCCTTTGCTACGACAGGAATGAAATCGGATATTTCGCTGAATGTGTGTAAATTACAGTCGACGCGATGTACAATTAATTTGTGTAAATGACTGAAAGTTACTCGTTTTAACACTTAACATCAATGATACTTCTTTGCAGCTATCTCGTTCAATTTCTTTAATATCGATGGCCTTTTTCTTTTAGCTCATCGTAAACTTCAAGGACCAGTTGGACCCGTAAATCTTGATATCTTGCAAGTTGCTGTCATCTGTCGTAAAACATTTTTTAATGTTGGAAAAGGCTAACTTAAACTCGTTCTAACAAGAAACCGTCAAAAAAATTCCTTCGAAATCTACGCCCAATAGACAAACGTTTTCCTAATCGTTTTTCAACAATTTTTCGTATTCAAGCCCAACGATTATTTTTTTACAAAATAGTTTATTCAATTCGTAAAGCTTCAAATAATCTGAGGGAGCGGTTATTGTTGATGCTGCTTTGAGGTTGACAAATCCAAAGCTTCTCACTCCAAGACACTAGTTTTTATAGGCTCAATTGTCTATTGCTTTGTTACTATGTGTTAACAGTCCAATGATTGACCGGAGACTGACAGCAGATTTTTGTTGAAGTACAAATGTATGCTACTCATTATTTGAAAGAGCAGGGGGTATTAAAAACGCTTAGGGGTGGTACCTCACGTTTAAGCTTGTCAAAACTGCACCAACTAGCATTTTGTATAGTATAACTTGAAAAACAAGTATGAACTCTAAAACAAAAATGCTGACTGTACATTCAGAGGAAGACTTGTAAAATGCTGACATTTTTATTTCTTAGAACTTATAACAGTTCGTAGCTGAACTTTTTTGGAATGCGCGGACGACAAATAATAAGCACAAAATCACAATGATACATAACAGAACCTTAGAGTTAAATTTCATATCAACGATATTTTACAACCACTACTTTGTAAGCACTTTATTAGACATTTACTGTTACTTGATACATAGTTTATATTTCTATTGTGACATCCTAACGAAATAAAACGTTTTGAGATTTCATAATTTTTTTCATATCCTAGATAAAATTATCAACAAACTTTTTGAAATGTAACCAATACATGACTTACGTAAAACAGAAACATTAAACAAAATTGACTGCATACATTTAAGGATAGGCTTTCTAACTGTTTAGTTCCAACGCAATTTTTTACAATTTTTTCTAAAGCGATTAATGTGTTCTGATACATACGGATTTCAAGAATAATCTCAAACCCACCATACGCTATACAGTAAACAGTCAAAGTAAGAGCGTTGGCAAGTCGAACGTCCAATCTAACGTGACCATGATTTATTAAGTTTGTATGAGAACATTCGTTGGCCGATAAATCTCGTGTTAAATAGAAAGCAAAGAGGCAGGAAACGTTGGGATAAGATTCGTGACAGATATCATTTCCTTTTTGAGAAAGTGTACGCCCGTTCCTAGAAACAAGGTATGACAAACATCTGTGTATAAATTATTCGTTTTAAAGTCTGGCTGTAATGGTTTAGAAGGAACTTGAACCCCGTCAACAAACAAATAGAAAAAAGTAAAATTGAAATGATGAAAAATAAACGGAGTCATAGTGCGATCGCTATTATAAGCTTGATTTTTAACCAAAAACGACGATTATTCGATTAGGTAACTGACCAAAAATACTATTATCCAAAGTTTCGCTATGAATACCGCTGTGCGTCACCACAGCTGTTGCTTTGACTCGCATGAGCAGATATTTTTCCAAGCTCTTTGACAAGGCTTTGGTATGGGCTAGCAAAACAGGTGGGCTTACTTGAACGCACCTCACTAAAATATTTGCTTCTTCGGTACAAACGAAAATCAAGTTTACAGTATCTATGACACACAATGCGTCACGAGATCTTACTAATCGCATTCTCAACTTGACGCCAGTGATGAGTTATTTTTCTTGATTGCATATATCGCAATAAAGATAACTAATCAAATTAATCGATTTCCTTGCTCGTAGTAATATACATCGCTTGATGCTGTCATCCAACACATCGTCCATCTTTGTCACCGTATCATCGCACCACAAGATACTCGTTAAGTGGGATGATTTTGAGCATCGTGTATGGAAGATTAATGTATTCGTCACCATGACCTGGTCCGACACATTCAATCGGTGAATCATGAGTGAGTGATGAAATCAGCTTGCATTAAATCGAGTGCGATCCCTCGATAGTTGATTGAGTCGGTGGAGGATCAAACAAAAGAAGCTTAGATTTTGAACTTTTGCAAGAGTAACTATGTAAAAAAGCCATTTTTTTAAATTCAACTTTTGAAAATATCTCTTGCAGTTCTCATTTCCTTTTTCTTTTCGTTCTTATCTTATTCTTTTTATCTTGTTTGCACGTTTTCTTATTTTTTTTCTTATTACTCTTACAACGCCTACGACGCCTTCACAGAACAGTTCTACGAAGCAATTGCAACTGAAATGGCTAGTCTAGTCAGCCAAATTTATATCCTGAACGTTCTAATCGTTTGTCCAATTTTTCTTAGTCGCTTTCCTTTAGCGTATTACTAGATCATTCGCGTGCGAAATGTAAATGAGAAAGGTATATTTTTAGTGGTGACGTCAGACATAGTTTATACCTGCACGAACAGCTTCTTTGCCAACAGCTTTGGCAGCTCGTTTAATAAGTAGTAAGACTCGTCAGAATACTCCAGCAAGAAACAATTTGATACCTCCATGTCTTCGTTATCCTCAAGGTATCCGATACCTCGTTGATAGGGGGACCCTCCGTAAGTGCATCCAACATCTTCTTCACTATTTCCGTAAATTGTCATCAGACTTTCACTACCACCACCACTATCACTTTGTGCAATAAAATAGTCCTCGTAGGAATCTATAATTTTTAAATCAACACGTTAAAAGTGAAGCGTTACCATCAGCGTCCCAGAATCGAGTAGTATGGGTCTACTAATTGGTTCCCTTATGTCGATTTTAATGTTGTGAAATGAATTAAATAATAATGGTATGTACATAGGAGGTAAGAAAATTTTATATTTATAACAACCGTACGCGTTACCTTGAAGGTCCAACGACACGGCCCACCATAACAGCAACTAAACGTCTCTAAAGAGGTATGGTTCGCAAATGACACTGTCAATCATTAGCATCGACAGTAATGTGTTGGCGAGATTTGTAGGATGAACAGATCAAATTTCGTTCTTTTCTAAGACAAGACATAATGTACTTTCAAAGCCCAAGATCTTACGTCATTTTTTGAATAATACTAAGCGATACGTGTATTTAGTGTGCCCTGTTTCGGAAAAAACTAACTTAGCCACTACGTAACCACTTCTTTTAAAACTGAAAACCACGTTGCGTGGTATTAAAACTATTGATTTTTTGTATAATTTTTTCGATACTTCGGTACAAACCAAGGCGTACGTTATAATTTACATGAATCACAGGACGTTCTCAATTTACGTTATTGTGTAGCCGCAAAGTGCATTTTACAGTAATTTTTTCCGCTATTTTTATCGCATGTTGAAATGACAATAGTTATCAAATCTCTGTTATCCCAACACTATCGACCTTGCAAACTTATTTGCTGAGGCAATCTTGTCACAAAATACGTAATAGTATTATTAAGGTAATACTGCATGCTACTGTTGCTAAGCAACACAACGTAAAATTCGTTCTTCGTTTTATGTTTCAAATGATTACCCTCTACCAAGGAATTAAATTTTTCAGGATACCCTTTCCAGCTGACCGATTATTCTTTAGAACGTCTTCTACGTCAACTTATGAATACCTTTCAACCTCGAAAAAACTCTTGTTCAATTTCTTTCGCACTCTGCTTAACTTTTCCTCATAAAAGAAACCGTCAATATCTTTCTCAGCCCAAGAAAATATGATGGAAGTTGTCGTGTGCAAGATATTTGTACATTTATAAACAACTCTGAAGTCCAACCACTTTCGTAACCTCTCTTAAAGACACTTCTCATCTTACTGATGCGAACTAAATCTGCAACGTTGTACTTTGGATGTTTATAAATGTCTGCCGTAATGTTGCTTTCTATTTCCACATGCCTGCACAACATTGGGTAAAGTCTCGTTAGCTAACACCATCTTTGTCGACGAATGCTCCGTATGACTGTATGCCTTTGTTTGTGCATGTAAAATATCACCATATCCTTTTTTTATAAGTTCTTATTAAACGTTCAGCTATTGCAGCCTTCGTTTGTGAATTACGTGCTACTCTGTAAGCAATTTTATTATCTTGTGAAACGAATTAAATTTTACGGCCTACAAATTTTTTACCTCTATTCGATTGCAGACACATTGGTGTACGGTCGTCACTTCTTGATAAAATATGTTGAAATGCTTCGGCAACATTTTTCGATGTTCTATCCTTGAAAGGTTCTGCTCAAGCGTATTTGCTGATGACATCGATAACAACGAGAACATAAGCATAGCCATCA
Source organism: Copidosoma floridanum (assembly GCF_000648655.2). The sequence goes on from NW_019379542.1 coordinate 523,114, forward strand.
TTGTAAGTTTATTAAGCTATCAAATCCATTAAATCAGCTTCTCACACGTCGTCAAAGTTATGCACGTTTTAGCTTCTTCCGGGAAAACAATTCCTTGTAGGTCTATGTAAATAATAGGCACCCTGAATCTCTAGCCAACTAATAACGTTTGATCGCAAATATTCATTTTTCACAGCACTTGCTAGTTTGTTACCAGCCGCATATGAAGTTGCTCACGCTGCTTTGTAGTAAAGATTTTGCAAAGCATTATGCATTATTCTTTTTCTTTTTTTTTTTTTTTTGTTAGACTTAGACCCAATGGTTCTCTTGCAGCGAAAGAAAAACTTCTCAAACGTAATCTTGATACTCATGAAGGATGTTGTCAATAAAACGACTGTTCGCTCATCTGGCGGTGTTTCTTTGGCAACCATACGCAAAAAAACAGATTCAGCCAATGCTCGATCGGCTTTTAGATGTTCATCCTTCTTTTCCGTAGCGTAGGCAAGACCGTACTTACAACATGCTCCGTCAAAGGGGTTTATACCCACATCACCGTGCTTAATGCGCTTCGATAGCTTCATGACAGGACCTGAAAATTTGTATTCACGTACATGCATTTCAAACGGTAGCAATTCGAGTAAAGCGTCATGAGCACTGTTTTTTTCTTCCTTTAGAGTTTTACTTATGTATCGTTGCCTTGGTCACTTTTCCACTGCGTTTTAAACACACTTTTGCGGGATGTTTACCATACAACGTGCCACTGCAAACTGATCACTCCCCACCGGTGTGCATTTTTCCCGTCCCTCAAGGCATCGTTCACCAGATCAATAATGTTCGACTGCGGCGAACGCCACCTATGATAACAGTATTTTTATTGCTCCACTCAAAGTTACCAGTAGCACGTAATCGTTGTATGATAACTACAGCTTTTTAACAAAACTTTTTTGGTACGCTTTTAATAACCTCGGTACTGTGTTTCCTCTTCAGTATGCTTTTCTTCGTTTTCATCGACGTCATTATCAGAGGAATCGTTATCTTGTGATGCCTTGGTGTTCACCGTGGTCGCGTCAGCATGTCGTTTTCTTTCACTGTCCAATTATGAAAAAATCTTAAGGCGAAAATACCATTGCAAAATTTGAATACATTTCTTCCACTTTTCTCTCTCATCAGTATACAGTTAACTCAAGATGTTTATTTCTGCGTCGAATCGACTCATTGTTATACCCGGAGTTTGCACAGATTTTAGACCATCGTTGAGAAATCTGCTTCACAATCGGTTCAAGCTTTCTTGAGGCACAAGAGTCATTTTTTTTGCATGCTTCATGTTTGTTAAATTATCGACAACACTGTTTCACGGAGCGAACCCATCAAATCATTGAGAATGTTTAATGCACACTTGAAAATATACTTGATTTGTGTCGAATTGGCTTTGCGTAACTTGGCTTCGCTCTCAAAATGGTGACGTGTTTTCGACCCAACAGGGAACGTGACTTTGACGCCATTACAACGATTCGATTGGAACTTGGTTTGCCATGTCACTTCTTTTTATCTGTTTTTTAGCCACGTACAGGTACAGATACTCGTCTTCGAGGAAAATGCAAGTTCGAAATCGACAATTATCCGGTGTATTTTCCTTCAGATCCAAAAAAAAGGTAACCAAACAGTCGAGAAGTAGCGTCCCCATACGACTCTTGCAAGAACCGAGGTATTCCCGGACACACTTTTCTCGAATTTGTACGTATTGATCGATGACTGCCTTTAGTGAATCAGTCAACGATACCGCCACTACCATATTATTCGTACATCAAATCGTTAAGAATGACCAGTTTTGGTCTATGTTCGCTCGCCCGATAGCTATTTTGTAGTTATCCCTTGTGGAACTCAATATTACTCCCGAGATCTCGGTAACCACACTGCCACTCACCTAATAATAAAGTGTAAACATCCAAATTAATGTTTGTGCTGACGTTGTTTATAAGCCATCCACCATTATTTGTTATTTTTTTATTATTTATCTTTTATAAGTTTTTATCCATTTTTTTGGGTCGTGAAAAACATTTTGAGAAACATAATTTTCATTTTTTTTCCATATGATTTTTCTAATATTAAAATTCAACAATCATCATCATCGCTCTTTAGATAAGTAGCAATAGAGTTTCATTAACTTTATTTTGGACTCATCTTATCAGTTAGATGTTAAAACATTCACCGTTAAAAGATAAATGATCGAACCAAAGGGCATGGTCGTACTTTGGACGAGTGCGCATTTCGACTACTTTTATTTTATTATTATACTGTAAATTGATTGAGTTATCACAATACAAAAAGCATCCGTAGACTTACTGCTCAATCGTATGTTTGTAACAGTGTGGGTAACTCGTACCTGCAGTTACAAATCTTCTTTTCCCGTAAACTGGTTTTCAAGTTTTTGTTGTTCGCCGTATAGCATTGTTTGACAAGGTAATTTCTGATACATCCGATGTAATCAATTCACGAACTGTGTCAAATTTTATCTTTTGACTGTTGATATAATTTAATCTAATGCCCTTTACATTGCAAATGTATTCTTCGTCACCGTTAAGTTTTTTTTATGTGTACGCGTAAAATTTTGGCCCACCGCATATAAACAATGTTATGTATGTACCGATACGTTTATCGGACGATTCGTCCGTAAGACGGCCAAGTGTAGTACCGAGAGGGAAATAGAGTCCTTTTTCTCGACTCACGTAGAAAACAGAATCCGTATCGTAGTATAGTAAACGCGGCTCCAATACGTGTAAGTAGTTAAGCAATTTTAACAGAGCTTAAGCCGTAACACAAGCAGCTATAACTACGTTAGTTGACGCTATTGGTGTTAAGGCCTCCATTTTTTAACAAAAGAAAAACATATGTAGTGACAAAAAGTAACAGCTTATTATATGACAGCATATATTTGTATGCATCTTGCGAATAAATTGTGCAGACCATCTATAAAACTTCAAGTTAGCACTCATTGGTACGATGTGTGCTACCAAGTTAGTTGGAAATTTGCTTCCAGGGAACAAGGAACCGTCGAAAGCTGAAACAACTCCGAATATTGATATTATAACCGAGAGTGACCGCCCACCGCGGTCTGATCTCGTTTTTCTGGAAACTTTATGGGCACGTCATGAACGAGCTTATCCATTTACTAATTTTTCGGGAGTTTATGTAATTAGTAAAATTTTGTTACAAAGAGTTATTTTAAAATGTATCAATCAAGTTAAGTGAATTTTGACATTGTGACGAAAGATTTCAAAATCGTTAATTCACAATGGCTATCCCGAAAAACATTTTACAAGGTGCGAAATTATCGTCAACCAGTACGCACAGTGATTTATTTAAGTTGAAAAAATCACCAGCTAATAAGCCATTGTCTTATGGTTAGAAAGGCTAGTTCAGAGCTGATATGTTTTTTAAAACTATGTAAAATTTTTTTCAAGTAATATATATCGTTGTGACAGGTATGCGCAATTGTTTACTTCAGTGAAAATATCTCAAAAAGACTTTTCTCGACTGCCTTTGAAAAAATGGCCTATTCATGAAGTCAAGTGTGATAATAATGATGATGAGTACAATAGAGACACCAAAGTTGTCATAAATAGTAATATTGATTATATTGAATATTTAAATGTAACGATGTGCAGTGAAAGTAATAGTCTATCTACCGTTTCAGGGATTTTCTAACGACGAGCGTTCGAAACTAGTTTCTAAATTATCAGTGTTTGTAACAATTGTGCAAAATTGTGTAAATAAAAGAAACGATAATGATAAAAAAAATGATTTAAAATCAAAACTCATTGGTTATGTGCGAAAAAACATTAAAAGATTTGGTGAATGTGAAGTATGAGAACTACGATTTTGGAAGAAAAAAGCTACAGAAAAGTGGCGCTGATGTAATTGTTTGTGCGAATGGATATGTTGACATTGTTTTATAATCTATAAAAAATAAGGCAAAAAATTTAAATCAGAATACTTTTTCTCTACTAGTTACTAAACATACATGTAAATAAGTGCTCGTGAACAAAGTTTTTGCTCATCATAACCTCTCTCTTCATACAGTCATTCAACATACTTGGTATGTTATTGGTTACCTATAATATCACACCACGTTGCTCTCTTTCTCTACTTCTCCTAGATTTCGCATATCCTCCCCACCCGTCGTACCACTTTCTTTATTCAGAATTCAGGTTATCATAGGTAGCGTAGCGGGAGGGGTAGACCTCCTCACTTCCTCGTAAGTGAGCAGCGGTACAGTAGCCCATTTGGAAACACTCACCAGGTGGTGTAGGTTTGTTGTGACAGGCTATTGTGTCGCAATAACTACTTGCCATATATTTAAAGACATTACGTATGAGATATACTCTATTGGGATAGATAAGTGTAAAAATATGGATCTACCACCCCTCATGAAAAATTTGTTAAAGCTCAGTCCAGTTCAAAATGTATTGAGTCAGAATGCAGGTTAAAAAATAATTTACAGTTTAAGTCTAACGGGGAGTACCTAATTTAATACCTTCATTCCTCTTAACATGACTTTAGATTTTATTGAAGATTATCGTAAGATTACAAAAAGACAAATTGATATCAAAAAGTTTCGTACTTGGGAGCTCTATAAATATGCTCCTTCACGTATAACATCGAAGCATATCCCGACAGTCAAAATGTCTATTCAGTTGAAAAAGGCACTGACACCCTCTTGCCTAACAAATAAATACCTTCGACTAATCATCCTACTTGTCATTGAAATACATCTTTATTATTCTTAATCTTGCCAGCTATTATATTTCAAAGAAGTAATAACTAATATTCTTATGGTTTTTTTTTCTAGAATTTAGTCAATTATATACTATGAGCTCTGATATTAAAAAAATCCCCTCTTTAAGTTAGTACACCTAAAATTCAGTTAGTGTTAGCGAGGATGAGAACATCTTCATAGATACTCCAGCTATTTTGCTGATAGTGCTGTATTAACCCGGTGTGCCTACCGACTAAAAACTAACCGAGACAGGTCCGTTAGGACTCACTTAGAAGAAAAAGGGGGCCTAAGAGAAGAGGGAAAACAAAAAATAACGAAGAATTTAGGAAGCCAGCTCGCTCTCAAAGGGATGAGAGGAGGGACACTGACGTATCTGAGCGAAGATTAAAAATGCAGTTAGTTTTACGCTATAAGTTCTAAACGTCTTAGAATCTAGCACTGATGCTTCAAGAAAATTTTAAGACATTTAAACCTCATAAGTAATGTTTAACGATTTTACTAACCAAAAATCAAGTAAGCAAAAGCACTAATAACTTTTCAACCAAAGAAACTGAATGCTTCGAGCTTTAAACACCTTAAAATTTAAAGAGTTTAAGCTGCTCTAACCTTTGTGACCAAGTCATTTGCTATATTCAAACTGACTTTTAAACAAACTTACTTTACATTCTAACCATCTTTTGAGCCGTACTTATGCTAGAAGTTTGTATCAGTTTACAATCCAGTCAATAAAATTTTTGTTACTTCTGTATCATTCTAAGACAGAAAGCTTCATTTTTGAAGCTGCTATATCCTAAAAAATAACATGCTTTTATTCAAAATAACATTAAAACACAGTAAATTTTGTATATAATGTCCTCTTACTTTTACAACTCAAGCTCTAATAACCTATGAACACAGTGAGTAACATTTGTTAAGCTAGCAGGTTGCATCCGTCTAGTTGCCATAATCTTAAAGCCAAGTAAGTAACATACGTCAAGTTTTTATAACCTTACAATCAAGTTTTTTTAAATAATTTTATAACCTTCAAATCTAGTAAGCTTGAAACTGTTGTAAATAAGTCAAGTCAGTTAACTACTTAAAAATTTTATTACAACAAAAGACACTAACTTTCGTCTTTAAAGTTATCAAACTCTTAACATCTATAAAAATACGTTCCTTCAGCTTATATCACCTTATAATATAGACAATTGCATGTAATAAGGTCTTATAATCGAAAAACCTATCATTATTCATGCTTTAAGATTTTAGGAGTTCAAGTCCTACTAAAAAGCATGCTTCGATTTCTGCTCGATTGATTACACATTAACTTATGTTCTCTGATATTTTCAAACGCAATGAGCTTCGTGCTACAATATTTTACCCCTGAAACTTTATAACCTGAAATCATTTACATCTGTAGAACCAAGCAGTAAAATTCTGCATTTTTTAATTTAAAGATCTTAAATTGTAAGATCTAATAGATTTCTATACATAAACTGTTTTTTAATAGAAACATATTGGTAATAAGAAAATAACATGTTGAAGACTAAGATTTTGAGAAAATCAAGTGACACGTGATTCGCTGGTTTTTGTACATGCGTAGATAGTAATAAGGAAGTCCACTTTTGGTTTTTCGCAATAATATTCGACTGTAAAGGTGATAAGGCCACCTTAGACACTATTTTACTATGGTTGATTAGTGTTCACTTAAATCTAAGCAATCTTATTGTAGAGTTTCAAGTACGACAAAGGTGGTGTATAACCGTAAGTGATTAGACAGATTTGTAAGAAACCTGATTTTCCTTTAAGAAAAAGACAATTATTAGTAAATAGCTTTACTCTAATTAAAATTGTAGTGACACAGTTTCTTAAACATATGGATTACTAATGAAACTAGGCAACTTTTATACTTTTGGTCTACTCAAGTGTAAAAGAAATAACGGTCATGCGAGTGTAAGCCTTTGATGCGTCATAAATATCTTTTAAAAAAAATTTTAACTTTTGTGTGATGAAATGAAATCTTACCTCTTAACTAGTATAAGCTCTTTTTTCATCATTTTTATTTAAGAGGGACAAATGTGCAAATCAAATTTTCGGAATCACTTAGCTAATAAACATGCTTGATATTTTTTCAATCCTCATTAGTCATTAGTTCTATCTACAATATTCTACTATGAAGGAATAAAGAGCACCCTAGATCACTGCAAGAAAAAGCTAAAAAACAAAAAGGATACATAAAAAAATATACTATTCTTCCAGTTTATTAAAGAAAAAAGTTTATATTTTATTTGATAAGAACAAATTTGAGTCTACTTAGATGAGCAGGCATGTACGTATTGTTTTACGAATTAATTGAGATTTATTGCCAAACAAATAAGCATATAAAAATATTACTCAATTAACAATATTTTAAAAATAAAAAATACTCTTAACTTAAGCAAAATTTACACGTATATTTACACTGAAGGGATCCTCAAAGTTTTTCAAGAGTTTTTACGTAAGTTAACTAGAATGATCGAGCACCATTAGTCATGCTTACAACATCTTTTGCTCTAAAAAAGATGGAAGGTTTACCCAAGTATAAAGAAGAAGACAGCCGCTACTACCATCATCAACGAATGAGTGCAGTGAATAATTTATTTTCTTAAAGAGACTCCTTTATGTAAGGGTGCTAAACTAAATTAAAAACTGAAAAACTTAGAAACTCGGTAGGGACACCAGCATTCAATGAAATGTCAATAATACGACACTAACAATTGCGTAAAATTTTTTTAATAAATCGCTACTAACCTAATGTATTTATTTTAAGTCATTATTCTGAATAAGTTCATATAGCCTTGTTTCAGTAAGGCCCAGATTTTACATGATATTGGTTACATACAACAAGTACTGGTTCTTTGACATTTTACACCACCTCGAAAGCATAAGATCTAAGTGTTAGGCCACTTTGCTACGAAAAGTCATCCATCCCATTCACAAGGAGCAATGCGTAGTAAAAAGCACATATAAAAATTCACAGACGTACTTGCTCAAAAAAATCGCACTGGCCGAACATCGAATCGCAGTCTGAAACGTGCCTATCCACAACCTAGCCGAACCAGTTTATTTTGATGGTTAAGTTTCAACTGAATAAAGATGTACATCAACTAAACATTTTACTAACGTGAAATTTTTGAATTATTATTCAATACACTGTAAAGTTTATGATTTTTTTTGAATAGATGTTTCATAATTTTTGTTAAAATAATTAGATAGTATTTAGAGCATTTTCAAACGTATTATTTTAAAGTATGTAAATTTGGATGATAAATAAACGATTTTTATGAGCAATGTTAACAGTAATATACTTTGATTATTGCAATTTATGAATGGACTCGTTCTAAATCATGTACAGACGACACACCCAGAAACGTAAGCAAGACATACCTAACAACAATATTTTTGACCGAGAGGTCGACTATTTTTCAAAAATACTATCGTGTAGGGTGGAAAAATCCCTACTTATATGGTATTTTACTTTTATTTGAGGTAACATTACTTAAGTATGAAAATTAAAAGATGTTTTTGTCCAACATGAGAGTGAGAAAGACAGTAAGCGCGTTATTAAACAACTGACAACATAAGGAGCAGACAATATTTACCTTTTTACATCCAACCTTCAAGTTACCAGCAGTAGCTGACGCTCTTGCGTGCGCACATGGATATAGTTCTCACTGCTTACCGACTAAGCTCCAATAACAATGTGGCAACGTCGCGAGTTCATGCGGGCGCGCTATAGCCTTTCAACCCGATTTAGGGGTACTTTGGAACGTATTTTTAATCGGCTTCCATTTAAAAGCTATTTGCCCTAAAAAATTA
>NW_019379542.1:534541-596595 GCF_000648655.2 Copidosoma floridanum
AACTATAGAGATTAGTTTATTGTACTTCTTTGCTCAGCTGGTAAGTAGATAAACAAAAATAGTTTAAGCGCACATGACTAATCCCCTGATAGAGCGACTATGCTTAAATAGATCGAGCACCCCATACTGACAAAGTATATCTATGGCTTAAACAGGAATTGCTTTAATTTTATCACCTAAAGGAATGACAAGTCATAGAACATTTCTCTAACCATCAGACTTAATTAATATTAAAAATTCTTCTTTAGAACACAAGATTAATAAAAAAAAATTAAGATAATAAAATATAATTATTTGAAACGAAGCTTTGATAATTTTCAAAAAAGCTGTAAAAAAAAGTTAATGATACGCTAAAAGATTATTATTATGATAATAATTTTTCATTCAGTGGCAAATTATTAATTTTAGGAGGCGATTTTAGACAAAGTCTTTCTGTAATTGAGCCTAGGTGTAAAAGATTTATAATTGGTAAAACTATAAGGTATTCATTTCTATGGAAACACTTCAAAATTTTAAAATTGAAAAATAATATGCGGTGTACAGATTTACAACTTGCAGAAATGTTAATGGACATGGAAAACGGAACCTTAAAATATTTTAAAATTCTTTGGAAAACTAGTAACATTTGTAACCAAATAAACGGAAATGCTATAAATAGCTGCCTAAACAAAGTAATTCTTACAACTCATAATGAATTATTGTATATTAAATTATGAATTTAATCTTCATCTTAAAAATTTTTAACACAAATTTTATAACTGCATATGCACTGCCAAATACCATATTGCTGCTATGTAATTATAATTTTTAACAGTAGTTCATAAGATCTTAATTTGTATTCTTAAACACATATGCATATTTTTCTACTACGAGAAAGCCTTTATAATGAAACTTTCATCTCTGAATACTACATATTCGGGCAGATGTTGCATTAATAATGTTATACAAATCTACTTGGACAACATGAGTCGATTTGGCGGTTCACGGTCTACAAAACAATATTTACATTTCTCAGTAGATTATTTTACAAGATTTGCATGTATACTGACATCTAAAGAACAAAATGCTAGTTACTTCATTAAATTCACAAAAAATGTACTATAAAATCATGAGATTAGAATACTATCAACAGATCAATACCCAGGCAGAAACTCAAGAGAATTCAAAAACGTTTGGGGAAAAAAGAACATAATAATGATTTTCACAGTAATTAATGCATCGTTTTTGAACGGCTTGAACAAAAAATAAAGAAAACTCTAATAAATAAAATTAGATGTAAAATGAACGAAGAAAAAAATGAATATGCATGGACAACAATAGCCCGTAGATGTTTTGATATGTATTATGAAACTGTACATACAGTAAAGAAATTCAGTACAAAATGTTAATCAAACGGTCAGAATACATGAATATTACCCTAGAAACTAAAGAAAATAACAAAAATATCAATTAATTAGGGAACAATGGAAAAATAGCCTTCAACAAAAGTATAAAATACCATAAGTATCACGAAGTATTGCATGAAAAAAAAGAGAAAAGGATATAACTTTAATGTTGCTGATTTAATATATGTTGAAAACGGCAACCAACTTACTAAAAAAAACTAGATGAAATAAGGCCCGGACCAAATAAAATATTAGAAAAGATATCAAACTCAATGTACAAGATTAATACAGTCTGTAAACAATCAGAATCGTTGTTGCATCATGTCTTGAAGCTTACACTATGTCGAACGTTACTACTTAAAGTCTCTTACTAATTTATAGTGTAGTATATTTCAGTCATACCAAATTTTTTTTATCACAAATTTAAGTAGAGGGTGGGAGATGCAAGGAAAATATTCATAGTTTATTTGTACTTAGCACGGCATTAGATTGCTAAGCTAAATCCTTAAATTTACCGCTGATATTGAGACCATTAAAACCTAACATACCTGGCAAATACATCTCAAGCAGTATGAGTGATCAAGCTATACTGAACACAACAAATTAAGGATGAATTATTTGTTAAAGTAATTAAAAGAAATACATCGAGAATAATAACATTAAATGTTGTTTCTGTGTTATTTTAGGTAGGATTAACAAATAAATTAAGTAATTTTTTGTATGTCAAACAAAATAATAAAGATATTTGTTATTTACAGAAAAGCACGTTTTGTATTATTGAAATCTAAAAAACAACATTATATATATACTTCTCTAAATACCCACACGTTCATACGTTTAGTTCAGCGCTGCTTCCAGAAATAGTTTTGCATCAGTATGCCTGTAGCACGTACAGCTAAAGCAACTCAATGTACACATTTGCCGTAATACGTAAAAAAGCTCGACACACGATGCTATTATATTAAAACGTACTTAACCATTTGTAAAATAGTCTGTTAATAAATAGTTTGCTGCAGTTTTATTGAAATTAAGGTTCGTGTCCCTTTGTTACTGCTACTCCGAGTACTCTGGGGAACACGAAAAGTAATTATTCACTGACTGCATGTAAGTCACTGTCCTGAGCTGTTAAATCTCAATCACACCAACTCCGCGAAACAATCCACTACATTCAATACAAAAAAACTCCAAATACTTGACACTTTTGATAAGAGTTGCAAATGCAAATCGTTAATGTAAGTACGCCTGCCATAACCATTCCAGTGAAAACAGCAAACTTAAAGTATGAATTTTTTCAGATTCCATCCAGCTGAGAGCGTAGATAAGGGAACCGATAGCGAAATCTAAACTATTCAACAAAATATGTCTGATCTGACGATGCCGAAAGAAGGGAGTCTTCTTAAGGTAATAAAAATATAGATGCTATCAACTATAGAGATTAGTTTATTGTACTTCTTTGCTCAGCTGGTAAGTAGATAAACAAAAATAGTTTAAGCGCACATGACTAATCCCCTGATAGAGCGACTATGCTTAAATAGATCGAGCACCCCATACTGACGTATCATTGCTAAAAAATTTCAAAGATCCAAGACTTGCAAAAACTATGCTCCAAAGGTCTAAATAGTGCTGACCTCCATTAATAATGGTAAAGTAATTTAGGTACAAGATAGAATAGAAGTTTTAACTTTCTATTGCTTTTTCTTTTTTAGCAAGAGTTACATCAATACCTCTTGAAGAGAAATAAAAAAAAATGACGGATAACTAAGTAATGGGTAAAAACATAAGCTGAATTAATAAATATATTTATTAACTTTATTTATGATAAGCATGACTTGTTATGTAACAACATTTATCTATACATTTGTTTCTCCTCTTTTCTAATGAACAAACTTTTAGACTTTTAGAAGAGTTATTCTTAACAGAAGTTGTACTCTAATAAAGCTGACTCTGTACTTCATGACTCTCAAAAGTGTCAAGTGACAACCAGAGCAAGCAGAAAAGTTCAAACACATCGAGTCAGCAAGTGTTAATATCATAGTAAGATAGATAAAGAAGCTGAGACTTCACGCAAGGTGCATTTGTGTGGCGTTTTAGTTAGTAACTTTGCACCACTAATCAAATTTGGATTAGTTGATTAATTTTGGCAAGTGTGTCACTAATATTGTTTATCAATGATCTTGTTGTTTACTGTTGTTGGTACTCGAAAAAATAATGAACGTTAAAGAAGCAATGAAATACTATGCTGTAGGGTTCAGTCTGCACAATAATACATATACGCCTATTAATGAAGCCTAGTGTAGCGAAATGACTGTTTTTCTGAAAATTGGTCTAGTCAGTGCAATTTTCGTTTATCTACCGATACTCAGTGACAAAATGAAATTTTTTGTAGCAAAATGACGTTAATTCTTATTTTGGTCAGGAAAGGCTGAGCTACGGTCGGTATACTGTTAGTTCGAACTTTTATAGATAAAAATGGTACTTTTAAGTATATTGATCTAAGAACAAAAATAATTGATAAAGAAATTAAATACAATTTTCAAATTTCACATACGGTTTTAAGCTTTTGTTACATGCGCAGTAAAAACATCAGAGCTTTATACACTAAGAATAACAACTATTATATGTAATAGTCATTTTTATGTATTTAAATAACTCATTTTTATACACATAAGATACGTCATAAGTTTAACACTTGTAAGATCTATAAATTCAAAAATTTTACTACTTCAGTCGTCATTCTACTAAAAATAACATTTTTTAGATACCCAGATCAATTATAAGACCACATTCGACACTTTATAGCAAAATCCAAATATTCTGTGAAAATAACACTTAATTATTTATAATCGTATATTAGTTTTTAATCCTAGTCATTATCAATCGCAGCTGTGAGTCTTCGTTTTATCATTCAATAGATCAAAGTTATCAAACTTCAGTAACAAGTAGACAGTCAGAAAAATTCTCTAACATTCGTGGACGGTCAGCAGGACAATCTAAACACTACTTTCTGACGGTCAGCCTGATGGCCTAGCAACACTGTTTGAGATGACTCTGAAGTTTGCAACGTTACGTGCAACAAAAATAAAAATAAATTTTTTTCATTTTTTTGTTTAAATTAAAGTGCTTTAAATGCTTCAACAAGGAATAAAAAAGGCTCCCAGCAATTTTTAGATCGTGAAAATAGACCCTTCTCATGATATGAGAGATTGAAAATTGATTCATTATATAGGCGTAAAAAATGCGTTTGAGCCTTTAAACTATTAAAGAGAGATACATATAGTGTATATAAAAAAAGGTAAGTCTTTGTCCAAGCAAATACTAATAAAAACCATAAAAAAAATTCCTCTTTATGATACCATCACGATATAGCAATGACCCATATAATCCAATAACCCAACAAAGTTAAAATAAACTGTAAACGCATGTACAAATGACTTGAAAAATGAAAAATCATCCATACAGAAACTATATTCTAAGTAGTAGTTCGATAAAATAACTGATAACGTATTCTTTCAGTCCTCGAAAACTTAATATGTTAAATATTTCATTGTGGAAATATCCGTGATAAACATTTTTTAACATTCTAATTAAATAGGCTGTACGACACCAAGGATAGCAAAAGTAACAGAATTAGAAATAGAAACAAACAACAGTTAAAGCACGTTTTGTCTTGTACAACTTGTTATATTTTAAATATATCATTAAAAAAGACCAGAAAATACCTACATTTTTAAAGAATCTGAATCACAAGCTGCACGACACTAATGATGCATAAGAATTGATAGATGTCACTTAGTAAAAAAAAATGTAATAATTTCTAACAGTTTATGTCCTCAAAAATTTCTAATTACGCATACTGTATCGCTAAAATAAACGAAAAGTACGAAAATTAAGGAATATTTATAATTACAGGNTATATATACATACATACGTAGCTGTAAAAGTTCAAGAGGTTAGGATTTCAGTATATCCACCACAATACAATATAAAGTTCAATACATTGATACGAATCTAACAAGATGTGATGATAAGTGCAGTAGGCACTTGTAGTCACTTTCCTGTTACGTATAATAATTGATTTTCACTCGCAAAGAACAATTTACATATTGAGCCAAAATAACAATGACAATCCCATACATGTATGCAAGTATGCATATATATATATATATATATCTCCACTGTATATTATAAGCGCACGTACTATGCGCGGTAGACGGTACAGTAGAAAGCCATGCGCAGTATACAAATTTAATAGACTATCCATGGTAGAGAAAAATCCTGTACCAAAGCTATTGAAAAACTTGTACTAGTATAGTTATAAAACCGACTAGTCACAGGTTTTTCGGTGATCCAGATAAGTATGTCAAAATGTGAGTCTGGTTGCAGAAATCTCAAGATCTGTACGTTATTTTTCTATGCTCATCACTTTTGGTATAGCTTATTCTGGTAACAACAATCTTCCGTGCGGGGACGGCAGAAAAACACAACAATAAATAAAAAATTACAAAACTTGAAGCACTTTTTATCTTTGAATACTTGTTATTTTTTAAGTTTAATATTCAAAAAAGAACGAATACTAACTACACTTCAGAGGAAACTGATATCACAAGCTGAATGCCGCAGCAAATGATTAAGATTATAGTGACATGTAAAGGTACATATAGAAGAATAAGTTCCAATAATTTCCGTCTTCCGCAATCATTAATGTCAAGTATAATGTCGCAAAAATGACCGAAAAGTACTCGAATTAAAAAGAAATTCATTATTACAAACTGTACGGCACTGATAATGCATGGAAATTAATAAATATTACTTAGGACTTACAAGAATTACAAGTTCCAACCATTTTCGTCTTCAAGAATAAATTATTTCCAGTATTATATCGCAAAAATGACCAAAAAATACAAAAATTGAAGAAAAACTCATTATTACAGGCTGTACGCCACTGATAATGCATAGAAATTGACTAATATTACTAAAAACTTATGAGTTTTGAGAATTTTTGTCTTCCGGGATTATTACTTTCAAATATTATGTCGCAAAAGAGACCAAAAAATACGGACATTTAGGTAATATTTATTATCACAAGCTGTACGCAACTGATAATGCACAAAAATTTATGAAAATTACTTGTTACCTATAAAAGTGATAAGTTAACATAACTTCCGATGTCCTGAATTATTACGTTGAAGTGTTATGTCAAGAAAATGACCAAAAAATACAAAAATTTAAGAAAAATTCAGTATCACAGGCTGTACGCCACTGATACTGCGTAGAAATTGAATATTATTACTTAAGCTTTGGAAGAATTATGAGTTCTAGCGATTTTCGTCTACCCAAATTATTAATTTTAAGTATTATATCGCAAAAATGACATAAAACTACAGAAATTTCAAAAAAATTTGATATCACAGGTTGTACGCCACTGATAATGCATAAAATATTAATCAATATTCATAAAAACCTATAAAAATAATAACTTTCAACAATTCTCGTCTTCCAGAGTTAATAATTTCAAGTGTTATATCCCAAAAATAACCAAAGATACAGCAATTTAAGGAAAATCCATTATCACAGGCTGTACGCGACAAGTAATAATTAAAAATTTATTGATAATTCTTGTGACATATAGCAGTGATAAGTTCTAATAAATTTCTTCTTCCGGAATTCCAAACTTCAAGTATAATATCGCAAAAATGACCGAAAAATACGGAAATTTAGGGAAAATTCATTGTCACAGGAGTTACGCAACTGATAATGCATATAAATTTATAATTATTACTTACTACTCACGAGGGTTATGGGTAACAATAACTTTCGTCTTCCGGAATCATTAATTTTAACTATTATATCGCAAAAATGACCAAAATATACGGAAATTAAGGGAAAATTCATTATTACAAGCTGTACGCCACTGAAAATGCACAAAAATTCAATGCTGTTTTTTGTTACATATAGGAGTGATGAGTTCTGACAATTTTCGTCTTTCAGAATAATAACGTTAAAGTTTTATGTCGCAAAAATAACCGAAAAATACGGAAATTTAGGAAAAATTGATTATTACAGGCTGTACGCCACTGATAATGCATAAACATTAGATAATATTACTTGTTACATATAAGAATAATAAGTTATTATAACTTACGACACGTGGAGTTATTACGTTGAAGTGTTATGTCGCAAAAAAGACTGAAAAATACAAAAATTAGAATAAAATTCACTATCACAGAATGTACGCCACTGATACTGCGTAGGAATTGATCATTATTACTTAAGCTCTGTAAAAATTCTTAGTTCAAGTGATTTTTGTGTACCTTAATTATTAGTTTTAAGTATTATATAGCACAAATGTCCGAAAATTACGAAAATTTAAAAAAAATTTATCATTACAGGTTGTACGCCACTATTAATGCATAAAACATTAATTAATATGCATAAAAACCTATAAGAATAATAAGTTACAACAATTTTCGTCTTCCGGATATAATAATTTTAAGTGTTTCATCCCAAAAATGACCAAAAAATACGGAAATTTAGGAAAAATTCATTATCACAGGCTATACGTGACTGATAATTAATAAAAATTTATTGATATTACTTGTTACATATAGCAGTGATAAGCTCTAATAATTTTCGTCTCCCGGAATTATCAAGTTCAAGTGTTATATCGCGAAAATAGCCAAAAAGTACTGAAATTTAGAGAAAATTCATTACTACAGGCTGTACGGCACTAATTAAACGTAGAAATTAATTGATATGACTTGTTAAATATAAGTGATATGTTCTTATAATTTTCGTCTTCCGGAATTCTTAATTTCCAGTATTATATCGCAAAAATGACCGAAAAATACGGAAATTGAGGGAAAAATAATTATCACAGGCTGTATGCAACTGATAATGCTTAAAAATCGATAATTATTACTTACTACTCACGAGGGTTATGAGTTTCAGTAAATTTTGTCTTCCGGAATCATTAATTTAAGTATTATATGTCGAAATCGACCGAAAAATATGAAAATTTAGAAAAAATTTAGTATCACAAGTGTACGCCACTGAAAATGCATAAAAATTTATTGATATTACTTGTTACATGTAGAGGTGATAAGTTATGAAAATTTTCGTCTTTCAGAATGATAACGTTGAAGTGTTATGTCGCAAAAATGACCAAAAAATATGAAAATTTAGGGAAATTTCATTATCACAGACACATAGAATTTGATTAATATTACTTAGTTTTCATGAAGGTTATGAGTTTCAACAATTTTTGTCTTTCGGAATTATTTATTTCAAGTGTTATGTCGCAAAAACTACCCAAATGTACGGAAATTTTGGGAAGCCTCAGTTTAGATGCAGCCGAGCCAACATACTTACGGATAAATATGAGACGTCTAATGCGGAACGACCCAGGCCGGCCGCGCGAGCGTTAAAAGTGAATCTGTTCAGCCGATTCTCTCGAACTTATATTTATGCCTAATAAATGTTGCAAGTAGCATTTTTAATGTATTATTCAGACGGCATTACGATGGTGAGGGTATTTTTTCGAAAGAAGATTCAATCAAGAAATTCAATTAACCAGTGGACAGTTAGGATTTGGATCCCTAAGAAAGAAGTTATACTTCTATAAAATTATTTGGCAGATAATATTATTATTAATATAAATATACTGCCAACGAAACGATAATGTGTGTAAAGGTAGTGCATTTATCGTTGAGGAATGAGTATACCTACGATAGTTGGGTGTGGTTATAAGAAATATTTTTATATTTAATAACAAAGCAAATACAAACAACGTTTCATGGCACAGTACAGGATAAACAATATGGCGGCTAGCCAGTACAAGACTGTACACTTTTATCAAATCTTCGCATAGTTTCAAATTAATTTCCTAAGAAATTAAAAAGTACCCTTAAAAATTGTACATCATTTAACTGTACCCTTTTTGATACGTTTAATTAGAGAAATTTGCAATTTAACATGTAACCTTACAGTAAAATCACTTAAAATGGCATTTATTAGATCTGTATGAATCTCTCAATTTTTGTTTCTATCAAAGATTACTATTAGATAAACCCGTTTTATTTTCAAATAGATTTATAATTTTTTCCATTAACACAAAAAAAAGAGGGCTAATTATGTGTAAAAGCGTGTATGTAGGCGAATCCATGTGTAAAAAATAATTTTCACCGTTGCTGCATAAATTTGCGCTCCACTCACCTCTCTGAATTTTAAGCTAAATTTTTTTCCCTATTAACAATGTGATAAACGTTCTTAGGTCTGAAAATCACAGTAAACACAAAAGAAAAATTNGCTACAAGGGGCGTAAAGGACATCACAGTTGTACCTATATACTTGTTTAACGCAGTGTGTGTAGGGATTGCGCTCGGGAATCGAAAGCAAATGACGCTCGACGACCACTGCGGATGTACCTATTGTATATACTCGTGTGCAAATGGATTTGATTGAATCTGGGAAATTAATGTGCGCGGCGGTGAGTGTATACTTATGTGAGTGGTTGCTGCGATGAAATTGTGCGGTACGTATATTATATGGGATACGCTGCACTATCGTAATGCCTAGATTTTGGCAATGTTGTTTGAGAATTTGGGATCGAATATAGTCGCTGGACTACGTGAAATGGGTGAATATGATGTAGGTAGGGGTATTTGGAAATGTTGAATCTTCGAGTTTGATGCAGTGAAACTTTTTTTTTTTTTTTTTTCTTTTTCAAATTAGTTTTAAAAAAGAAATGAAATTCATAGAATTTAAAATGTGCGGCGATGTAGCGTCATGTCGCGTAGAGGAAACCAATAGGCCGAAGGACAAGGTGAAGGGGGAGAATCAAGCAAAATTCCCTTCCGTCACACTTTCTCCCAAAGCTCTAGTTGTGCCTGTACAGAATTTTTCGACGACCGACTCAAACGTTTTCAAAGTATTAATAAAACGTTCATAATAAAAACTGCTTTTTTCTTTCTACATAGATTTTTTAAATGTTTTTGATAATTTTCTATTCATGAAGCATAAGCTCAGTATGAAACATTTCTAATAAAATTTCTTTTTTTTTTACTATATACTGTTTTTATTGACTACTTATTATTTTAAAAATTGGTCATAAGATTAAGTTCAAATGAACAAAGGTATCTTATTATGAAAAAAACTCATGCAACGTAACCGAGAATCAAAATAATTTAAGACAGATAAAAGTAAAATATTAATATAAAATTTTGAAAGATGCGAAGCTAATATTTATTAGAAAATTTTGCACTACCCTGTAAATGATCGCTGTTCGTCGTCGGCTGGCCGCACGGGTGCGACTTGCGAAGTCAGCAAAAATCGATGATTTTTAACATCTTATGAAGATAAAAAAGATTTTTACTCGTCTAAATTATTTTGCAGAATTATAAATTTTCGGTCAAGGAAATGGATGGATATTCATCGAACGCTAAAATATTATTTATTTGTACATAAATGTTATAATAGTTGTTGTGTGCGTAATAATTCATTGTATTGTGGCATATTTATATTTACGTGATGTTGAGTATAGAGTGTTCAAAATTCCCAAATACTTCAAGCTGTGCATCTTTTAAATTTCTATATAAATATATCAGTTCAACTTGTTTTAAATTTTTTTCATTCTCATTTACGTTTCATAAAACTTTTTCTTAAAAAGATACCTTTGTCCATTTAAACCTAATCTTATGTGCAATTTCGAAAATAGTAAGCAGTCAATGAAAACAGTTAATAATCAAAAAAATGGATTTTCATTTTAAAAAATTTCATACTGAGCTTATGCTTCATCGACAGGGCATCATCAAAAACGTAAAAACATAATGTCGAAGATTGTATTTTTCTTCTTTTTTTTATAAATTGGGTAAAAGAAAAAACGAGTGAAATTTAAAGTATGTGGTGCGATAATGTTGCGTGGTGTAATGTGGTGAGATGGAGTTGTGTGGTGTGGTGGGATGATTCCAGTGGTGTAAGGGGATCGGAAGTACGTCAAGAATGGCGGGGTAAAGAGAGAGAATTGAGCAAAATTCACATCCATTACACTTTTTCTCAAGGTCATCAATCTCGAATCGTTGATTTACTCTGTAGGACAAAACGTGCCTATAGAATTGACACTTCAAAATATCTTTCTGCTTACCACGTCTTTGTTTATATATACATAACCGACACGATGGCTCAGCGGTATATTTGCAGTCCCGTCCACCACCGAAGTTAAGCAGCGTTTGGCGCGGTTAGTACTTGGATGGATGACTGTTTAAGCCTTGCCGTTTCGCCTCTGCTGTTTGCTTCGTTGATGAATTGACTGTTTCTATGTCCCTGTAACACCGAGAGCGGAAGGTGTTCCAAATTTCTACCCCGTTGTCTAAGCTACAGAAATACAGCAGATACACCGGGGTGTTCCGGATCAGGTTTTTCCTACGGCATATTTCCCACAGTTTTCCTAATCCGCATAACGAACGTCATGGGTGAATGCACGGCAGTTGTTAGAGACCTACCTTATTCCAATCCCATCCTGATTCCTTCCTAATTTAAATCCAAGTGGTAACTGCCCTTACTAGTGCATCAACAAGAAAGGCGGACGCAGAGCACTATAATAAATTATAAAAAAAGTTGTATATACACACAGACATGTATATACATATACACATATGGTGCACCATTAAAAGAAAGCTTAGCACTCTTAGCAGTTGGCAATGGTAACCGTGATCTGCAGAAACGGCTGTCAGCTTCTCAGATTGGTCACTGCATGTGCGTAGAAGCACAGCTCATTTTTCGAACGTTTAGACTGTTTGGAAAATCTGAAAGATTTAAAATCATTTTGTATTTAAACGGTGGCGTTAAAAACATTATCTCGTTAAAGGATTCGCACACCAATTACGGAAAATAAATAAAATTTTTAAAATACAGGGTCAACGTTAAAGTTAAAATTAAAAGTTTATTTTAGTAGTATCTCGTTATTAGTAGCAAAGACAGAAAAAAATAACATACAAGCATGTAGGATGTACAATTGTCTATCAATCAGGTCTTTTACGCACCTTTTAATACTCACAATATTTTGTGCAAAAAATGAACAAAGGCATTTTTAGCATTTACTGTAAGAGTAAGTGAGAAGAAGGGAGCAGTCACTGTGAGCTGTGCATGGCTTCAAAGCCAAGCCATACGTCCTCCATGCTCTACCACATGCAGTACAGGTAGCCAGAGTATATGAAGTGGTGCGGGGAGAGAAGCAAGAAGAGACATCAGCCGAAAAGGCACTGCTAGATCCGATTTTTGTTTTTCAGTTTACAGACTGTGCTCAAAATTTTTTTGAAGTCTAAATTCAACTGTTAAAGGTAGGAAAAAAAGTCTTCGCGGGACAAGGATTTTTTTGTTTTGCTGAATTTTTCATCTGTTGGTCATAGTCTAAAGTGAGGAATTTTTTTTTTTTATAACAGAAAACAGTCTAACGAGTTGGTTTTCCCGCCTAATAGTGAACTTAAGGTGGCTCCAGTGGCCTCAATGTTAAAATTATAAATAACCCAACCGAGGTTAATAAAATTGAATTATATTCTTTGAATTCCCATCTTTCTATTCGTATAAAAAAAAATTAAGATTGGCGATGAAAATTGTAAGAAATCATGCTTACAAAATCGTAGTTTTAAGACGGGTAGGATAGGAAATGCAAGCTTACGCGACATACGACCTACTTCTGCACTTATATAAATAACCCGTAAGGTGTAAAAAACATACTATCTTGTATATATTATTACGCAGTTTTCGATGACATGAGAAAAGTGTCTTGTTATCGAACAAAATTTTTAAATAATCGGAGACTAAGTATACAGTTGCGAGTGCAAGTCAGCTCTCAGCTGTCTGCATTCTGCAGAGTACATATATANTGGTTCAGGGAGAGAAGCAAGAGGAGAGACTTTAGCCCAGAAGGCACTGCTAGATCCGATTTTTGTTTTTCAGCTGACAGGCAGTGCTAAAGATTTTTTTTAAGTCCAAATTTAACTCTTAAACGTAGGAAAAAAAAGTCTTCGCGGGACAAGGATTTTTTTAGTTTTGCAGAATTTCCCATCTGTTGGTCATAGTCTAAAGTGAGGTATTTTTTTTTAATTACAGAAAACAGTCTAACGAGTTGGTTTTCCCGCCTAATAGTGAACTTAAAAAAATTAATTATTTGCGTAGTCTTTTTTTTTAATATCTACACAACAAATAAAATAGATTTAAATAATATTTATTTATAGTCATTTATACAAAGCTCTTTTGAAAAAAAATCCACTAAAAAATTTGTGTCTGAGCAATTATATTATTGCACTTAATTTCATGTTGTTAAATAAGTAAAATCAGTATAATTTTGAGTAATCTAAATAAATAGATACGGACGTTAGGGTACACTAATCGTCATTTTGTTAAGCAAAGAACAGAAAAGTTCTACAAACTCTGTTGTTTCAATTATAATTATTATTAATCTGACTAAGCATCCTGATTATTATATTGTTGTTCATCACGTCAATGGTTGAATTATAACATTGATTTACGCAAAATGTACTTTCATTGCAAAAAATTCTATGGATTTTTGTAGTTTTCCGTTATACATGTATAATGCTTAATTATGTTCTAGTATTTAAATGCTATATTCTTGTATTGCGCGAACTGAAGACTGAAAAAAAAGAAAAAATTCCTCACTTCAGACTATGACCAACAGATGGAAAATTCTCCAAAACGAAGAAAACTCCTTGTCCCTTAAAGACTTTAATTTTTTACCTTTAAGAGTTTAATTTGGACTTTAAAATAATCTTGAGCACTGCCTGTAAGCTGAAAAACTAAAATCAGACGCAGCAGTGCCTCCTCGGCTAATGTCTCTCTTCTTGCGTCTCTCCCCACACCACTTCATATACTCTGGCTACCTGTACTGCACGTAGGAGACCATAGAGGAAGTATGGCTTGGCTTCGAAGCCAAGCACAGCTTACAGAGACCGATCTTTCCTTTTTACTTACTCTTACAGTAAATGCTAAAAATGCCTTTGTTAATCTTTTTCACTAAATTTTGTGCGTATCAAAAGGTGAGTAAAAGACCTGACTGATAGGAAATTTTACACCCTACACGCTTGTTTTTTAATTTTTTTTTCTGTCTTTGCTACTAATAACGAGATACTACTAAAATAAACTTTTAATTTTAACTTTAACGTTGACCCTGTATTTTAAAAATTTTATTTATTTTCCGTAATTGGTGTGCGAATCCTTTAACGAGATGACATTTTTAACGTCACCGTTTACATGCAGTATAACTTTAGATCTTTCAGATCCTCTTAACAGTCCAAACGTGCAAATGATGCGCTGTGCATCCACGCACATGCACCGACCAATATGAAGAGCTGACAACCGTTTCTGCAAATCATGGTTACAATAGCCAGCTGCTAAGAGTGCAAAGCTTCGTTTTGATATAGCACAATATGTGTATGTGTGTCAATTTGATTTTTTTTCTTTATTATAGTGCTTAACGTCCGGCTCTCTTGTCGATACAATAGAAAGGGAACTTAGCGTTATCAGTGGCGTGCAGCCTGTAATAATGAGTAATCCCTAAATTTCCTATTTTTTAGTCATTTTTGAGATGTAACACTTGTAATTGAAAATTCTAGAAGACGAAAATCAACAAAACTTATAACCCACATAGGTACTTAGTAATATTAATGAATTTCCATGCAGTATTAATGGCGTGCTGACTATGATAGTAAAATTCCCCTAAATTTTCGTATTTTTTGGTTATTTTTGCGATGCAACACTTGTAATTATTAATTTCAGAAAATGAAAGTTATTTAACCTTATGATTTTCATAAAAACTCAGTAATATTAATAAATTTCTATGCATATTTAGTGGCGTACAGCCTGTAATTATGAAATTTTCCTAAATTTCCGCATTTGTCGATCAATTTTACGTTATAATACGTTAAACTATTACCCCTAAAAGACAAAAACTGTTACAACTTATAACGATTATAAGTACTGAGTGATATAATTTTATTTACATGCATTATTAGTGGCGTACAGCCTGTGATAATAAATTTTCTCTAAATTTCCGTATTTTTCGGTCAACTTTTAGACATAACACTTGAACTTGAGAATTCCGAAAGATAAAAATTCTTAGAACTTATTTTTCTGGTGTGTTACAAGTTATATGAATAAATTATTATGCATTAGTAGTTGCGTACAGCCTGTAATAATGAATTTCTTCCAAATTTCCATTATTTCCGGTTATTTTTGCGATATAATACTTGAAATTTATGATTTCGGAAGACAAAAATTACTCAAAGTTAGTAATGCTATGCGTGTAATGTAATATAAATCATATTCTATGCATTATTAGTGGCATACAGCCAGTAATAATGAATTTCCCCTAAATTTTCGTTCTTTTCAATAATTTTTGCTGTATTGTACATAAAATTTATAAATTTGAAAGAGAAGTATTATGAGGAGTTAACAATGCTAAACGTAAAATGTAATATGAATTATATTCTATGCATTATTAGTGGCATACAGCCTGTGATAATAAATTGTCCCTAAAATTCCGTACTTTTCGGCCATTTTTGCAAAATAAAACTTAAAATTCATAATTTCAGAAGACAGAAATTGCTTGAACTTACAACTTTCATAAGGACTAAGTGAAAGACATCGACTCATATACAATATAAGTAGCGCACAGCCTGTCATCATGAATTTTCCCTAAAAAATTCCGTATGTTTTGCTCATTTTTGCAAATATAACACGTATAATTAATAATTCCCGAAGACAAAAATCGTTAAAACATACAACTCTCATAAATTTTTGGGAATATTGATCAACTTTGGTGCAGTATCAGTGGCGTACAGCGTGAAATATTAAATTTTTCCTGAATTCCGGAAGACGAAAGTGATTAAAACTTATAACACTCACGAGTACTAAGTAATATTGATCAATCTATATGCATTATTAGTGGCGTATAGCCTGTGATAATAAATTTTTTATAAATTTCCGTATTTTCTGGTTAATTTTGCAATGTCACACTTGAAATTATTATATTTGGACGACAAAAATTATTAAAACTTCTATAACTCATTTGTACTAAGTAATATTGATCAATTTCTATGCATTATTAGTGGCGTACAGCCAGCCATAATGAGAATTTCCTAAATTTTCATATTTTGTGGTCATTTTAGCAAATATAATACGTGAAATTAATGATTTCGGATGAAAAAAGTTAATAAAACTTATAACTTTCTTTAGTACCAAGTAATAATAGTCAATATTTATAAATTATTAGTGGCGTACAGCCTGTAATACTGAATATTTCCTGAATTTCTATGATTTATGGTCATTTTTGCGAAAATAATACGTTAAATTAATAAATTCGGAAAACGAAAATCGTTGAGTCTTATAAACCTAATAAGTAATTAGAAATAATAATCAATTTTTATGCATTATTAGTGGCGTACAGCATGTGATAATGAAATTTTCTTAAATTCCCGTATTTTTCGGTCACTTTTGCAGCATAACACTTGAACTAAATTATTCTGGAAGACGAAAATTATCATATCTTATTATATTTATATATAACAAGTAATATAAATCAATTTCCATGCATGATCAGTGGCGTACAACCTGTGATAGTAAAATTTCCATAAATTTCCGTATTTTACGATCACACTTGAACTTAATTATTCCGAAAGAAGAAAATTATTATATCTCATTATTTTTATATGTAACAAGTAATATAAATATATGTCAATGCATGATCAGTAGCATACAGCCAGTGGTAATAAATTTTTCCTAAATTTTCGTTTTTTTCGATCATTTTTGCGATATAATACGTGAAATTAATAATTAAAAGAGACCAAAATCGTTAAAACTCTTAACTCTCATAAGGACTTAGAAATATTATTCAATTTCTATGCATTATCAGTGGCATTCAGCCTGTAATTAATAAATTTTTCTTAAATTTTCGTATTTTTCTGTCAATCTCGCGATATAATACTTGACATTTATGATTTCGAAAGATAAAAATTATGAGAAGTTAGAACTTTATTTGTTAAAAGTAGAATTAATTTATTTTTATGCATTATCAGTAGCGGACAGCTTGTTATGATGAAATTTCTCTAAAATTCAGTATTTTTCAGTCTTTTTTGCGAAATAACATTTGAAATGAATAACTCTGGAACACGACAATTGTTGAAACTTATAATCCTCATAGGGATTTAGTAATATTGATTAGATTCTATGCATTATCAGTGGCGTGCAGCCTGTAATAATAAATTTTCTCTAACTTAATTATTCCACAAGACGAAAATTCTTAGAACTTATTATTCTTATATTTTACAAGTAATATTAATCAATCACTATGCATTATCAGTGGCGTAGGGCCTGAGATAATAAACTTTTTACTAAATTTCCGTATTTTCTGGTCAATTTTGCAATATCACACTTAAAATTAATAATTACGGGTGACGAAAGTAAATGATACTTTTAACACTCTTTAGNTATACAATTTACTTTGGAGAATCCAACACTTAGAATAATAAACTTTTGACACATTACTTTTAACACTCTTTAGTACTAAGTAATATTAATCAATCACTATGCATTATCAGTGGCGTAGGGCCTGAGATAATAAACTTTTTACTAAATTTCCGTATTTTCTGGTCAATTTTGCAATATCACACTTAAAATTAATAATTACGGGTGACGAAAGTAAATGATACTTTTAACACTCTTTAGTACTAAGTAATATTAATCAATCTCTATGCATTATCAGTGCCGTAAAGCCTGTGATAATAAATTTTCTCTAAATTTCCGTATTTTCTGGTCAAGTTTGCAATATCACAAGTGTGTTACAAGTGTGTTACAAGTTATATTAATAAATTATGATGTAGTATTTGTGGCGTACAGCCAGTGATAATGAATTTTCCCAAAATTTCCATTATTTTCAGTCGTTTTTGCGATATTACACTTGAACTTAATAATTGCAAAAGACGAAAATTGTTTCAACTTATAACTCTCTTACGTACTTAGTAATCTTAATTAATTTTTATGCATTATCACTCGCGTAAAGCCTGTGATATTTAATTTTCCTTAAATTTTCGTTCTTTTCGGTAATTTTTGCGATACAATATTTAAAATTTAAAAATGCGGAAAGCAAATATTAAAAGTAAACGATGCTATATGTAGAATGTAATATAAATCATACAATATGCATTATTAGTGGCATACAGCCTGTGATAATGAATTTTCCCTAAATTCCTCTACTTTTCAGGCATTTTAGCGATATAATATCTGAAATTAATCACTTTGGAAGACGAAAATCGTTGAAACTTATATAATTTATGTGTACTAAGTAATATTTATTAATTTTTATACATAATCAGTGGTGTACACTCCGTGGCAATAAATTTTTCCTAAATCACCGTATTTCTTGGTTATTTTTGCGGTTTAACACTTTAACTCAATAGAAACGGAAAACGAAAATTATCAAAACTTACTATTTTCATACGTAACAAGTAATATCAATATATTTTTATGTATTATTAGTAGCATACAGCCTGTGGTAATGAATTTTTTCCAAATTTCTGTATTTTTCGATAATTTTTGCAACATAACACTTAAACGCAATAACTGCGGAAAACAAAAATTATTAGAACTTATTATTTATATATGTAAAAAGTGATATCAATGAATTTCTTGCATTATGAGTGGCGTATAGCCTGTGATAATGAATTTTCCCTAAATTTCCGTATTTTTTGCTCATTTCTGCGGTATCATACTTGAAATTAATAATTCTGGAAGACGAAAGTCATTGGAACCTTTAACACTCGCAAAAACTAGTTAATATGTATGTATTCCTATGCATTATTATTGGCGTACAGCCAGTGATAATGAATTTTCCCTGAATTTCTGTATTTTTTTGTCATTTTTGCGACACAACACTTAATTATTTTTTGGATGGTTTCGTAAATGTCCATAATAATTTTTCAAACACGGCATATGAGAAAAAAATTTTATTTTATGCGTTCTTTTTAAGATACCGTTGGAAAACCAAACAATTGAGGTTATGCTAGTGCATAGTCCAACTCCTATATATTTTTGCACCTCGATCAAGTAGTTCCCCATTAGGATACACGTTAAAATTATGCTTTCCTTTCGAGGTACAGCATTTTTTCGTTTTTAAAGGTTTAATTGTCGTATTGTACACATTAAATACTTTATGCACGTTATTTTACATACATGCAAGCATATAAAAAGATAAACAAAAAAGAAGAACGATTTTTATTAGGTTTTTTCTAAGACTTTAAAAAGATCAAGTACTATTATACTATTGTGTATGCAAACAGTATAAAATACTGAAGCAAGGCTCTGACTCACCGGAATTGCCGTGTGGACCAAATCATGCCACATGTATATGGATCATTTTACAAAAAACTGCAATATTTTAACGCATTTATACTCTTTCGTACTCTATTGGGATTCTAAAAGATCACGTGACTCTCGCAGTATACATAGTCACTTGTGGGAAAAATAACACAGGCCTTATGGGTGCAATTCTATTTTTATTTTGTTTACACGCTCAACGATCGTTACAAGATAAAAGCCTTTCAATAACATATTTTTAAAGAGATAAAAATACCGTAGCTATTTTTTCCCAACTCAACAAATCTTTTGCAGCTTAAAACTTTTCTTTGAAAGTGCGAAAACGCACATTTAACCTTACCAAAATCCTGCTTGTTTTCCTATATATAATTGGGAACGGGAGAACTTTGTACAGGTAAAATGTGCGTTTTCGCACTTTTAAAGGAAAGTTTAAAGCTGCAAAAGACTAATTAAGTTACGGAAAAATAGCTAAGGAACTGTAATCTCTTCAAAAATATGTTATTAAAAGGCCTTTATCGTATTACAATCGTTGAACGTGTAAAAAAAAATAAAAATATAATTGCACCCATAAGGCCTGTGTTATTTTTCCCCCAAGTGACTATATATACCGCGAGAGTCACGTGACCTTTTGGAATCCCAATAGTTATTTTATCGATGATTTTTAATCACTCATAGATTAGGGGCATTACGAAAACGAGCACTTATTTAACCAGGAAAAACGCTCTGTATTTTCAATGATACCACAAATAGCTAAATGAAAGTTTGGGGCTGCAAAAAAATTGACAGAGTTTTTATACACTCCAGAGGACAAAACGGTTATGTTCAAGTGTCTTAAAATTAAACACTTGGCTCAATTTAATCATTTGTGGTGCGCAATTCAGAAGTGACAAAAGTAAGCTTCACAAATAAAACATTCTGTACTTGAAAACAAAATTTTTTTTTCGTTTCTAAACTATTAAACAAGATGCTCAACATTCTCAATTTTTTGATATTGAATCGAAAAAAAATGTTTAAATCAACGTCCAGGTACCAGAAGCTGTGGAAAATACATCTTTTTAATGCTTTGCATTACCGTACTATCATTTTCACTTGTTTTTTATACCTTACGGCCATGTAAAAAATTTTTTTGACACGATTGAAAAAATGCATTTAGGAAACATAAATAGTAATGTCTAAAAAGTTTATAATAAGTATGTCTAAAAAGTATATTATAGTTTTGATCCATATATACAATTTACTTTGGAGAATCCAACACTTAGAATAATAAACTTTTGACACATTACTATTTACTTTAATTCTGACAAAATCATAACTAACTGGTATAGAAAACCAAGTCATTCAGGACAATATATTAATTTTGAATCACACAACCCCTTACAACAAAAATTTGGAATAGTTTATAATTTAGTAGATAAAAATATAAAATTATCTAATAATAAGTTCCAGAAAGAAAATTTTGAGATAATTAAAAATTAAAATTTATTGATACATACATTAAGAAAAGACTAAACATATTAAATGAAAGAGATGGTTGTGAAAATCATATTATGACCCCATATAATGACTATGTTGTCTTATCATTTTCAAAAGACTATGAACATGAGATAAAGAAGATTTCAAAAAAGTACAAAATTAACGTCATTTTTGAAAACATTAATAAGATTAACACAAATAATCAATTAGGTAAAGACAAAATAGAACCGCGTTACAAACCAAATATAGTGTACAAAATTAAATGTCTAGATTGTCATCGGTATTACATAGGTCAATCAAGTAGAACTCTGCAAACACGAGTTGGTGAACACATGAGAAATGTTAAGAAAAAAGACGAAAGATCTGCATTATATTACCATGTGAAAGATTTAGGACACAATATAGATTTGGAAAATGGTAATGTACAGATTTTAGATGTCGAAAATGTGAAGAGTAGGCGTGAGGTATCAGAAATGATACTCATAAGTAGAAATATCCATAACTTAAATAGACAATTTGATACACAAAAGTTATTACCAATTTTTAAAGAATTTATCAAAAGTAATTTATACTAGCCACAGACAACAGCATAATAACTAAATAAATTTTATTCAAAAATATCATTTCATATAGGTCACGCCTCCTCTAATACGTACATTAACCATTTCAACTTTTGTACATGTATGTATTGGTATTGGTCCTGCCTCATAGATACCTGTCCTCGGTATAGAAATTAATTTTCGTTAGTATGTTCGAGTCGCTTACAGGCTACAGTCAATTAACTAAGATATCGACAAATGTAAGCGATCACGTAAAGTCTGAATACTGTGATATAATTGTAAGTTTTAGTGTTTTAAACTACGAGCGATTGTATAATTGTTTACCTTTTTATTAATTTTGTCATAATTTGTATGAAATTTATAGTGCTTGAAAAGGGCCTCATTCTAAAGTGGCCGAAACGTTGCTGAAATAAATAAATAAAGACCATTGGACAGCATTGCCGTTGGAGTCATACTTCAATATTGCAATATCCTGCTGTCGTTAGATTCATAGTATTACAAATAAAACAGACTAAGATTTAGATAAAATAAGAACCATTCACAAAAGACTCAAGTTACTTATCAAAGAGTACAGAACCTCATAGAATGACTTACTTACCGTCTACAAGAAATATTAAGTAAGACTAGAAAATATTCAACTTGTACGAATAAATTAGGACTCTCTTTTTATAACCAGATTATCTAATAAAGATATTCTAGACCCTGAAATTCATGATGTACTCAGTGGAATGGATGTATAAGACTTTAAAAACTTTAATCATTTGATACTAGATGATAAAAATTGCTAAAATGTCAAGGCATACTATAGACTTTAAACTTATATTCAACAGTGGCGATATGTTACAAAAATATAGAAAGAACAGAAAAATGAAAATAATCTATGTATACAAAATAAAAATCCTTTAAGCTCAAGTACAATGACACAGACGATTACCCATAAGCAATTTAAAGTATTCAACTGAGATCAAATGACAGAAAAACCCTTAAAGAACTTAGATGAAGACGACACAACCTCAATAAACCCATATAAAAGAAAAATAATTAATTTAAGTAATCCACCTAACAATATGGTACTATCTGACTTTTACCCATTTTAACGAATGAATCGATACAAAACAACATGGACACGTATACTTTAGTCTTAGCGATAGCAGCATCAATACTAATAAATTTCAGAGTAGAACAAAGCTAACAAACAACGTGATCACTACCAGACATTGTCTTAGATGTAAAAGATATAAAAAAGTACATTTTATAAGTAAAAAGAGACAGTCACCTCACGTCTTTTGAAAGACTGTTAAGAATGACAGGTAGACTCGATTTTGTTATTTATAATTAAAAAACACGAAAGTAAGATAGATACTAGTGATATCTAATGGAGGACACAATAAATGGCAAATAATCACTAGTAAAACATCCACTGATCTAGTAACTACAAACATCTGTTAAAAGATTTTAAATCTCTTGAGGAGGTTCTATCCCTCGCTATAGTCCATGCAATGCTAGCTTACGTTTCACATGTCGTTTGTCTTTCTTGCTTTCCTGTGAAAACATAACATTTTATAGTTTTTATCTTGCTTATTAATTAATTTCTTCACTCACAAGGACCCTCAAAATGTTTAATAAAATTAAATACGATTATTACATATTTTTTTATCATTGGTAAAATTTAAGATACTAATAAAACTGAACTTAAAAACGTTTTGTATTTCAAGAAGAGGAGAGCTCACAGATAACTTGGAACCGAGACTTATAACCAAACCCTATTATAAACATTTTACAATACTCTTATACAAATGACTGTCTGATACGGTAAGGTTGATTTTCCGAAAATCCGCAAACGTAATGGAACGCTACCTGACAACCCTGTTGGAAGAAATCTTACTAATATATAAAGCAAGAACGCTAAAACCGTTGTAATCGCTAACCGCGAAAACTACTGAACCGATTTCGTTGAAATTTTGCACACTGATTCATGATACTTCCTAGATGGTTTAAGTATAGTTTTTATCGTAAAAAATTTAATAACAATAGCAATGAATGAGCTTAAAGTTTTGCAAAAATACGCTAGCTTTTCACTTTAGTTCAGTAAAATCCGCTAGGTGGCGTCGACATAAAATTGAGGCTACCTGCAACAGAATTAAATAAGTGTGGTTATAATAGGCCGGAGCGTCTCGAGAAATATGTAGTTGAGCTTTGGAAGTTCAACGAGCTGTATATAGAATGGTGATGACAGTCTTGCAGCTGGGTATTCCAGTTACGGACGACACTCTTATCCAAGGGGGGAGAGACCTAGGTGTCAATTTACCCTAAATCTCGGCGAGTGCGATCAAAAAAAAAAATTTTACCAACCGATGTCGTCTCTGCCACAATACCAGGAGACATATCTAGCCAGAGCACGATCTGCACCAACTCTTCAGAGATGTGTGGCAGTCCCACCATCCCGCCTGGTACAGTCAGAGAATTTTTGGCTACAAATGTAAGCCAGGGAAAACAGCTCTGAGGAGCACGGGCAGCCACAACTGCTACCTTCTTAGTCGTCGCGTCCCCAACGCGCTTACCCACATCTAACGATGAGCGGTTGGTTATCCGGGAGACGACCCGAGACGAGAATGACGAGATATTTTTTGGTCAGCGGCGTACCTCCTTCCATCACAGTCTCCGTAAATCAAGACTCCCAGGGTAAGAATCAAACAAGCCGTAGCCAGCTCTTCATCATCAGAAATAATAATCAAGAATAGCCTGGAAGCTTCACCACTGGCGCTTTTTAGGGCCATTATAAGTATTGGCGTTCCCTACTTAACCATCAATTTCATTGGTTCTTTTGAGGATCCACCTAAGTGTAAACTACCTTGCCAACAAATACATTTTTATTACCATTTCCGGAAGCGATTCGTCGACTAAAAGACTATATTAACTAAAGACGGGCACTATTAAACCAAGTCAGCCATTCACTAGCAGACGTCACCTGCGGAGTTGTTCTTCGCAAGGCTGGAAAACCCGGTGACCGACGACCCTATATTACCCTCTCGACTCTAAGCATTTAACCAGAAATCACTGATCCTCTCCAAGGTCTGCGCTGGGCAAACCTATAACAGCTATGAAGGAAAAAAAACTTGAGCAAACGGGACAGCCTCCACTGGACAAGTATCACTAACCAATCTCCCCATCTAAGATCACCAAAACAACTGAATCTGCAAAATAAAAAAGGTACACAAGTATCACTAACCTATCTCCCCATCTAAGATCACCAAAAAACTGAATCTGCAAAGTAAAAAAGGTGCTTTAGACACCAACGTCTTCGACGTTATACTGGGAGACGTTGGGAAAGAGCACTACATGGGGCCCCAAAGCTTTGGACTTAGTAATTTTTCTCCCGAGTAGTCTGGGTTTTCAACATCAGGCCAGATAAGATCACCTTGAGGTATCCAGGCAGTCACAATTGCTGTTAATTGAAGACTGAAAGAGTTTACTTATTAAGCTCACCGGTCTTTTTTAGGGCCATCGGACGTCCAACTACCTTGCCAACAAATATGTTACAACTTAATAAAGTTGACAGAAAACAGCTTTTAGGGGTCACAAAAATTTTAAGCATGCCAAAAGTCGCAAGAGGGTGAATTAGAAGAAAAACTTCAAATGTATCTAATAAATGCAATTTTGCTTAGGCGTTAAGAAACTGACGCAGAAAATTTATCGAGATTGAAACAGCAGCGTCAAAATCGACAAATAAAGAGTCCATTACGTGAGAGATCAGCTTTTCATTGTACCCTCACAGCAATCTCTGAAATCTTTAAAGATCCTACTTCAGATTTTTAAATAAGTAGAAAATGTTTTTCTGTTTTTGTGGCAATAAAATGTAGGTTTTAAGGTCCAGGACTTTGTTGCTTTGGTA
Organism: Copidosoma floridanum; assembly: GCF_000648655.2. The sequence goes on from NW_019379542.1 coordinate 560,233, forward strand.
ATAAAGTTGTGAGATATGAGAAAAAAAAAAATTTTTAATATAAATTTTTTGGGGGTTAAAAATCTTAACAGCTTTAAAAAATAGCCCTTTTCGTGAATTACACGGGAGAAACTGTAAATCAACGGCTTCTTATGGCCACCAATTATTTTATGGCATAAAGAATGCACATTACTTTTTAGCATAGTTATAATTTTTTAATTTTCACACCTTATTATTTGACCAAATAAACTATATGGATTCCGAAAAATTATGTTTTTAATAAGAAGATTTTTGTTCTCAGATGTGTCAGGAATATGTGTAAAATTTTTAACTGAAAACGTTTCACGTTACATGTCAACACACTACGGTGTTTTATTTAGTAATTCTCGGGCGAAGCTGAGACGGGGGGCTGCTAGTAAGGAAATAAAACAAACCTATCGAAATCTAAGATAACAATATTATTGGGCTGAAATAAAATATGGAGACTTAATTATGTTTGTAAATGCAGTAAATTTAAAGCAAAAAAAATTGAAATGATTAAAACAAGGGAACCCTTGGTACTTACAGACACACCTATTAACGTTTTTAATGAGGTTTCCATTGATACCGTTGGTAATTAGGAATGACACTAAATAAAAATTGCTATTTGTTAACCATACAGAGTAATTTGCCTAAGTACATCATATAAGTCCCTGTTCCAGATATGATGTGAGGCACGCTTGCTAATGCGCTCGTACAAAATTCAATCTACGTTCACGGTGTGTCTACGGAAATTCTATGACATAGACATGCAACCATTATGTATAACGTATTATAACAACTGATGAAATCCCTAAAAAAGAACTATTTTACGACATCATCACATCATCCCTAGACGAATGGATTCTTAGAAAGAAACCATACTGCTTTAGTCGGCTTATACGAACTTACTGAGGAACACATGATGACTGGGATATTTTGGCTTCATATGCAGCTTTTACATATAACACAAGTGTACATACAGCAACAAACTTTATACCCTATAAACTACTATGTAGAAGAGTAGCAAGAGTCCTTGCTAGGATACATAAGGAAAAAAGTTAGTAACTTACACAATATATTTACAAAATATTTTAAAGCAACTTTAAAAAATGGTAATTGCCATAGGACACCAACAAATAAAAATTAAATTGCAAGTAAAAACAAATTACTATGCAAAATTAAGCCTTTAAATATTAAACCAGGGGATAACATGTGGGTAAAAAAGGAAGGATGTACACATAAATTCGAGCACTACTTTATAATAAGCCCCTAAAAGATGAAACAATTTTGGAAGAAAGAATGTATAACTTAAAAAAGATGTTAGTGAAATCATACGAAAACACACAGATAAATTTCAACTAGTTCCCCAATAGTATCCCTGTAAAAATAATATTCGACATGTAATTTAGAAAAAAAACAGCAATGTGAATTGTATTGACCATTTAAATAACAATAGTGACTGAAGATTGCGCAAATTTGAACTGCACCAATTATCGGAATTATAGCATAGAACCACTTAGAGAACCCTTGTACATACTACGAACAAATCGGTATAAGAAAACTTAAAAGAACTGACTTAAAGATAGCAATCTGTCTTAACATTAATAAATTCATATTGAAACACACACTTACTCAAGGATTAAATGATACCTTCCATTGTTGTGTTATACAATTCGATCATCCTAATTATATTGAACGTTCAAAAATGGATCTTTCAAATTTAAAAATCATGCAATAAAACATCTTAACGCTACAGCATTAAACAGAGCAAATATAGTAGGAACTAATGCAGGAGATAACGTCATTCCAGCTCAAAGCATAAAAACGAAAAGATTTACACCTTCCAGAATCATTAAAAGTATTATTAAAGGATGCTTTGGCTTGGTTACAAAAATCAACATTAACATTATGAACACCAACATTGACAATTTGTGTACCAATCAGAAATAATGTGTTGCGTTGACATCCTGCACAATTTACGAAGAAGCTTACAGCATATGAAGTTATTTTCTCCAAAAATATATGAAATCATAGTATAGGCTGTAAAGAAACTAGCAGGGAACTTAGAATTCGTAGCAATAACAGAGAATCTGTATGCTGGCTAAGTTAGCACTCGAAGCAAATTAAATAATGTGCATCAAAATAATAAAGCTACGGTGATATTACATTTCCCAGTCGTAGATCAAACCCTTTCGAATCTTTATAAATTACATCCTGTCACGATACTTTAATTAGTACATTATAAATCTGCCTACTTAAAAGAGCAGCAGATAATTCGTATTTATGATTTAACAATAATGCATCTAATAAATATGACAAAGCGGTATACGGTTGTATATACTCTGCTATGGAACCATTAAAACAAACCTATTTTGTTACGGAATCTGAAATTCTCATGCTATTTCAACCTTGATTGAACATAGTATTTAAACACTATGAAATAATGTTTACACAGAAAATGGAAAGACAATGGATTTACTTACCAGCTAGTAACTGATGGTTATTCTGGACAGATACTAAAGAACAATTGAGCATTATCAGTCCTAATAAAATAGAAAACAAGAAAAAGTAAAAGGTATGAGTCTTTTACGAATAAATGATGGGTGTAAAAAAAAACACAAATTAACCTTCACTAGTAAAGATAAGATCATTACTCAAATACAATATACCTACAAAGTATAAGTAAACTTTAACTTAACTGTAAGACATAAGCCCTTAAAGGACACTAATGCCTTCCAAAATGCTATAAAATCGATTCAAAAACCGAATTTATAGAACAAGCATCGACAAATAAAAAATTGAATGAACAAAATATAATAAATCAAATACAGAAAATATAAACCCAAAAGTTGGAAGAAAAACAAATTTTTTATTTTATTTGAATACGCAATGTCATTAAAGCTATTATAATTAAAATTATAGTAGTCACACTCATCAGCAAAGTAAGAAGATGTTTTAAGAAGACTATGAAATGTGGTGTCTCGAAAAAATTTATAAAACGCACCGTTAATCCACTGAACACAGAACGCCGAGAAACTATAAAAGAAAAACCAAAAAAACACGAACGAACTGAACTTTATGTCGAAATGAAAAAAAATAAAAAATACTCAAATCATCCAAAACTATACCTGTTATAAGGACACAGAGTTTGATACTCTTACGCTGAATCCCAAAAGTTAGAAATGGACCCATAAATCAATAGTAATTTGATACTATTGTCTTTCTAGGCTTCACTATGAACTCTGATGATGAAATAATAATCAAGACTAAAGTTAACATAGGTGATCCGTAACATTGAGATTAAGATTTTAACATTAAGAATAAAAGAACCATGAAGAAAATGCACTTACTTCCATATTCACAAAGTTACACACATCGAATTAGAACAGATGTTTACAATGGTGATTTATTTACTAAGAAACCTGATGAAACACTAAATATATAAGAAGAAATCCGAACACTCTCTACTTCTAAGATGAAATCCACTATTCGTCAAGCAGAAAAATTTTTTTACCAACATCGCCAAAAAACCACATTAATATACCAAAACAGAAATCCAAAAGAACTTATGTCTTCTATCGTGGGATACAGAAGAAACAAAAAAGTAAAGAGATTTGTCTCAATTGAGAGCCCTAGAATATTATTATGCCATTAGAGATCGGCGAGAAAGATTATTCCAAGGATAAATAAGATACATGGATTCTGAAAATAATAATCTAGCATTGCAGAACGAGGAACCCAAATCTCGCATGAGATTCGCCAAACTAATTAAAAAAGGGCGAAACAAAAATAAACAAGAAAATGACTTACTCTCTAAATTAACATCAAAATAACATCAAACATGAAATGAACACAAAATTTAGAAACAAGGCCAACCTTCGCCAAAGTCATTGACTCGAGAGAGAAAATTATCAGTAGAAGAAAACAAACCTAATTATAGAACCCTAATAGTCAACAAACTACATCCTACGTTAAGAGAACGCGTCACTTAGTTTTAAGAATAACTAAGGCTTTATAAAAACAATTAGAAAATTTTTAATTAGTACAACTATTAGAATAAGTTCATGTAAAAAAAAAAAAAAAAATATGTATTCCTATGAATTAACCCAAGCACGACCTTTATTGACCAATATACATGTACAAAATAAACTTTAACGGCATGATTTGACATACTAAACACTTACATGTCAACTTACCTTATCAAGTACATAAAATTATTATTAATAACACTTACAGAGGTACGTTCATAACGGACAAACAAAATCATAAAATTGTCGAAGCAATGGCTGATGGACCCTGACTTAGCATACAATTGCAGGAAAATTATAGTCGACTTATGCTAAAAGAAATACTCAAGAATTTCTGAAGAGTACAGTCGATAAATCAGGAACCCTGTTCTATGGGTTATTCGAGTTATGAGGTGGCGTTAGGTTCACCGCCGGAGGTAGAAATTGAAGTTAACAGTTAAAAGGCAGCACCAACACTACAGGAGCTATTTGATTTACTACCTTATTAACCGTATAACTTGAGAAATCAAGCAGCATCAACAACAACCGCATCCCTGATAAATAAGAAATTAATCAAGATTTATATTGTATCACAGAATGGACATTGGTTAACTATAATAATTGAAGGACCGATCGATAAACATTAAATGGAGTAAATTCCTGATTAATTTCAATCCTATGCTATCTTGGAAAGAGCAGCCATGCATCGCACTATACACCGGGTGTGAGGCTGAACAGCAACTAAATAATGCAGCAATTGCTGCAGCAACTCTGAATGCAACACCAAACATCAAAGGGCTTATCAATCATCAGTACAAAAAACAAGCACCAATTGATATTTGATGTGCAAAATAAGAGTATAAAACTAACCACAACAGTGGGAACTCCTACAAATCATAATGAAAAAGAAGCTGCCCTAATACTACAATTTGTGGGAGTGAATCGTACCAGGACTGAAATAAGCAGCTAAAAAAATCTTTTAACCCTAACTATATTTATTTCTTAACTAAACGACAGACACGAAAAAGTGTTATTCTCGTTCATATAACCTATAAAACTACTGAGTAGGCGTAAGACATATGCCACACAATAGTATATTGTATAACCCAGCAGCCTAAAGATGTGAAAAATTTAAAATATGGAAAACAAAAACACAACAAAAGAAGGGGATGCTCCTAAAGACCATGACTCTTACAGTAGAAAGAAGTATCTAAGGTGCAAGTCACAATAAATCCGGATGAGTACACCTGGTTGTTAATGACCTTTGATCTTCTAAGCTGTCTAAAGTACTACTCGCTAGATGCAGTGCGCGATAATGGACAACAATTATATCTAACTTTCACAACTTAATGCAACGAAAAACTAACAGCAAGAGCCCTCAGTGGACCGAAAATACATGGGGCAAAATATTTAGATAAGGACAGTCAAAAACGCCATGACACAAAAACACATGCACATAGTAGAAATTGAATAAACAACAGCGAACTCGAATTTATTTATTTTTTAGAGTAAGCTGCATTGATTATTTATCACAAACAAAAGACTTAAGACTATGATCTTTTTCAATTATTTTTCGTAATTCTCAAATAAGCTTTACAGTAAAGTATATTGTTGAAATTATCCTTACGTCCTAGATTTTTCGATACTAAATAGTACAAAACGTCAAATCAAATAGCACATTTAGATGTCAACGTTTACGTTCTATAAAGATCATAACATATACCATAATGTTTAAGTTTATAATTGTGTGAAAATGGTGTTAATCGGAAATGCAATGCAGCAGAATGAAAGTAATACGATGTCCTCTGATGCTCGGTAATAATACGAGTAATTAAGTTTAAAAAAAACTGTAGATAACTTTTTTATGAATAAAATAAGCTTTTTATCTTGCCGTTCTACAGGTGGATGAAAATTTTACCAGTCAATTAATATAAATAATAATTTCGTTAATTTTTTAATTATTTAAAAGTTTCATGGTACGCTCTTATAGCCAGTCACATATTATGACATAATATAATTGGAAATAAAACATAAGAATTAAAGGATGATAAAAATTTAACTCATAAGTGCTCTTCAAAAATTAGAAAAACCTTTTCTGGATCCATGAATATACGTAAGGATAATGTTAAATTGTATTGACAAAAAATTTGTCAGTATTCATTTTAAAATAGTAATGTACAATTCAGTGTAACAAATTTACTGTAAACCAGTTATTTGTGAAGAACAAAAGCAGCACGATTGGTAATTCTAGTTATTGTAAGGTTCATACATTATTCAAAGCGACTTTAATTTACAAGCTATAATAGAATATACAATAGCGTTAATCGATTTACGGTTACGGACGTACTCACTTTTTACTTATACAAATATGATAAAAGAAAACTGTATGCAATTAAAAATTGTACTTACTTAGTTCATGATCATTTTCTTCCTCTCGTACAGATGCTTCTGATTCAAAATAAAAAAAATTTACTTACATAATCAGCGTTAATATTCTTTCAAGTACTTATATCCTTGTTTTAATTTCGTAACTCAACGATATTTTTAAGTAAAACTACTCTAGCAAGCGAGTTGTAGATCATTTTCCATTTCCTATCTAACATTACTTTGTAAAATATATTTTCCACTAGCATAATTTGGTCACAATGAACTGAAACTTTCACTTCCGAAACACACAGCCTTACTTATAATCACATTGAAAAATTCCCCATATGAAATCACAAACTGCATCGTAAAATGTAATTTTTATGCACTTATTTTTAAAAAAGTTATGTCCACAAATACTCCTCAATAACTAAACTTCAAACAGTAGCTACTGATTCAAAAACACCAAGGACGATGTATCAAGAATACACACCATAGTCCGTTTTGAATTCAGACTACGTATGGTAAGCAAACCGAGTGCAGTGTTTTGGTGTTTTTAAGTATAAAAAACAGTATTATGTGCACAAAGTTGATTGCATTCCAAAATGCCCGTATACGGCAAAGTTTATGCAAAAATGATAAATATAACGAACGAAAAAATAAGTGTACCAATACCAGAATTAGAGTTTATAGAATGCGAAACTGCGCGAAGGGCAGAACCATTTGGCATCGAAGAGGACCGCTACAGGCTTGAAAAAAGTGATGATAGAACTTTTCAATTTAGAATTGAGCGAGAATTAAAAAAAAAAGCAGGAAAAAACCATACCGAATTAGTACATGCTCAAGAAAATGAACGTTAAGCAAAGGGGGGGGGGGGCAAAAAAAATTAAAGCGATAAGAAGGCACAACATACTAGCCAAAAAGTAAACATGCGAGCACGGATTGAAAAAATAATGAAACTTGTCGACTCATCGAGCTGCAACGAAGAAGGAATAAGGCATGTACGAGAACTAATAGAATTTAACCCGCTCGTATTTTGCCTGGAGAGCGAACCGCTAAAGGCAACTAATTTATTAAAACACAGGATACAAACAACAAAAGACAGACCCATAACTGAAAAAAGGGCCAGAAACTCTGTAAAATTAAGGGAGCAAATACAGACAGAACTGGACAAATTATTAAACGAAGGTATAATCGAGCCATCAAAACTGTCATTTCGCTCTAACACATGAATCATGCCCAAAAATGCAATACCAAATGGAGAAAAACGATGGAGAGTGGTCACAGATTATAGGCTATTCAATAAAGTGGGGATGGGCCCATGCTGCCCATTACCATTTCAATATAAAATTCCAGAAAATTTGACGGCTGCGCGATACACAACGGTAATCAACTTAAAGAGAGGATTTTTCCAGGTAGAAATACTCGAGGATGACGCATACAAGACCACATTCTCGGGCCCAAAAGGGCAGTACCTACATAAAAGAATGACAATGTAATGATACGATTCTCCAAATGCCCTCATACAAGTGATTATACTAGTACTCGCAGGGCTGCAGGGCCACGAAATTGAAATATATGAGCAATTCCACGTTTAATGTGCACTTGGAGTCCCCAGTTGTTGAAACGAGTAGAATTTAAGAAAAAGCTAAAAAAAAGTTAGTCTTTTTCTACTTGTCCCAAATTCAAAAAATTTTTTAAGTTTTTGGATGTGTGAGAAAGAAAAAAATCGTATCCCGTAGGTGTGCCTTAAATTTTACTTTTTTTAAAAACTGGGGATTCTTAAGTGTACATTAAACGTGGAATTGCTCATATATAAATGATATTATGGTGTTTGGAGAAAACCTGGAACAGCATGGCATTCGGTTTAGAAGACTGTTGCCAGGGCTAGCGGATGAGAATTTAACGATAAAGCCAAAGAAATGCACATTTCTCAAGTGGGAGGCAAAAGTACTGGGACATATTGTTAGGAACTGAAAAATAAAGACGAACCCACAGACAAATGAGGCTGTAAAAGAATTCTTAATACATACAATAAAAAAAAAAAAACAATTTTTCGGGCTCTTGGGATACTATAGACAGTTCATAAGAAACTATGCAAAAATAGCCCAACCACTTTTAAAACTGACAAGGAAAACTATTGATTTTAAATGGGGAGAAAAAGAGGAATAGGTACTTGTATAACTAAAACATCCTTTATGTAGCAAGCCAGTGCTTACAGCCCCAGACATGAGTAAACTATTTATAGTAACAACCGATGCATCCGCCATCGGAGCAATTTAAAGTCAAGGAAAAAGAGATACAGATCACCCTTGTAAATACGCGTCCAAATGTTTGAAAGGCAGAAAACTACGATATTCAACAGACGATAAAGAAATGTTGGCGATAGTGTCCACCAAATAGCAATTCAGACCTTATTTGATTGGTCGCAAATTTACAGTTCATGAAGAATCAGAATACTTAAACAATCGAGCAAAAATAAAAATCTGGTGTTACGAAATTTAGTGAAAACTAGTGATACTAATGCCACATCACTTTTAATTTAAAAATATTAAAAAATAGTATTATTAAAGCAGAAACGTTAACTATTAAATGTGAATTATTGAGAATTATGGTTAAGACTGTGAACCATCATTAAATAAACACAACGTTCTTTATAGAATAACTTTAACGGTAATCTACTGCTCAAAGCACAATTGGAAGTAGCTTTAAAATTTGGCGTCGTAATAAGCAATAAACATCATAGAGGCGCATATTAAATTAATATTCAAAATTTGATGATTTTTTTCAAATTCACGTGTCACAGACACACAGGAGTAGAAGAGAAAAAAGTTATGAGAATTTTTCTGGAAAAATCAAGTACAAAATTTTTTAATGTTAACAGGGCCCTCTACATAAAGGATGCCTATGACCCTTTAAAATTGGTAAGTTTGCGGTAGCCATTAAAAATAAGAACACTTTCTTTTTTTTCATCATAAAAATCACACTAGGTTTCTCTTCAACTACTAGATTTTTTCAAAGAAAAAAATTGAAAATATTTTAGTAAATTTGGTCTAAACAGATTTGTCGTTTATTCTGGAGTTACAGGGAATTTCGTGACGATTTTCATTATACTACTTATTATAGTAAAAATCTTTTTTGTAAGAATTTCCACGAGAACATGATGGACAACCTAGGCACTTTTTCAATGATAGTGAAATTGTTAATATAAAAATTAAAAATAACAATTTTTAAGATAACTGAATTTGTCGTGCTACACACTGCACTTATAATTTTATAGCTGTTTGTACATTTATTTTAAGTCAGTTTTAATATTGTTACGAAAGTAAAATAACATATTTCAAACTTAGTAAGGACTACGAAGATATATTTTTTCATTGTAAACTTTTAAGCATTTAAATTTGAAGTAGATAAGTATAAAATCTACATCGATTTGTCTACTAAAGAAACTTACTAATGGTAGGACGGCTTTTCGCCACTCAATATACTACTTACCTAAGTTGTTGTAATTAATTTTATCGGTAGAATATCTAGCACTCATGAGATTATGAGAAGTATTTTGGATTGATGTAGAACAATAAGAGTTTCGAGATGCCGATGTCGTGTTAGAGAAATTGCAATGATTTGTCACTTGACACTCATTATCTGAGCATCTTCTAATTTTAAAGATCGAATGTGCTCCAGTTTTAAAGTCAAAGGTAACAGCAAGAGATGGTTCATCACTAGTGAAAATTATACTGACATTTGGCCCACAAACTGACATAATACTCCCTGAAATAAAGTAATAATCATACGTATATTAATGAATCTTAAAACTTTTAGATAAGTATTTTTATCAACACAATAAATAAGCTTGACCTACATAGAATTTAAAAATAAAAATAAAAATTTAATTCATGTACAACTACAAGAATTATGAGCATAATTTTAATGCAAGATAATCAGTGCTGAAAATTTCAAGCGTACAAAAAATTTTTACGTGGGCTCAAAGTTGGCACATATTTATTTTAAAAGTCACGGCACTGCATTTGTTTGCACTAGCATCGTTAACAAAGACAAAAGAAAGAAAAAGAAAAAAAAAAAAAAAAGTCCAGCCAGTTCTGGAGAAATGTGCTGCTGGTACGTAGAAGGGACGGAAACTTGGCTATATTTTAACTAAAGTCAAAAGAAAACTCTTTTGTACATTTGTTAAGACATTAAATAAAACTTAAATTTTAAGAAAAAAAACGATTTTAAAAAAAGGAACAATTTTTTTTGGAGAAAGAACTTTCATGAAACAATCAGTGAAACGAATTAACTTTTTCACAAATAATTTATTCAATATTTATAGGAAAAACAAATCACTCGTAAGGCTATGCACTATGATGGTTACCTGCGTGAATTAAGAAACAGCTTATCCTATGGAACACTAAATCTGGATAAAAAATAATTTTAAAAATTTTGTTACACTGCCATCAATATTAATTATAACATTATTTTAAAGTTGTTAAAAATAAATCAAACGTCAGATTTAAAAAACGAGAAATAGCGGATATCCGAATGAAAGCCAACATAGAAAAGAATGTTAAGCTTTCATAAAGAATCCTTTAAGCCACTTATTATTAACTTATGAGAGGATTCACTTCAATAAATATACCAAACTCAATATGGCAGGCAATTTCAGAAAATAGTATTTTGCAACTCAGAATTATGGATTAGCCAAGTGCCACGTAGCTACAGTCCTGTCTGTCAGGTACGGTTTGAAATTATTTTTATCTACAGTAGTAAACACTTGATCAATACAAAGTGCATATGTAATTTATACTGTTCATCTTTTACAAATTAACAAGTAATCCGATTACACCTTTACCTACAAATGTATTACGTTATTAAAGTCAACTTCAACGTGGTTGAATCTATAACTTACAAACTATAAATAAAAATTCAGAAAGCGAAGGGAAAAACTGAATTTACATGATAAGAAAAAGCTTTAATCAGACGTATTAGGTCAATACTTTAGGAACCTCAGTCTCAGACGAACTTAACTAAAACTTATTTACATGCTATTTAATAATAACACTGCATCGTGAAAGTAATATAAATCATAAGAGTGATAAAGAAAGGAAACAGAAAGCAACTTAACGTAATACATTAAAATGTAGCACATAATATTATAAGTTTTGTGTATTAAAACAGTGTATTTTGATTTGAAAAAAACAAAGACCTTTCTGCCCTGTAATTTTCCTAGTTTTTTCTTTTTGCTCCGAACTTTCGAATTTAAGCCATATGTACGAGAAACAACTATGTTGCACGTAATAAGTTAACATTATACTACATATAATGAATTTTTTGAGAAAACGTAGGGATTTAAAAGAGTTTTGATCAAAAAATCTTTTATTACGTGACGACTTGCATAATTAGTTTTCTCCTTCTCAATAGTAAAATTTAAAGGCTCTTAAAAGAGTCATTCTTAACAAAAGCCGTTCCCTCACATCGCTGACTGTGGACTTCATGGCTCTCAGAAATGTCAAAAGATAACAGAAGCAAGCTGCTAAGCCTTAACACATGTAGTCAGCAAGTATCGGTCCCATAGTATATAAGACAAAGAAGTTTTCATTATAACTTCGGGAAAGGTACATTTCTTCGCACAGCATTTTAGTCAATAGCTTTCCACCACTTATCGAATATGGACTACTTGATTAATTTTGACAAGTGTGCAACTTATACAATTCATTTTGAGTAGCTCATCAAGTATGCTACTTGAACAACTTTATTATACGTAGCTTTATATTTTCTTCATAATACTGATAAAAATGTTATAAAGGCTAAATAAAGATACAAAAAATAGAGGTTCAATTCTAAAAAATAGTAGCAAGATTGCATCTGACAAATTAGTGATAAAATAAAAATATACAAAATATACAAGGATATTAGTTATAATATTGCAAGGAAAGATACGAAAAAAAAATCTCAACAATAAAATAACAAACGAAAAATAAGGTGAATTAATTTAACATTCCTTAATACCTTAATACAATCATTCTCTCTCTTTTTATCTCTCTTTCTTTCTCTCTTTATCTTTCTTTACCAGTAAATAACCGACGGATTAGACTGTCTGCTGGTCCCACAGCCTATAAAGAAGTGTGGGACTGAAATCCGTAACCTTCAGTTTTACATTGAAGGCAAAGTTAAATAATAGTAATAATCATTGAACAAAAATAGTTGCAGAGCGTGGTTCTGGTCTTTAGTTATTTGTTTGTTTATTCTATGTTCTATTATTTTTTTTTTTAAACAATAAACCCAATGTAAAAAAGTATGTTAATGAAAGACGTGAAACTCCTCATTTAGTGAAGTGTGTGTAGATGTGTACATGCTATGCCTTTGTGGAAAGCATAGTGTATACAGTATTTTGTTATAATTAAAAAATAGATATAATAATACATCAACAAATTAACGAGCAAATAAACCACAAAAGTTAACTGTGATAAAAATGGAAGAAAACGAACGGGATAACGTTGTGTATAACATAATAGTACAAAAATAAGAATGAGTAATCTCTTACATTACACGTATAGGTACACACCGTTCCATCAGATCAACCAACTAAAGCGATATTTTAACTCCTACCTTGAATCTACTTATCGAAACGAGTCGTTTGCTTAGTGCTACTTTAATAGCAGACATATTTAATTCGAGATCTGCTTATTAAAACGATCATTTCCTAAGTAACAATAATACAATAACATAGTAACTAAACAAAAAAACAAATATTTAAAGATTTGAATCAGAAATAAAACCAGCACATGAATTCTTTGATATGGATGAGAAACAAAAAAAACGAAAGAAGTGAAAAAAACTTTACTTACAAAAACAATTAGCCGAGAAAATTTATTTGGAAAAATAATAAGATGCCATTAATAACCAATTAAAACATTAATATAATTCTTATGAAGCAAACACTAATTTATCGATAAAAACAAATTTGAAACACAAGTCGTATGTTTTCTGTAAAATAATAATCTTTACAATTCAGAAACTAACGTTCAGCAGAAATTCAATAATTTAAAAATTTAATTAAATACAAGATTTGAAAAATGAATTGTTTTCGCAGAAAAACAGTTTCTTAAAGGCTCCCAAGAACGTGCAAATGCATAGGCAGAAAAATAGGCACAAACAAACAAAAATATGTAATTTATTATTATAGTATTCAAGCCTAGACCATCGTGCTCCTTCCTAATCTAAAGAAGAAAAAGTGTTAAGTCATTTGTTACATACTCTCTTTCTCTTTGTGCACAGGGAGCCTTCAATCCTACACCACACACTAGATGATGCTCGCGTGGCAATTTCGATATACAGCCGCACATGCCATGTTCGAAATCCTGGCACCGTATACCATGATATAAAAATACAAGGTGTGGCGTTCTGAGGTCTCATTTTCATGCCGTTCTGCGCCTCCCATCACGACGCCATATTTGAGAGAGATGTGACTACTACAGCACCGAAGAGCCTATACAAAGAAACGAAGTAGCCAAAGTTGCAACTAAAACCTATCCCCCGCATCCACCTCGAAGTGAGACATATGTACAGATATAGACATCCATATGAATATACATGTACGTCAAATGATGAATGATTACCTATTTAGTCAGTTTTTTCTGTGTTAATATTCATGAATTATGCGTTTGGTCACAGAAACAACTGGAATGAAAATATTGAAATAAAAAATATATATTGTTTCACGAGTTTCTTGATGTAAATATGCTTTATATTTTAAAAGCTTTTGAAATTCGCAGACAGACATGGCAGCGCGATGGAAGCGTTCCTGATTGGTCAATCAAAATAGATGCGCAACGCCACACCTTATATTTTTACATCATGCCGTATACTTTCTTCTTAGCCTAAAGCAAAGGGTACTATATATGCGCGTTTGATTGCACTCTCTTACTTTAGCTTCTGGATATCATACATAGTAAATGGTGTAAGCTTATCGTTCAGTCAGCAGGCGTACACCTATAAAATGTACTGCACCTTTATTGTTCATGCATGCACCAAATAAATATTCACACTAGAGATGTACACATATATATTGGCACACGCACATCAAAAAGAAGAATATTTTTCTCTATTATCTATAACTAATTGAGCGCGCGGTGGCTCGGTCGGCTAGGTCGCGGATTGGCAAGCAGGAGACCGTGGTTCGATTCCCGGCCAGTGGGACTTTCGGGCAAGTACCTCTGTGACTCTCACATGTCCTTTTTCACCACGCAATGCTCCTCGAGGAGGGTTTAGGCGACCTTCTCGCAGCAAAAATTGCCTGATTTCCCCCTACCCCCCCTCCCAGTAATGGGAGGCCTCCCATCCCATTCCTTGTCCCTTTCCCAAGTGCTAAGTGCCCATAGTAGTGCCCTTATTAAAAGGAGTCGGACGTAGAGCAATATTAAAAAAAAAAAAGAATCTATAACTAATTATAAATATCATGTCAAATGCATGATCGTCGTTATAATGTATATATCTATATACATATTTGTATATATTTCTTTGTTCCTTGTGTCTTTTATGACACATGGCAAGGATCTAATAAAATGTTTTTCTAAAATAAATAAATAACGTAAAATAATAATGTGATTATAACTTTTTTTACCCTTCTTGAACACAAATAATTCTAATTAAAGAAAAAAAAAGTAGTCAAAGCCCTCTAAATTGTATTTAAATATTACACACGCAGATAGAATTTAGTATAAAAATATGAATAAGAAAAAAAAAGAAAGAAACATGCACGCAAAATAAATCATACAACAAAGATGATAATTAAACGGTGAAAAAGGTCAATAAAAATGATAATCCAATTAATGCCGATGTAACAGTAGGTAAAGTACTGACGGAGTCTCTTAACGCTAACATCTTGTTTTTACATGCAATCAAGTCAATTTTTTTTTATTTAATGGAAAATGTATTCCACTCAAGGACTAAATTTATGATATAAGGAACCGACGAAGTTAGGTCTAAGGTGATCAAAAAGCCCTGTATAAAAGGGCACTGTTACAAAATTTGCAAGATGCCACACGTATCAGCGTGAGAAGCCAAGACCTCGAAAACTTTGAGGCATTTACATTACAGCTGAAAAAAAGATATGCGACAGAAAAAACCGTTGCTTACTATTAAACTCAGCTGTAGAAAGTGCTTCGACAAGGTCAATTAGTGGGTGAGTATTATGATTATGTAAACTGACTGTTAAGTGGCACTGAAAAGGCTTTGGTGGAACATAAGGCCGATGCGTACGACGTGTATTTGATAACACCACTGAGAGACATGGCGCTAGACATGTTTATAAAAGGACTAGCACCTATCATACGCTAGCAGGTAGATGCGAAAGAAACTGCCTCCTTAGCCGATGCCTTTGAGTATGCGTTGAAATTAGAAAGCCGAATAAGAGCGGGTACAATCCCGGACATATGATACCAAGGACTACGCGGAGGTGATTTAAAAAATAATTTAAACAATTTATATCAACAGCAGAATAGGTACCCTGATCAACCATTCTCATCAGATCAAATAGGACAAGTTGATGAACATCAAATCAAAAATTAGAATATCATTGTAATAGACATCATAATAATGACAAGACTAGTAATAGACAATATGAACAATGTAGAAATGGACAGAATTACCGCGGATATTATCAGAATCAGGGAAAATATCGAAATTTTCAGAATCAGTCGAGGAACTCTAATTATTATTAGAACAATTTTGGACGATGTGATAACAAAAATCCTAACGATTGTTATAATTAAAAAAAATAGTAATTGTAATCCTAGCTGTAATCAAGAATATCAGGGTAAAGGTCAGAATTGTATTAGATACCCTCAAAAGAATAATTATAACTATTATAACTAACAAAGTTTTGAACCTTATTATTAAAATCAAAAGTTTTAAAATCAGTACGAACTAGAAGACGACTATTTGTCACATCATTTAAGCTCTCAAGCGGCTCACCCAATTACCGTTCTGAGGTGAGCTCCCAAAGACAAAATTTAATCTCTACACTGAATGTTTCAGCGCAAATAATGAACATAGCAACATAATCGAATCCGTATACATCGGTATGTGTATTGTGTATTAATTCATTTGAATATGAATTATTAAAAACAGGCGAAAAATTTTGTGTGAAAAACTGTAAAAGTGGCTTAACATTATTAAGTGCACTAAAAATGATAAAAGTCTGTATACATCATGGAGCGAGATTATTTAAGTGGCTTGTGATGTAAATAAATCCTTTTTTTAAGCAAACGACACACTATTACTTTCACTAGTATTATCTCGGGTACGCCAACACTAGTAGTATAAGTTTATATGGTGGTGTTTGCCGACACTAGAAGTATGACTATGTATAGTATACGACTCTCACTCGCCATCTGCTGGATCTTGAATGAAAGAGCACAAATATTTTTAAAAAATGATGTCTACAGGGATCATCTGTTATCTTATACTATGCCCTACATACAGTAATACACTCTAACACGCATACATCCACGAATCAGGACTAAATAGCCCTGGTGACTCCTAAACTAAGCTTTTACCTTACATTTATCATTGGCGTATCAGCTCAGTTTCAATCCCAATATGCGCGAGTACGAGAGCAAGATGTGTGCTTAGAGCGGGTACCTTATTACGTGCTTTGACATACTTGGTAAAATTCGAAATTTGTGGTCATCCAACCTGCGTAGGGTGCAAGGTGGAAGACGCTTTTTGCGTTTTTCTCACATTTGAGAGTAAACATGCATCGTGTAATTTCGACGTCAATAACTTATATTTAAGCACGCAACGAGACCCCAGGGGGCGTATTGGATTGATTGGCGAACTTTTATACTGTGGTACACAATACGAAAATCACAAAATACAGCTACAGATGTGGTCTTACAAAACAAGGTAGTAGTACTAATTTTTGCTTTCGTCTTTACAAGCATCTGGGCCAAATAATGTTTGCCGTAATAGTATCCTACGGCGTCTTGATTGATAATTTGGTTGATTAGTTCTTTGTTCTATCGTCTGACGTCGACTGCGTACATCACTTCAAAATACCGTGATACAGATAATGTTTACTGTTAACAGTGGCTATACCACAGTATACGTGCAGTTTATAGTGTATAAAGTTCTCCACTGATGCTGATTCTAAGATCACCTCTAAGAACCATTTACTGTGAGACGTATTCGCTGTGTACAGATCTTTGGAGGGGGTAAAAAAAAGCAATCGCAGAGCCTATGGAGTCAACCATAAATTCAATTATTTTTAAGATAAACTTATACGTCAAAGCTTTTTTATTGAAATAAAATATCAATGAAATTCGATTTTCAATCACACAAATAGCAATGAATAAAGCAAAGCAAGTGAAGATGTCATTTATAGTTATTACACGTCGGACCCACGTCACTTTATAGGTCAAGATAAGTTTTTTCTGCTATGATATTATAAATGGAATTTATGTTTGCTGGCTTAAGTGGTATCTTTATTTAATTAATACAGATATCAGTGTGACTCTTTGCTTCAACATTGCACATAACAGAGAACTAGGATATTGAGAATTGTTAAAACCATTGTTGCTTTCGTGTTTGCTTTCATAATGAATCTGTTGACTTGTGTTATTTGCCATCTACAAAGTATTAGATCCTCAAAAGTCCCCAAATTACAAACCGTTCCACCATCAGATGGCACTAAAATATTTGCACACAATTAATACTAAAGAAGGCATAATAATAACATAAACTTCAATATCTACGGTGGGGTTTCCTTTCTCCCACCTAACATTCAACAAAATGAAGGATTAGTCGATAAAATATACGGTAAAGCATGAGCTTTCGTAGTAAACATATTTACCGTCAGCTTTATCAAATAAATCCGCATTTCGCACATACAGATATACAAGCTAGTGCTATTCTCATTCTTTCTGCTTGTATCCGAAGTTTGAGCTCTATAATTTTTTACTATGAATAGCCTATTGCACTTTAAGTGATACATTATCACAACAAAATACTAAGGCTGAAATGTCGTTTTGTAAACTTGTTTACTTTTTTTTTAACATTATAGACAAACCAATATTCATTTTAACAGTACCTTGTGGTGTCCTTATGACAACAATAAGTTTATCCAAATTATTCAACAGAAGCAAGACAGGTCAACGTTACACTATAGAAACCGTACATAACGGTGCATATTAAACTGTACTAAAGTCCACAAAGTATGAAAAAAAAACAAGTCAATTGCAAAGAACGTTCCCCGTACTTTTAGAGTAAGAGAGCAAGCTTTCATTACGTTTACTTGTTTATCTTCCAATCGAGCAGATGTTCTTGAAATTCTAATTTTTCCACAGCACCACAGCTGTTTTTTCAAGTTTTGAGTTCGAACTGTATTGGTCGTTGAGCAAGTACACTATCTTGGTATAAGAATGTTGGAGATTAACAAGATCCTAGGTTAGAAGATACTTTTTCAATTATTGTTTGTTAAAAACTTATACACAGCATCATCAGAAATTCAAACAGTGGCTCATTTTAACATAAGTAACAAATTTTTAAAAACTTACTAAAATCTGGACAATTTTCATTTGCGTATCAACACACTTACTCTAAAATTCGGCTATACCACATGAATTAGACACGTATCATTGAAATCTTAAGTACTTTATCACTATTTTGAAATGCATCCAACATTTGTACAAACCTTGTGAAAAATAATCACGTGGTCTATTATGTGATACAAGATTTTTATATTTGGTCACATCAACTAAAACTTATTATGCGCATACTAATTCACGTATAGATTTTCGAGAAATAAATGCTTTAACATCCCTACTCACTGGGCACTAGCGTTTGCCAAAACCTCTAATGTATGCTACGACATACTAAGGCATGCTTTAATCCCACTGACCCAGCCTCACTGTAAATGCGGCCAACGTTTTTAAAAGATTTTTTTTTAATAACGAGGCAACTATCAGATTTATTAAAACATGAGAATAATATAAATCAAACGAAGTATAGAAGAAGAGTTTTCAAATACTGAAATACCATCTATGCCAAGAGCCTATTCTACAATTTTCCGACTTTAGTAAATCATTCAAGTTGAAAATAAACGCATCTGACTACGCTAATGGAGCGGTACTACGTCATAAAAAAAAAGGGTTTGACCATTCTGTCGCCTATCTTTCATAAACTCTAAATAAAGCCGAAATAAATTATTCTATAACTAAAAAGAAATGCCTAGCTGCACTATATGCAATGACAATTTTCGTTTTTACTAGTTAGGAAATCAATTCGTTCTTGTAGCTGACAACAAGCCATTAAATTGGATGAAAACAAGAGAAGATCCAGGAAACCGTTTAATGCATTGGATTTGTAGATTTACTGATTATAAATAAACTTTTAAATACAAGCCAAAAAACCCATTACCATGACTGATGAATTATGTAGAAATTCAGTAGGACCATTTTTGTATGCCAGAAGCAATATAAATAACAGGTTACCATTATTAAGGGTGATGATTATCAAGTCGGAAAAACAGTTGAGAAAAAAAGGAAAACAGAGTTATAAAGTGGGAGTTGTATCAAATCAGGATTAGATGTACCTAAATCGGTCGAGAACCCTGGACGACAAGTAACATGGAGTTCAAAAACAAACGTGGAACGGCCAAAATTATGCGATAATCTGATTGCTTTAAGGACTTAAACAAAAATATTTTTTCAAGTATATTAAGAAAAGTCACTAAAAAAACATCGAAAAGTTTTAGCTCATTAAAAGTAAATATTTCAGTATCAATAGCTTTAACATTACACGCTAGTAATGCCAATTCAGAAATTACCGGAATAAAACCCAATAGTTCTGTAAATAAAGAAATGCCAAAAATACCAATCAGAAATGTAATCAATCACAGTGCAGCATCGAGGATAAGTATCATTTCTAAAAACGACCCTAGTAATACAACTAAAGTTGACTTAAATACCGACACTGATTCAGACTCAGACACAACTAATACTGAAATCTCTATTACACCCTGTAAAGTTCATAAATTTTGCGAAGGCTATGAGTCGATAGAGTACAAAATTCACGGGATTGTGGGGAAGGGTTGCTCATACATTAATACGAGAAGTTAATGGGAGAAAATTATAATTTGAGATATATTGTGCAATAATCAATTAAGGAATACATAATACAAATAGTCACGCATACGCAAAAGAAGCTACGGTGTGCGACCCGATCGTGTTACATTATTAGTTTAGGACAGATGAAACACAAAAGATGTTTTGTCATTCAAAATAATTATTACTAACGAAGCCTGCTTGGTAGTTATCTTTAGTTCGTTTAAGGATTCGATAGGCCGTGCTAGGAACCGCTGTAGAAAAATGGATTTCGCAGTCGACGACACCCAGCCACAAACGCCAGCAGCCTTAGATATTCGTGCCGCCCTTCAATGCTAAACCCTGGTATCTCAGAATGCGAATATCAGCGTCTCGAACGGACCCAGGTACGGACTTTCGCCAAATCGGCCACGCACGACTTTGGCAAGCCAAGTACCTTTAATTTACAGACAGTACAAGTTTCAACAACCACGTCACCCGAGCAAGAGCCCCGAATCAACTCGTCGCTTTTAGCAAGAAGCCTTAGATAGTTGTACTTTTAAAGGGGGAAACGCAAGAGCCCACGCCTCCCACAACGAGACCCATCGCTCCTCTATTCCTTCAATACCTCACAACCCATTACACTTACTAAAGATTTAAATGACGATATTCTTGAAGACCAACCTAAAACTACGGCAAGTAACATTGATAAGGTTACATATCAAGAAATACAAAAGTTAACAAAGCAATTTAACCAAAGATATCAAAGAATATTCAAACAAGTCTAACAATAACGATGAATCCATACAAGCTGATACGGACTTTTTATCGATATCTAGATTTTTTGATGAAGATAAACCAAATTCAAAAATTCAAGACATATTAACCGAAATGGAAACTTAACCCCAAAAAGTTAGATGATTCTGTATTAGATAAAAGAATTGTAGATAAATTATACAAGTATGACAAATTTTAAATCCCTATATTGATACTGTTAGTAAGCTTATAACCACACCAAAGAGAAATTGCCACTTCCTAATAATGCAGTGTAATTTGACTAAGTACATCAGTTTAGTCCCTGTACTTTCTGATGCACTCGTACAAAATCTAATATTGGTAGAAGGTGCACCAGAAGAACTTCATCAAACAGACATGCTACATTAATGCTTAATTAATGGGAACACTTTATGAGAACCCTAAGAACCAATCATCTAACTACATCAGAGTATGATTTCCAAACGAACGGATCACTACAATAAAGTCATACCAAAAGTAACTTCATAAAAATGTACTCTGATACTTATGATACCTTGGACAGTTCGGACAAGTTTGCAACTTTTCTATATGACACGCGTGTACATACAGAAAAAAATGTTACGCCCTATAAACTAGTATTTTAGAGAGAAGCAAAATTGCCTTTAAGATACCTAAAGGCAAAAGGTTACGAACTTATCCATTATAATTGCAAGATCTTATTTAGCGACTATAAAAAAGGCAAATTACGGTAAAAAATCAACAAATAAAAGTAAAAAAGACAAGAAATAGCAAGATAATATAAAAAAATAGAGCCCTTAAATGTAAAACCTGTAAAATAAGAGTTGGTGGAGAAAGAAGTGCCTTTTCATAAATTTGATCGCTACTATGATAAACCCCTTAAATTAAAAACTGTTTTAGAGAAATATAGAGTTAGACTTAAGAAAAACGATTGTGAAATCATACGAAAACACACAGATGAGTTAAAACTAGTTCCCCAATAATAGTATCCTAGTAGGAATAATATTCTACATATCTTCTTAAAAAAACCAGCAATGGGGATTATATTGGCCAATTTAATAATTATAGTGCCTGAAGGTTGCGCAGATTTAAACCATGCTAATCATGGCGACTACTGTATGAAACGAGTGGTAACAAACCCTGTAATATACTATGAACAAATCGGTATTGCAAAAAGTAAAAGAGTTAATTGGAAGATTGTTATATAGCTTAATAATGATAAATTCATACCAGAATACACACCTACTCAAGGATCAAATGAAGCCCATCGATATTGCGATATTGTATTGCACACATTGGTAACCCTCGTAGTACTCATTATACAAGAATGGATCGCTGAAATTTAGAGATAATTCGATTGAAAAATCTTGAAGCAGCAGTATTGAACATAATTAATATTGTAGGACCCCATGCCAGAGATATCTTTATTTAACTTTCCAGCATAACAACTGAAAGATAAAAACCTTTTGGAATTATTAGAAGTATTTCTAAATAACTCCTCGGCTTAGTCACATGAGATGATTTTAATATTATACAAACTTATATGAACAATTTGCACGACGATACAAAAATTTTTTTCGATTTTGTGAACAAAATAGTCAAATTTTTGAAGTTGCAATAAAACAACTATACAACACTACGAAACGCCATAAGTATATTTTAAAACAAGATGCTGACATATCAACTTTATAACAAGATTTGACTCTTAACAGATACCTCAGGCAATATTAACTTACCTCAGACAAACTTTGACTACCTTAGATCATTATACTCGTTCCCATAAAGATTTGACTGATATCTGGCATAACTGACAAAAAAGTCAAGCATATTCAAATAATAAAACTATGGTAATATTATCTCTAAAGAAATTTAGAACCATAGCGTAGGTATTAAGAACCTAGCAGGGAACCTAGAATCAGTTGCACCAATAAAGAATCTTAATGCTGGCAAAATAAGCACTCTAAGCGAATTAGATTTTGTGCATCAAGATAATAGAATCATAGCAACATGACATTTGCCACTTGTACATTGAACACCTTATAATCTTCGTAGACTACATTTAGACATAATATCTTAATCTGGACGAAATGTATCTGCCCATATGAAACCCTTGTACCCTAACTTACAAATAGCAGTAAACCATAGTTTGTACTTACGATTAAACTAAGTTACATTTAATCAATGTGATAAAACAGTACATGGTTTTATATGCTCAGCCATAGTACCGTTGACAAAACCCTATTTAAAAAAAAAATGTGAAATTCTTATGCTAATACGACCTGAAGCAGAAGTATTTAAGCACTGTAAAATTATATTTACATAAAAAACGAAAATTTACTTACCAGCTAATAATTCATGGTTATTCTCGATATCCAATGAAAAACAATTAAGCAATAAACATCCTAATAAAGTGGATCGACAAGAAAGAGTAAAATGTGTAGGTCTTTAACGAATGAATGATAGGTCTACCAAAAACACACAAACTAACCTTAACTAGTAAACATCAGATCATCAGTCAAATGTGGTATACCTATCAGGCAGAAGTGAACTTTAACCAAACTGTATTACATAAATCCTTAAGGGGGCTCCTTCACGAAAGTCCCCAAACAGAGATATATTATTTCTTGTAAATAAAAGCCTACTGAATTTAATGGTGGTCTAAATTATATTTCGAATGGGTCAAAATTTTGAGAAATCCGAGCTCAAAGTTGTAACTATTAGCACGTGTTCCTATGGGGCAGCGTGAAAAACAATTTGTTTTCGTTTATAATAAACCTAAATTAAATGTCCCAGCAGACTGGAAGCAAAATAAAGACATACAGTTTTCTAACCTTAGATCTCAACTTAGGACTCCGACGTTGTTTCTTGTGGAGATTCATCGTTGCCAATGTGGATTTACCAATTATTGGATCGGATTTTCTCGCACATTACCACCTTTTGCCTGATTGTCGTACGAAGCGCATTGTTGATGTTTCCACTGGACTTCAAGCTCAAGGTTTATTTCAACGTTCTTCACAGTGCAGCGTTAAAGCTGTTCAGGATTATTCCACTTTTTCGGCTCTTGTTTCTGAGTTTCCTGAAATTACTCGTCCACCTGGTTTACCACGAGAAATCAAGCATCAAACGGTTCATCATACTCGAACTACTCCTGGACCACCGGTTACAAGCAAAGTGCGCCGCTTAGGTCCTGAAAAGTGGAAAATTGCTCGTAAAGAATTCGACGACATGTTGCAAGCTGGTACAACTCGACCATCCGAAAGCTCTTGGTCATCGCCTTTGCATCTAGCACCGAAGAGTGATTCGACTTGGCGTCCTTGTAGAGATTTTCGCGCGTTAAATGCTCGAACTATTCCGGATCGTTACCCTGTTCGCCACATTCACAATGTTACTTACTTCATCGATGGTTGTATGGAATTTTCGAAAATTGACCTTGTAAAAGGTTATCAACAAATTCCAGTCGCTAAAGAAGATATTTGTAAAACTGCTATGATGACTCCATTTGGCCTTTTTGAATTTCCGTTTATGACGTTCGGTCTTCGAAATGCTGGTCAAACCTTTCAAAGGTTCATGGACGAGGTTTTACATGGATTGGATTTTTGTTTTGTATATATGGATGATATTCTCGTTTTCTCTCGTTCAAAGACAGAGCATGAACGACATCTTAAAACCATTTTCGAACGACTCGCAAAATACGGGATGGTAATAAATTTGAAGAAATGTATTTTTGGAGTTTCTGAGGTTGACTTTGTAGGTTACACTATATCTGCTGCTCGTATCCAAACGCCTGAGGAACGTGTCCAAATAATTAAGAACTACCCTTTGCCGAAAACAGCTTAAGGCCTCCGCCGTTTTCTAGGTATGCTAAATTTTTACCGCAGATTTGTACCTCATGCCTCTGATTACGAAGCTCCTTTACATGATGCAATTAGTAAACCAATTTTAAAAGGTTCTCAACCAATCACTTGGACATCTGACTTAAAATAAGCATTTCAAACCTGCAAAAACTGCATTACTACTGCTTCACTTCTTGTTTATCCTCGGATTGGTGCACCACTTGGTTTGTTTACAGATGCTTCAAACCATTCTGTTGGAGCTTGTTTACAACAGCTTGATGATAATGTTTGGCAACCCCTTTCATTCTTTTCTAACAAAATGCTTTCGAAGGAAAGTTCTTGGCCTGCTTATTATCGTGAACTTCTAGTAGTTTATGCTGCAATACAAATGTTTGGCAACCCCTTGCATTCTTTTCTAAGAAAATGCCTTCGAAGGAAAGTTCTTGGCCTGCTTATTATCGTGAACTTCTAGTAGTTTATGCTGCAATACAGCATTTTCGATATTTATTAGAAGGGAATTCTTTCACGATATACACAGATCACAAGCCGTTAATTTATGCTTTTCAACCAAAGCGTGAAAAACTTCCACCAGTGCAGTTAAACCAACTGTCTTTTATATCAGAATTTTCAACTGATGTTCAATATATAAAAGACATTGACAATGTCGTAGCTGATACTCTTTCACGAATCGAAGCTGTTTCTGCACCATTTGATTACAGGTTGTTGGTAGAGTCTCAAAAAGAAGATAAAGAGCTTAAGAAAATAATCGATGAAAATTTTTCTTTGCACATCGAACGAGTCCCAATTCCTGGATCTTCACTAACTGTGTTCTGTGATACATCAACAAAAAAACGCCTAAATTTCGTCGTGGTGTTTTCGATCAACTTCATAACTTGAGCCATCCAGGTGCCAACGCTTCACTCAAGTTAATTAGCGACCGTTTCGTTTGGCCTTCTATGAATAAGGATTGCAAGAATTAGGCTCGTGCTTGCAATGAATGTCAGCGATCAAAAATTTCTCGTCATGTTCGTGCTCCTATTGGATCGTTCGAAACTCCGACACAAAGGTTTTTGCAGATTCACATAGATTTGATTGGTCCGCTTCCACCTGCACGTTCTTTTAGATATTGTTTGACTGTTATCGATCGTTTTACTCGATGGTCAGAGGTTTACCCTTTGCAAGATATTACTGCAGATTCAGTGATTCATGCATTGTTGGACTGTTGAATTTCACGTTTTGGTTTTCCTCAAACGATAACTTCGGATCGAGGAGCTCAATTTACTTCGCATCTTTTTAAAGATTTTGTGAAACTTTTCGGAATACAGCATAAGCTAACTACAAGCTGGCATCCTGCTTCAAATGGTTTAGTTGAACGTTTACATCGCCAATTGAAAGCTGCAATCATGGCTCACTCCGATATCGATTGGGTTCGTGCATTACCTTTTGTACTTCTCGGTATTCGCTCAGCTTTTAAAGAAGACATCAAGGCTACTTCAGCTGAGATGGTATACGGAGAAACTCTTCACCTGCCTCATGAACTTTTTGTTTCAAGTCCTGAGAACAAGAGTTTTGATGATCCAAAAAGTTTCCTTTCGCGCTTACGAGAACTTATGTCACGCTTGTGACCAGCTCCAGCATCAAGGCATTGTCAACCTGGGGTGTTTGTATTCAAGGAATTATCAGACTGCAGCCATGCATTTTTGAAAGAAGAGCCGATTCTCAAAGCTTTACAGCTACCGTATACTGGGCCTTATGAAATAGTTGAACGAGATCAAAAAACGGTTACTTTGAGAATTCGTGGCAATTCGATAAAAGTTTCAATCAACCGTGTTAAGCCAGCTTTTGTTGTTTAAGATAAAGTTTTTACACCTGTTCCTGTTTCTATTTTTAATACTAAAGATGTGCCTACAGTGCTCCCATCAGTTGTTGAACGCACAACACGTTCCGGCAGAAAAGTTAGATTCGGAGACGTTTTAAATTTATAGCCAAATTCTCTGCCGAGGGGGGTAGTGTGGCGATTCAAATATTCGAACATCGCGGTAGAATGTGTAAATTGCCTAGCAACGCGAATGTGTGAT
This sequence comes from Copidosoma floridanum, assembly GCF_000648655.2. Next base: position 587,370 of record NW_019379542.1, read on the forward strand.
GAATAATATTTTAATGAATTTGTACACAGTATGTCAACCGCTCTTGTATCAAACGTATAAATATTCTGATAATAAATATTGACACTTTAAAATAGGAAGCATAAGTTATTTGTATTGATTTACTATCGTCTATTTCCTATATATCTATGTATAAATCTTTAATCTTCACAACATGCAACATATTTAATTTTATAGATTACATAAAATGACAAAGATACGAGACACTATTATCATCAAGAGACCTACAAACAAACTAAAATTGAAGCACTTAATGCAACAGTACGGAACAGTGCAGACCTTCAATGAACAGCCCTGCCCCGCCCCATATATAAGCTACAAAGAAGGTATATCAATCCAGCTGGCCAAAACCGCATGTCTATAATTTGTCGCTATTTTGTTGCTAATTCTTTACGTCAAAATCGATTTTGTCACTCCTTTACCTTTTTAAATAACGATGGAAACATTAGCTTGATATCAAGCTAGCTGATCACACATGTGTATCTTCAACTAGAAGGCAGATAGCTCCACCAGATTTACGAAATGATTTGTCGCTTATTTTTGCTGAAAGATCAGCCTAATAGCGATTATGTTGCCGATCATAAAAACGAGCGGAAAAGCGATTTCTGCCGATCGGCATATTAAGCTAGCAGGCCACACGTGCGTATCTCCGACTAGGAGGCAAATAGCTCCAGAGGATTTGCGTAAAAATTTGTCGCTAACAGATCAGCCTATGGACGATTTTGTTGCCGATCTTAAAAATGAGCAAAAACGCGACTTCTGCCGATCGGCATATCAAGCTAGCTGTCAACACAAGCGTATCCCCGACTAGAAGGCAGACAGCTTCATAATGTTTGCGCGATAATTTGTCGCTAATTTGTAGCTGAAAAATCAGCCTATTGCTGCTTTTGTTACCGATCTTAAAAGAGCGAAAACGCTATTTCTGCCGATCTGCATATCAAGCTAGCTAGCCACCCATGCGTACCTCCATCTAAAAGGCAGATAGCTTCAGGAAATTTGTGCAACAATTTTTCGATTAAAAATCAGCCTATTGCTGATTTTGTTGCAGATCTTGAAACGAGCGAAGACGCGATTCCTGCTAATCGGCATATCAAGCTAGCTGGCCACACGTGCGTATTTCCGACTAGGAGGCAGATAGCAAGACAATATTAATACTTAAATTTGTCGCTTTTTTGTCACTTAACAACGATGCGTTCAAGTACGTATCTACCTAATGCTGTAATATTGCTGTGATATTAAACATACCGACGTCTTCTGCAAAAACTAGCACCATTCAGAATTTTCCGTTTAAATGGATACGAGGAAGCACAAATGGTCTTAGTCTTCCTTAGGGCGTCGATATAGTCCAAGAAAACACGAGATGGGAAGATCGACGCGGTCAGACATTTTTGTGATTTTTGTTGTTTAGGCGTGTGTTCATGTGTGGGCACGCGCGTGTATCTCGTGTAATTATATATTAGTGGGGCTGATGCCCCCCTACGTGCTCCACGCGCCAACCCGCCACTAACAGATTGAGTAGACAAAATAACAACATTACTTGTGTTATTATCAATGCAGGCTGAGAATGAAATCACAACAGTAGTTGATAAAACAGATGATAACATAAATATTAACTCTCCAATAGAATTTTTTAATAATATCAGAGAAGATCCTCCACCACACGAATTGAAATTAAAAATAAATGCTATAGTAATGTTAATAAAAAATTTAAGTATATCAGAGGGTCTTTGTAATGGCACAAGATTAGAAATAACAAAATTATTTAAGTATAATATAGAAGCAGAAATAATAACGGGAGAAAGAAGGAAGCAAAGTTTACAACCCTAGAATAACATTGAATACTGGCACCTCATTATCATTACCTTTTGTCTTATTAAGAAAACAGTTTCCTGTTGCATTATCATTTTCTATGACTATCACCAAATCACAAGGACAGAGTTTCGATTCCTTAGGATTGTATTTAAAAAACCTTTATTCTCTCACAGACAATCATACGTTGCTTTATCAAGATGTAAGGATCCAGAAAAAAATTTTTATTTAAATTGAATCAAAGAATAGATAAGAAATGGAAAATATTGTTTAGCAAGAAATTTTTCAGTAATTCAAAAATATGTTACTCCAAATATCGTCACATTTAAACAGACATATGTTGATTCATAAAAACCATGGAAAAAAAATATGTGAAAAATGTTGAAAGGGTTTTAAAAGAACAGATGGGTTAAAACGACACATGAAATGTCATAACATTAAATTAACAGAATGAATTATTCTTTCAAAAGCTTAATTGTGTTTGTCTAATTAATTATACATGCTCCTGAATTCTGTCTTTTTGTAAATAAAGTCCTCAGTTGATCAAGAACTTTAAACTTGCGTGAAGTACACATGGACCAGAAAGAGATTCCAAATGTAAAAGTTTAATTAAGTTAAACAAATAATGGTCATTCAGAGACATATAGTGAGTAAGGGGGAGAGAATAAACAGACGGGGACCTATGATCAGTGACTCTAAAACCCCTAAAAACGAGGTGTGACTTGAGTACTAAATTACATGTATTTTTTAACATTTTAGATGGTAAAATATTCTATAAATAAGTATTTTCAGGGGCGGAGGTAGAGGGGAAGCTTAGAAGGAGTGGGGGGGTAACTCAAATATAAGTTGATTAAAAATGACGTAAAAACGAGCAAATAAATGTGCAAATCGAGGGGCAGATGAGGGGGAGCGGGGGGGAGCAGAGACTCACTCACCTAACACACACACACACACACACACACACACACACACACACACACACACACACACACACACACACACACACAAAATTGGATTCAGTTAGGCACCACGTGCTCTTAGAATATTGACTAATAACATTGAAACGTTATTTGAACCATCAGCATTAATACGATTTTGTCCTCATAGTAACCTTTTTTTGTCCAATAACGTCCGCGTGAGTCACCATTGATAAAGATATATAAATGTTCATCTAGAGGATACTTATGCGGATAATCACATGTATGAAAGGGAAATTATAAGAACAAAAGTAGAATCATGCAGACGTCCGAATAATTCTACCATTTTACTGATTTTTGTTCTAGATGCATGTGGAGTCCACACACACACGCACGCGCGCGCGAGCGAGTGTTTGGTGAAAGTGACTTGTACAGACTTTACGTGCTTTTAGGTTAGATTATGTCGTTTGTTGAACATGTCGTTCTGCTCTCAGTTGTTTCCATGATGACTTGAGGGTCAGTGCCTAAGCACACGATCAGTAAGAGCTGATTTGGGAGTACGAATAAAAACTCCAAAAAATCAGGTGTTAGTTTGAGCGACGTTTCTTTGGTCTTAACGCCAACCTCATCAGGTTCACTTTATTAACAAAGAAAACAAAAGCAATAAACATAACAATTTTCGTAAACTGAATTGTAGGGCTACAGTTTATAATTATTAATCATAAATACTCACGTGTATATCGTTAAGACGATCGTTACAGACTGTTGGTCACCTTAAACGAACAACGTAAGTGTTGAACACATATGTATTTATACATATAAATATAAACAATTAATGAACATTTCTTCCAAATGTAGATAAAGTGTGTACGTATTTAAAAGAGATTACTTATAAAAACTTTCTATATGGTTTTGAGAAATAAGGTATCCTCTTTTTTATTTATTGTGTGTTTAGTAGAGTGTATGTGTAGTATTTCTGATACTAATTTTTTTTGTCTATTTGGTTTATGGTCTAGAATTTTGGTTTGAGAAAAATTAAAGTTATGGTTAAACTCTTTCATGTATGAAGCGACAACAAGTTCATCTTTCTTTGTACTTTTGTGTTCGTTCAGGCATTTTTTCAATGCTCTCTTTGTCTCACCTATGTATGATGCAGAGCAAGAATCGCAAGATCAATGATATACGACATTGGTTTGATCGAGCTTATAAATTTTATCCTTTCCAAAAATAATAACACTGTGCAATTTGTTTTGAATAGTAGGGTAAAATTGTATATTTAATTTTTTCAAAGTTTTTGAACAAAATTCGATAAATAACGAGGTTGTAAGGGATAAAAATTTTTATTTCAGCACTTAGATTGTCATTAAGTAAAAAGTTATCATCATTATTAGTATTTTTTATTTGGTGAAGTCTCTTCTTGATGTATTTTTGTATAAAAAGTTCAGTATAGTCATTATCGCGTGGAATCCTTTAGCCATGAGAATGTTCTTCCTGTGAAAGGATTTATCAGATAAAAGAATAGCTCGATCAACCAAACCGTATACAGTATTGACTTTTAATGATCAGGGGTGGTTAGAAAAAAAATTAATTATTATATTGGATGAAATTGGCTTAACGTGCCAATTCGTGGTTATTTTAAAGTTTATATGTGTAATTGTAATGTCTAAGAAATTTAATGAATTGTTTTTCTCTACTTCACAAGTGAATTTTAAGTGATTGTCTTGTTTATTAAAAATCTGTAAAAATAGTTGTGCCTGATCTTTGTGTACACATATAAGAGTGTCGTCAACGTATCTTTTATATGTAAAAGGAACGCAATTACGATTTTCTTTTAAAAAGCGCAGGGCTTACATCTTAAGATCTTCTAAAACTAAATCAGCAAATAGTGGAGAGACAGGAGAACCCATTGGGCTGCAAAAAATCTGTTTGTAAAAATTTTTATTAAAGGTGAAGTAAACATTGTTGAATAAAAATTTTGTACATTCTATGATTTCATGATAGGAAATTTTCGTATTCTGTGGATTTGCATGTATCTTTCTTTCAAACTATTAATGACTGATTCTAACGAAATGTTGGTAAATAGAGAAATAACATCTAAAGAAATAAAAGTATAATTTTCTGGTATTTTAAGACTTTTAATTTGTTTCATAAGTTCAACTATTATTTAAATATGAAGAAGGCTTTTCAAAAACTTTAGAAAGAGAATTATCGAAGATTGAGGCGACCGGGTGTGTAGAAGAATTAATCGATAAAATAATAGGTCTAAATGAAACGGAAGGTGTATGTTCTTTTGGCAACCTATAACATCCAGCTGAATTTGTATTAGCTTGTGTTGATTAATTGTTATAATATTTATATTTTAAAAATTCGCTGTTGTTCAGTTTCGTTAAAATTTTGTGAATTTCTGATTGTAAACTATTGAGTGGATTCTTATTTACCATGATGTATATAATTTTATCGTTTAAGATCGCCTCCATGTTCTGTACGTATACGTTTTTGTCAAGGCAAACCGTTACATTTTCTTTATCTGAACGAGTAAACATAATATCTTTATTCTCTCTAAGGAACGCTATTGTACATTGTAAATTAAAATTATTTAAGCGTTCGGTGTTCTATAGTTTAAATTTTCTATTATTACACATTTTTATGGCTTGTATAATTTTTGTTCCTACTATACTTTTTGTTTTACTATTGCGATCTTTAATTTTTTGCAAACTATATTCTACATTCTTAACTAATTGAAAAGTGTCACCCTTCGATAAGGATTGTGTTTTTAACGCAAATTTTGGTCCTAAAGCTACGCTATTTTAAACATTTTCCAGTACATAAAGATCTGTTAGATTTCAAAACATTTTGTCATTTTTGTTATTATTGTAGAGGTGTTGGTTGCATGATTTTTTTATAGATAAAAAATTTTTATTCTAGGAACGATTTAGTTTATGTTTTTATATTTATTGTTGAAATATATACTGCTTATGAGAGTTTTAACTGATGAATAATTAGTATCTAAATTATTAATTTTTTGTATAATGTTATGAACATTTCTTTCAAAAACGGACATTTGTGCGTAACAATCATAAATTTCAATATTGAGTAAACTGTAGGTAAAAGAGTATATTTGTTTTGTGAAAAAATTATTGGAAAACTTGTAGTGGAAGAAAAAGTTATTAAGGTACCTTTTTAGATGTTCAATGTGTTTAGGAAAATAATATTGTGTCCTACACTTTTTATGCCTCTAAAGTTTGCAACGTTGCGTGCAAAAAAAATGAAAGAAATTTTTTCGTTTTTTTTTTTTTAATTAAAGTGCTTTAAGGCTTCAACAAGTGATAAAAAAGGCTCCCAGCAAATTTTTAAAACATGAAAAAAACCCATCTCAAGATATAAGAGTTTATAAATTGATTCGAGTGTATAGGCGTAGAAAATGCGATTAGGCCATTAAAACTATAAAAGTGAGAATCAAATAGTGTTAATAAATCAAGGTAAGTCTTTGTCTACGCAATAACAAATAAAAACCATAAAAAAAGAGTTCCTCTTTATGATACCGTCACGATATAGCAATAACCCATACAACCCAATAACCCAAGAAAGATATAATAAACTGTGTACGCATGGACAAATGACTCGAAAAATAAAATTATAAAGGCTGTACAACACCGGGGATGGCAAGAAAAACAGAATAATTATTAAAAATGTACAACAGGAAAAGCACTTTTCGTCTTCGAAAACTTATTATTAATTAAGTTTACCATTTGAAAAGGCCTAAAAATACCTACATTTCAAAGAAATCTAATTTTACAAGCTAAACGCCACAGCAAATGCTTAAACTTACAGTGATATATTAAGCTACACATAAAATGATAAGTTCCAATAATTTTCTTGCTCTGAGAATATTAATTTCAAGTGTATTATCCCAAAAATGACCAAAAATGACCATTATCACTGACTGTACGCCACTGATAATGCATAAAATTTGAATAATATTACTTAGTTTTAATGAAAATTGTAAGTTGCATTAATTTTTGTCTTCCGGAATTATTTATTTCAAGTGTTATGTCGCAAAAATGACCGAAAAGTACGGAAATTGAAAAACTGTAGATCATTTAACTGTACCTTTTTTTACACGTTTAATTTGAGAAAATTGAATTCAACATGTAACCTTACAGTAAAATCACTTAAAATGGCATTTATAAGATCTGTATAAACCTCTTAATTTTTGTTTGTATAAAAGATTACTACTAGATAAACCCGTTTTATTTTAAATAGATCTATAATTTTTTTCATTAACACAAAAAAAGGAGGCCAATTATGCGTAAAAGCGTGTATGTAAGCACATTGATATTTGAAATATAATTTTCACCGTTGCTGCATGAATTTGCGCTCCAGTCACCTCTCCAAATTTTGAGCTAAATTTTCCCCTTTATCAACAATGTAATATACATCCTTAGGTCAAAAAATCACAATAAACACAAAGGAGAATGTATAAAAAAAAAAACGCAAAAAAATTATTGCAATTTGAAAGTCCAAACCTTTTTTTTTGTTTTTTAAAATTTTTAAAAAATAGCTTTAAGTTGTTTAAACAATGATTTATTTTTTATAAAAGTAACAAATTAATAATAAGAAAACAAATTTTCATTATTATACGTCATGAAAGCTGCTCTTCTAATATATACTAATTTCTAAATTTCCGAAAAATATACCTAAAAAATAAATTTTATTAAATAGAGTATTTATTATACATATAAATATAAACAATTAATGAACATTTCTTCCAAATGTAGATAAAGTGTGTACGTATTTAAAAGAGATTACTTATAAAAACTTTCTATATGGTTTTGAGAAATAAGGTATCCTCTTTTTTATTTATTGTGTGTTTAGTAGAGTGTATGTGTAGTATTTCTGATACTAATTTTTTTTGTCTATTTGGTTTATGGTCTAGAATTTTGGTTTGAGAAAAATTAAAGTTATGGTTAAACTCTTTCATGTATGAAGCGACAACAAGTTCATCTTTCTTTGTACTTTTGTGTTCGTTCAGGCATTTTTTCAATGCTCTCTTTGTCTCACCTATGTATGATGCAGAGCAAGAATCGCAAGATCAATGATATACGACATTGGTTTGATCGAGCTTATAAATTTTATCCTTTCCAAAAATAATAACACTGTGCAATTTGTTTTGAATAGTAGGGTAAAATTGTATATTTAATTTTTTCAAAGTTTTTGAACAAAATTCGATAAATAACGAGGTTGTAAGGGATAAAAATTTTTATTTCAGCACTTAGATTGTCATTAAGTAAAAAGTTATCATCATTATTAGTATTTTTTATTTGGTGAAGTCTCTTCTTGATGTATTTTTGTATAAAAAGTTCAGTATAGTCATTATCGCGTGGAATCCTTTAGCCATGAGAATGTTCTTCCTGTGAAAGGATTTATCAGATAAAAGAATAGCTCGATCAACCAAACCGTATACAGTATTGACTTTTAATGATCAGGGGTGGTTAGAAAAAAAATTAATTATTATATTGGATGAAATTGGCTTAACGTGCCAATTCGTGGTTATTTTAAAGTTTATATGTGTAATTGTAATGTCTAAGAAATTTAATGAATTGTTTTTCTCTACTTCACAAGTGAATTTTAAGTGATTGTCTTGTTTATTAAAAATCTGTAAAAATAGTTGTGCCTGATCTTTGTGTACACATATAAGAGTGTCGTCAACGTATCTTTTATATGTAAAAGGAACGCAATTACGATTTTCTTTTAAAAAGCGCAGGGCTTACATCTTAAGATCTTCTAAAACTAAATCAGCAAATAGTGGAGAGACAGGAGAACCCATTGGGCTGCAAAAAATCTGTTTGTAAAAATTTTTATTAAAGGTGAAGTAAACATTGTTGAATAAAAATTTTGTACATTCTATGATTTCATGATAGGAAATTTTCGTATTCTGTGGATTTGCATGTATCTTTCTTTCAAACTATTAATGACTGATTCTAACGAAATGTTGGTAAATAGAGAAATAACATCTAAAGAAATAAAAGTATAATTTTCTGGTATTTTAAGACTTTTAATTTGTTTCATAAGTTCAACTATTATTTAAATATGAAGAAGGCTTTTCAAAAACTTTAGAAAGAGAATTATCGAAGATTGAGGCGACCGGGTGTGTAGAAGAATTAATCGATAAAATAATAGGTCTAAATGAAACGGAAGGTGTATGTTCTTTTGGCAACCTATAACATCCAGCTGAATTTGTATTAGCTTGTGTTGATTAATTGTTATAATATTTATATTTTAAAAATTCGCTGTTGTTCAGTTTCGTTAAAATTTTGTGAATTTCTGATTGTAAACTATTGAGTGGATTCTTATTTACCATGATGTATATAATTTTATCGTTTAAGATCGCCTCCATGTTCTGTACGTATACGTTTTTGTCAAGGCAAACCGTTACATTTCCTTTATCTGAACGAGTAAACATAATATCTTTATTCTCTCTA
>NW_019379542.1:617427-633921 GCF_000648655.2 Copidosoma floridanum
TAATAAAATTAGAGCCATTCCTGTCCAAAACATAGATGTAACCTTTTTCTTTTTAAACAAAAAAAACAAAAATTAATGTGCAGAACCTCCTGGACTGTTAATAAAATATAATTTTGTATCACTGTCTATAATTTTTTTTATTACTACTTAGGTTAACAAGTAGATCCTTACAATTTGTAACTAAGTTAATTGCAGTTTTATTGTCCTCCATATTTTAAGATTTTACTGTTTCATTTGGTTCTAGTAATCCATAATCTTTATGTGATGTTTTTTTTACTTTGGAGATTTTATTCAAATGTAATAAAGCATTGTTTTGTTTATAGTCTTTTAAATCTTTGATAAAAGTTTTTGGAGTAATTCCAAAATAGACTTACCACAAACATCTTCAGACATTAAAAACCATGATAAAAATTTTCTCAGTTGATATGGAAGCATGACGTTACAAGCTTCTTTCAATATTTTATATATTCGAGAGTCGTGTTCAACTTAACCTAAAGCAATATCAGTATCTCTAAATGTACTGTAATGTATGTTATCAACTGTATTTAAACTTTCAAAAAATTCAGCTCCACTCGCCCGATTTGAAATTAATTAAAAAAAAAAAAAAAAAAAGAAGCCCTTCAGGTGATTTTCGTTGCACGCAACGTTGCAAACCTTAGAGTCATTACTTTTTTAGAAAGGTTAGTTAGACCTTACAATGATTCAAGTTGCTGTATAGTTTCTGCAAGGTTTTAATTTTTGAAGATAGTGACTATCCATGAAGGTGTTCCTTTTGGATTGTTGTTCCNAGCTCCACTCGCCCGATTTGAAATTAATTAAAAAAAAAAAAAAAAAACGAGTCCTTCAGGTGGCACTATATTTAGTCACCCTATTGTTAAATTACGTCCAACTCTTACTCTCCTAACCTGAGTGTCTACCGTCGAATTATAACAGTAATATTCTAGAATATTCACGTAACTAATTTTTTTGCGAAACTATTCATTTCATTTCATTTGAAGCAGGTCGTTAATTCTGCTTCGGAGTTTTCTATAGCTTTAAACATATTATTTTCTTGAAATCTACTTTTTGTTTATTTTCAATACGTACTGCTAAATTACATACAAAATAACTACGTCCTCGCAGAGAGAGCTCCTGCAATCACCATGCTGCTTGCATGGGGCTCGGCCATCTACATACTCTGATATTTCATAAAAAATTTCTAGATCGTCTTTTTCATCACTCGTATCTGTTTTCGATATTTTGCATTGTGCACTATCTTCTCCTTCATAAACATAATCAAAAATATACTGTATAGTTTAAATAGATGCACAATACTCAACATTCATGTGGCAATTACGTTGAGTTAATATAAATGAATTGTATGGTACTACCATTGAATTATCAACTGAAATTCTTTTTATTTTCGCTTCTTTTGTAATTTAGGTATCCATTCTTTTGTAAAAACTGTACGATTAGTTATTTTTTTCAGAAACTTTTCTGTACAAATTTTTTGATGACTGGTAAGACATGGACTATCTTTACCACGAGGTCCATAAAGCATGTGTTTAATAACTAATTTTTGTATATGTAAATCAAGTGAATTTTCCGCAAAAATATATTCATCTATGCCTGTAGTAGTAAATAATTTATTGTTTAGATTCAATGTTACAACAATATGAGAATAAGGCAATCCTCTTTTTTTCAATTTAATGGTATAAAGGTAAGCAACAACTTTTCAAAAAATTTTGTATTTAGTTGTATCGTCTCAAATTCATTTCAATTTCGTATGAAATAATCTAGCAGTTATATTCAGTATATCATTCGGAGTGGTACCTTTAGCAAAATTTTTTAAAATATGCTTTATTCCTTTCTATTTAGGGTTACATGTAACGGTTATAAAAAAATCAGGTCATTCAAGCTCTCGCATTATTGCAATTGCATCTTGATAATGTTTCTGCACGAACCTAATACCACCGATGTATGTAGAAGTTAAAATAAAAATATTTCCAACCTAATTGTTTTTAAATTTTTTAGAGTTATTCGAGGCACTACGCATCATGTGATCTATTAAACCTTAGTAACATTTAATCCTTAGGTTTTTTTTGGTACTGCAAAAAAAACTTATTGTATTGATTTCTATCATAATATATGCATGCAAAAAAATTAATGCATTAATCTTCCAGCATAGAGTATGGGACTGTAAACTTTACTATTTGGTCACTAAGTAGTTCGATGTAAGTAATATTGAAGCAACGAAAGATTATTTGCTTTTGTGAAAATTTTTTTCTATTGTATGTACTCCATCCTACATTTCCTACTAGATAAAATAAAAGCAATAACATTGGATCGACATGCTGCATTCAGCATAAAATATCGATGAGGTATCGTATGAGGGTATTGATAAATCAGATGATAATATTTATATTAATTTTTCCGTAGAAATGTTAAACAAGATTTATGAAAGCTTGCCACCTTATAAACTTTAATTAAAAAAAGGTACAATAGTAATGTTAATTTAAAATTTAAGTATATGAGACGGCTTATGTAACAGTGCACAATAGCAATCTACTAAGTTTTTAAAGTATCAAGAAGAAGGAGAAATAGTTACGGAAGAAAAAAATGGTAAGAAAGTTTTTATTCCAAGGATTACGTTACATACCGGAAATACTTCATCATAACCATTCATTTTATATAGAAAACGACTCCCATTAGTTGTAACATTTTCTATGTCTATAAACAAGTCTCAAGGTCACAGTTTTAATAACGAAGGATTGTACTTAGAAAAACCTTTATATTCTCATGGTCAATTGTACGTGGCTTTCTCGAGATGCAAAAATAAAAATAGGATTTTTGTTAAAATCGATAGAGAAAACCTTTAGGATATTGTTAATATAGTTTGGAGAGACATTGTCGATAGTAAGTAATAATGTATAAGACAATAACCACATGAGTTTGATATTCTTGTATGTATAGACAAAATTTATCACCTAATAATACCTCCCATGAATGTATATTGTGTTTATCTGTTGTACCGATTCCAACATTAGATTGAAACATAATAGAAATTGACCTCAGTCTTCGTGGTCTGATAAGGCTTTATAAGTTGACTCATAAAATGAGTCATCTTGATGCGAAACTTCCACAATTGGTATTTATAATAAACTAAATGCAATTTTAATTTATGTATGTATTGGTGTTATTAACACTGATACAAAATAATACAAAACATACACATAAAAACTAACATTTTGCATATAGTGTATCATACAAGCTAACAAAAAAATGTTTAGCACACCAATAACTTTATACTTAAAAATCGATTGAAATACAATTGATATAAATTGATTTCTGATCGTACTCAAAGTTGTAGAATGGTTATTAATCATTCGTTTGTACGCAGTCCATTAATTTACCTTCTCGGCGGTGTGGAAAAATAGATGAAAAAAAAGTTTATTGTAAGAAAAGAAACATCATCTTATTAGTTGACATTTTTCACAAATAAACATTTTTACAGAACAGAAATATGTATGACATTTTATTTTTATGATTTATTAAATGATATTTTTTTTAAAAGACTTTGAGTAAAAAATGAATGAATAAATAATGTATTAACTACCAAAATAAATGATTTTATATGGTAGAACGTTGCGTAAAATGCCCCTTACAGTTAACTATATAATGTAACAGTTAGCTATATAATCCAGTATACAATAATAATAACGCTTTGCGCAACGACCCTCTACGAATCAATTACAACTTCAAATTTCTTCTTGACGAAGAGATCAATCATAGCGATAAAAAAGTTTTGTCTTCAAGTAATTAAATAATAACGCAGATTAAAAATAATAAATTAATACATATACGACACGTATACCTCTGTATACACATCAAGGTCCGAAAAAGACGGTATGATCCCTGTCAGGTTCCATGAAAGTAGTGTGGGGGGTTACGAAAAAATACTAAGGGTTCTGTGGAGTGTCGGAAAAAACTGCGATGTGTCAAAGTAAGGGAGAAAATAAAAGGTTTTTACCTTATTTTTTGAGGGGCAGTAAGAGCCGCAGGGGGTAAATGGGGGTTTGCCCATCAAGATAACTATATAATGTAGGAAGAGATATATATGTGTGTGTGTGTTTTTTTAATGTTACTAGTAAATATTTTAAAAGAACGTTGTGTCCTCATAAGTCACCTCACATAATGTTACATGTATATATATCTATACGAGCTACACGCGCGAGCACACACATAATCACTCATTAATAATTAAAACCACAAAAATTTCTGACCGCATCGATCTTCCCATCTCACGTTTTCTTGGACTATATCGACGCCCTAACGAAGACTAGAACCGTTCGTTTTCTCTCTATGTTAATTCAAATGGAAAATTCTGAGCGATGCTAGTTTTTGCTGAAGGCGTCCATTTGTTTAATATCACAGCAATATTACAGCATCAGGTAGAAACGTACTTGATCGCATCGTCGTAAGCAGTGAAAAACCCATGGACTACATTTGTATTTTAACTAGTGATACGATATTTCGCTGTTTTGTGAGCGACAAAAAAGCGATAAATTCTAGTATTAATATCGTCTTGCTATCTATTTGCCTTCTAGTCTGCAATACGCACGTGTGGCCAGTTAGCTTTATATGCCGATCGGCAGAGGTCACATTCTCCCTCTTTTTAAGATCGGCCACAAAATCGGCAATAGGCTGATCTTTTAGCGACAAATTGTAGAGCTAATGCATAATGTGGCATGAGGTTTTGGCTAGCTGGTTTGATATACCTCTACAAAGTCGTCTTTAATGTTTCCTCAGTGGTTGCAATGGCAGCCACTTACCTAACAAACAAATGAATCGCCAGAATTCGTTATAATACGGAGACTCACGGAAAGACCTTTTTCATTGAAAATCCCCTACTACATTCAGTTACGAGTTTTTAATAGCTTGGTAAGGTTTTTTCCCGTACCAGGTCCGTCTAAAACCTACACGGAAAGACCGAGTTCATTGAAAATCCTCTACTATACTTAGTTATGAGTTTTTCATAGCTTGGTACGGTTTTTTCCCGTACCACGTCTGTCTAAAACCTACGCTCAAGTATGTTGTGTAAAATCTCCTTCTACTGCGTTAGGTATAAGTTTATATGAACACTAAGTACGGTATTATCTCATATAAATAAATAAGTAATTGAATAATTTTACTCTCATGAAAAAATGTTAGTGAGACATTGTAATTTCCAACTCACTAAAATATTTTTAACAAAGTCATCCATGATCCACTTTGAGGTTACTTTTGATATTTATAGTAACAACATTAACAATTCATCACTGCACCAGTATCATAATTAACTGTCACTTATTTTTTTAACGCTGGTACATACATTTATTATGATAAAAATAATATTACAATGGATATGGATAATTTTTAATGTACCTACAGGTATATTAAAAATGCATACCACAAAAAAAAAACTGCTCTGCGCACTATAGTACGTCGTAAACACCTACTGGATCCATCTATTTTTCATAGCTACAGTTGGTAAGGGAAAAAACCGTACCACCGTCACTAAATACTTGTACTGATATCTTAAAACCTATATACTTGGCACGAAATTTAAGACCACTTAAGGTGACACTAAAAATTCTTGTGTTAGTAAGCAACAAATATAACGTTGGTGTAGTATTTCTTACAATCAAATATTGTAGTAGGGGATTTTCAATGATCTCGGTCTTTCCATGCTGGACGTCAGAGGGATGTAATGATCGGAGGGCTAATCAATGAACATCAAATAGAGATACTCCTAGATAAGTTCGGCCATATGCTATCTATCTTTTAAAGAACAGCCACGCATTGCAGAATGCATCAGGTATAAGGCTGTGAATCACTGAATATGTGATGCTGTAGTTGCGGCGGCAACTCTAAATGCAACCCTGATAATCGAAGTAAAAGAGGCGAATTAATCATTATTGTCAAAACCATAATCAAGTACAACTAACTCTATGGATAATTAAAACAATAATAATGACCACCTCGATATGATGTTAATAACTCAGACAGCAGCTACAGTCCTAAAATCAGCGGAGGTGAACCTAAAAAACGAATTTAAATCTTTAAAACACTTACCGACGTTTATACAAAAAACTATGAAAATGCCAACGTCTACACAAAAAAAAATCCAACTACCTCAGTAACAAAAATACCAGGAAAGACTCGAATCCCTTTTTACTACGTTTTTTAAGAGTTAACCATGATCTTAAAATAATACACGTTTTATTAAAAAAATCAAAGGACACAGATAATATAAATAGGTTCTCCTAAAGAAAATTTTCGGTTGAAGACATTTTTTTTTCAAGAAAAAACAAATTAATAATAACATATGAACAGTTCATACACACTTTAAAAACGAAGAAAAAGACAAAAAAATGCGTCGAATAGTGATTCACTACACCAAAATTTAAAGTGCTAAATCTATACCAGCAACAACAACAAAAAATAAAGATAAAATAACAGATCTTGCAGTACTTAATATGGAATATGAAGTTGAAATGTGGGGCTTACTACCACCATTAATCCCAAAATAAAAAAAAAGATCTTCATAGTTTCTCTTGCACATAAACATAAAATAATTATATTAATAAAATAACTAACGTTTTGAACAATAACTTCACCTTACGTATCGCATACGCCTTGTTGATATCTTTCTTTTCTTTTGCACAATCCCAAACATATGTAATAAGTTTAAAAATTGATTATCATTCACTCTATTACATTAAGTGAAACTATCATCTTAACAGTATAAGTCTAATGCGAATTCCCAAGTGTGTGAAAAATAAACATAAGTATTACAATATGTCTATTGTTATAATACTGATATGTACATTTGAGGTTACTTGCATTAGATTTTTATACGTAAGGTTATGGTAGTTATAAGAAAAGAAGGGTAAGAAGTAGAAACCTTTTTTTTAAAACTTTTTTAAATATTTTATTTACCATGATTGACTTTTTACATTAACTTAGACTACTTTTACAAAAATAAATGTTTACCGAGGACGGCAATAGTTTTGAGAAGACAAGGCTGTTGAGTGACGGGTTGCATAGTTATTTTCCTATTTCTTAATGATAAAATTTAAAGGCTCTTAAAACCGTCGCTCTTAATGAAAGCCGTTTCCTAACAAAGCTGATAGCGTACTTTGTGGCTTTCAGAAGTATCAAGTGACAACCAAAGCGAGCCACAAACCCTAATTACAGAAATTTAGCAAATACCGATCCCATAGTATTTAAGACTAAAAACTTTTGAAAAAAACTTCGCGCGAGGTACATTTCTTCTCACGGAGTTTAAGTCAGTAGCTTCCTGCCGCTTATCAAGTGTGGACTAGTCGATTAGTTTTGCCACTTGTACAATTTTACCATACATAGCCTTATATCTTTTAAATATTATAATTATAAATATAGTAAAAGCGAAATAAAGGTGAAAAAAATAGTAATAAAATAAAAAAGTACAAAAGAAATAAGAGTTATGACAATTATAATATTAAAGAAAAAGATTTAAAAAAATAGTTGTCTCCATAATATGATAAGAAACAAAAAAAAGTAAATTAATTTTGTATTCCTCTATACCTAAATACACACATTGTCTCTCTCTTTTCCTGTTTCAATTTTTTTAACGAGTAAATAACTAAATAGTTGGATTGTCAGCCAGTCCCGCAGCCTGTGCAGGTGCGTGAGAATGTAATCCACAACCTTTAATTCTAAAATGAGGGCGAGGTGAAATGATAGTAATAATCATTCAACGTTTTTAATTTAGTTAAAACTTTTATCTAGCTTCAGTAATAGAACAAAAAGTTAGTATTAAAGTGTTTTTCTTTTTTTGCTTTGTCTGTTAATTATCAGAAGTTATTAAAAATTAAAAAATTAAGAATTTGAGAATTTATTTATTTTCGGCTTGAAAACTACTTTGTAAAATGTACAACCAAGTTGTGTTTGAAATAAAGACATTTAATTATCCTGCTCTAGAATGACGTTTTCAGAATTTCTATAGTATTAAACGTCAACTTTCCTCTAAAAACGCTTATCTAATTGATGGATGTAAAAGTTTCAGTAATTATCTAGCGCAGAACATTATATCGGAATGCAGACCCCCTTGCACGTCTTGTTTTTTGTTATATACCATTGTTTTTTGTAATTTAATTAATTCTATACTTTTTAATAATGTGACATCCCATCTTCTATACTTAATATAAATTACTTCAAAATACAGAGTTTCGTTTTTAAATTATAAAAAGCCCAAGCTCAGCGGTCTGGAAACATCAAGCGACAATCGCGTGACATATAACTTACTTCTTTTGAAACAAGCTACCGTCGCAAAACTCGAACTACGAGTGCAACCTCCAACAATCTTCTAAAGCGCTTATCTTACAACATCAATTCACAGTGGTACTCCCAAAAATGTGAAAAATCAATAATTTCAATATTCTTTACTACGTATGTCCACAAGAAATATCATACACAATTTTGACAACAACTTGTGCCTAATATAAAATCTAAGAGATCAGCAGTTTTAACCATCAACTACTGCGTAATTATTACACTACGACTGTGCTCGCGTCAATCGAGAGTAATTAGATTAAGCTCTAATTGGTCGTTCGGATCCCCAACTTGACGCGTCCTCCTTAAACGCAAGGGTATGAAAACTTCTTGCACATAACAACATTAGCCTTTTCTCTTTCATCAACTTCTCCAAAGTAACTATAAAGGTTGGAGAGTCAGTTCTGTTGCATCTTCTAAGTGGATGTAAGACTTGGTTCGGTGATTGAGCTACGTGTTAAAAGTGTGCATTTCAAGCAAATAAAAGACTTAGTTCGGAGACTAAGCTGTGTGAGGAAACCTCGAGCAAATTGGGCCACTGTAAACTCGCCTACAAAGTGAATCAAGGAGGAAAAAGAAAGAAAGGACCATCGACTTGGGTTCCGACGTTAAAAGCAGACGCCTAGTTATTGTCATCGCCACGAGATCTGTCGTGTAGGATAAGAAACATCGTTGCAGTCAACCTTGTAAGATCTTGCGACTGCGTGCGAGCAAGCAGCGGCTAACCAACGATCATATAAGTAAGTCAAGTTAAAGAAACCATAAATTGTGTAAACATTGTAAATGCGAATCTGAAACTTTAGTATTTATACTATTCGTAAAATTAACTATTTCTGGCTATTTAAATTTATTAAATCATCAGATAAGACATAACTTGGTTGTTGATTTAATTAATTTTCTTAATTCAAAAACATTCTAATTACTTAATTATATGAAACATTTTAAGATCTAATGTTCTAATTGATTGACACATAATTTTTACCTTGATGAATGAAAAATCAAGGAAAAATTAAAGATACACCGTATGACAAAGACTTTTACAAGGACGTAAGATAAAAAGATAAATAAGATACGCTACTACCGCATGACATAAGACATAAACTCAAACAGTAGGTCAACGCCAGCTCGACGTACCCCACTCCATACATATCGCTGGGTGAAACCTAACACCACAACGCCAAGTCAACGATTTAAAAGAAAAGTATACTGTAAGTAAAAGCAAATTAGGCCTTTAGGCTGACGGCTGGTTCCTGACGAGCAAAAATTAAATTTATTTGTTTGTAGAACGCATTTACGAGTTCCACCCTTCACTTATAAAAGTTCAGACGTAACAATAATCTTAATAAAATAGTTTTATTCCTTAGTCTTAGCAATTTAATTAAAAATTAAAACAAAGTATACAAAAATGTTAAGACTGTTAAAACTGGTAACTCTCTTTTGAATCCACTAAGGTTGTTCGAGGGTGCTGAATAAATCATATCAATTTTCGATGTATACCCATATGCAATCAACCATCTCACTGAATTGTTGACGAAAACGTTGTACAAAACAACTCTGAACATAGTAATTTTTACTGCACTGAATAGAAATGCAGTAAAATTAGTAATTTTACGGTTGCCTGGTGAATTCTACTATAGATTGTGTGACAGTTTTAAATAATTGAAATAAACTTTACTATGTTTTGCAGTAAGCTTTATACCATTACGACTTTTACAATGTTAGACACAGTTATTTTTATTATGCTGCATAAGAATTTTTGGAGGGCTAATATATAATCATAATTGTATAAAATACAATGACAATTACTATAATTGTATCAATTTGTGTCATCCAGTGAGTATCTCTTTCCTCATCTTTCCTAAGAAATATAGTCATTTTCATTATAGTTATGACACTTTTTTCAACACCAATTTTCTCAGTGCAGAAAATAATTGAAAGTATAAAAAAATAAGAACAAATTCATAGAAAAAAACCATGGATTTACAGATTACTACAGTCTTTAAAGAAAGAAGAATAAAAATAATATGAAAGCGTTTTAAGGTGAAAACTGTACACAAAAACTTAGTAATAAATACTAAAATTCATAATCATTGAAAATGTCTGACAATATATTCACTGAGAATAAATTAATGTGGTTTCTGATGGGCTCTCAGACAGACACGGAACACAGTGGGCGAATTTGGTTTTATACTTGTTTTTACAATTTTTTTTTCTTCAAAACGTAATATTTCGACAACGAAAGCGGATAAGATAATAAATTTTTTTTATATTCTTTGTTATTGTGTAACCTCCAAACTTTAGAGTAAAAGGCAGAACTCGTAGATTGTTTCTAGAAACTAATCAAATTAATTTATTTTGAGTCAAACCATTTTCGCACAGCTTGCTCTTTTACTGTGAAACTAGATGTGAATAACTTAATAGAAACATTTATAACTCAATGACTTAAAAGAACGGATGTTTTATCTTGTATTTATATAAGCCTTACGCAAAATGCATAAAAAGATAAAATGAACATGTTATTAAAAAGAAAAGTTGAATGAGTGATACACAAAGAATTTGTGAAAAAATTGTAAATTTAAGAAAAAGTGACGTTTTGTGACTTAGTCACATTTCATATAAAATTTATATCTCACAAAATTTCATGTGTCTTTTTTCACATGTACTGTAAAACAAAATTAAACACGTACATGAAAAAGAAAAAATAAGGAACACATAACAAATGAGTGAAAAGATACTATAATTGACTCAAAGTAACGTTTCGTGATTATGTTACTTTTTGTAGCGGATGTATTCTACGAAATTTCATGTGCCTTACTTAGTATAAACTTGAAAATAAAATTAATACATAAATAAATAAGAAAAGTTGGTAATGCAGGAAACATTAGTGATGGAATATGAACTCTGAATGGGATGTTTAGTGACTCCATCACGTTTCGTAGCACATAATTTTCATATAGTACATTACGATACTAGTGCGCGAGGAAGGCGATTGACTCGCTAGCGCTAGTGTGCGAAATAACATGCATGAGCCAATTACCTAACCTCTCACACGTGTGGTGTATACAACTTTTTGACACATCGTGCGCGAGGAACGAGATTATGAGCTATTCAGTTTGTCTCTGTAAAGATCTCGACGTACACACGCACTCGCACGAGTGCACAGCATAAGTTGTGAGTCGCGTGCGTAAATCAAGGTCTTTAGAGCCACAACAGATGGCTCATTATCGAGGTCCCTGCGCATGCCGCACAGTGGGATAAACTGATATTTTTCGTTTCAAAACTGTGTAAACTTCCTTAGAAGAAATATTTTTTCATGAAAATTTTTGGATCTTATAGGTATGATCACAAGGAATAACAGAAAATTATGGAGAAATGTAAAAAATGAAATCCTAACCTACAAATTTTGGATTATTTCCGAAATTTTTCAATTTAATTTTTCTTTTTTTTCTGTTGAAAAATAAGTTTTAAAGAGCTGGCATTATACCTTCATATTTATTTTACATATATTCTTCATTTTTTAAAATAAGGTATCAAAATTGCGTCTAAAAGCATAATTCCAAAAAAAAATTATTTTCTTCATAAAGTTTTCAGAAGTGTAAGTGTTGTGGCTGGGAGTGATAAATAACTACTCAATGATATAAAAAAAAAATTAACCTATATACTCATGTGGTATTTGAAAATTTTTTTCGTGTTTTGAAAATTCTTTTTTGTTCTTTTTTCAATATTATTGCTATATGCAGCGATAGATAAAACAGGGCACAGTTACATGGCTTATGGCTCTAGTTACTCAGCCTTGACACGGAGGTAAACTTAAATGCGTATTACACCGGCGCCAAAATAGGTGAGTGTCTTAAACTCAAGCGAAGTGCATTACCATCCTTGCTTTATCCGGTCCACGCATTCCAAACAAACTTGTTCTATTGATTCTCATAATTAACAAGTTCGGGGCATACTGTTGTGAATTCTAGTCTACTGTCTGTATTACACATACTTATGGCAGAATTTAAGGATACGTGCAAAATAGATTTTGAGAACTCTCAAAAGGTTTTGTTTTATCAAACGTAAGAAGAAAGAAGTATTCCCGTAGGACTGTCGTGTAATGTGTGTGTTAAGTAGAAGAGTTTTTATCGTAGATATAAGAGATTAGTAAATATCGGCAAGTGAGTGTTGTGTATTTTCTTGGTGCTCGTATCATACAGTTGCTGCCGATAGGTTCAACAATTATTCAAATTATCGTAGGAAACTAAACAATTCACATTTATTGCATAGAGAGTAAACGTTTTTATCAGTCTGTTTAATTCAGAAAAGTACATTTATTCTTTGATTTTCCTAATGCTAAAAGTTATAGAACTACAATTACAAGTAAAAAAGAACCTAAACCGCGACGTTATCCTGGTAAAACATTAATTGTAATGACAATTAGTCTCGTCATAACCTTACTTGTGCACATTTGGGCTTACGGAAACGTATATAACTTAAATAAACATAAGTATACTTCAAATATTTGCAGTTTAACGACTAAATTACAATATCCTATTCGATTCCATTTGCATTTCTTACACATCGATATTTTGTAAATAAAAAAAAATATGAGCTAAACAGAATCGCTGTTAAATGTGTTTATAAATTTTCTTTTTAGTGCTTACGATTTGTACTTTGTGTGACTTTGCACTGAAAATGTTTGAGCTTACGTTGATATTAGCAGTGTGTACTATTTTTATGTAAGAAATTTTTACTTTCATTGACTTAAGTGAAAGCTGCATGTCATCGAAATAACTTGGGACTCCTTATATTAATGTTGAGCCCTTCTAAAAAAAATTGTATTTTTTAAAAACTTAAATGATCTATGAATAATTCTATAAATCAACAGTTTGATGGGTGTTTTAACGAAAAAATTACAAATGCTCAATAAAATTGCTTTAAGAAATAAAATGAATCAGGACAAAATTTGTTGCAATCACTTTTAATTATATAACAAAAGGTAACATCTCTATAAAATGAAACTTAAATGTTCATAAATAGTTTGGAAAAATTCAGTATATCATTTACATTTTTTGATCCACCGACTACTTCATTCCAATAATTTATTGAACAGCTGTTTTCACGTGATAAAATGAGTTTATGAACGAAGCTGGTAATTAGAAAAACTAAGCAAGCACAACTTTATTTCGCTGACATGCGTATAGTGAGAGAAAAATAAATGTAAGAATTAGATAATATTACGATAAAAATTTTCAGTTGAAACTGTGTTCTCTTAATTTGCATTTAATTAATATTATTATTAACGTAAATAACATGAAAATTGATTATTAATTAACATCTACCGAAGTGAGATAGTCTGTAAATTAGTCGGTATATCAACTTTATATGATATACTAAATGAGCGTTCACAATTGCCGTTTTTTTTACCTACATGAATCGTCTCGTCACGTCAATAATTGTAAAGTGACTTTCAAATTTCTCTTACAAATAGAATGCCAAGCTACCCAACTAACCAAAAAAGTAGACAGAAAAAAGTTTTAAAAGGACGTCCCCCTACAGCGAAGAAGGGTACTGGTAAAGGAGGACGACCACGTATTGAAACAGAAAAGGCCAGTTCGAGCACCTTATGTAGGCGAGCCTACGAAGTGATAGATTATGTCAAATATAATATCGAATTGTTGAAATTAGCAGTGAAGTTATGCTAAATTCATCTTGCTAAAAATGATAGTCATGAAGAAATGAGTAGAACAGATTACTATATAGAAGAGATGGAAATTGAAGATCGTACTGTACAGCCAAGTACTAAAACTGCTGAATACAGGCATTCTCCTGAATCGGCTCTTGCGTTTTACTGCGAACATGACTTTAGTAAGAAGTCGTATGTAGCTCTAGTCAGGGATTTGCGTTTTAGAAAATGTAATATTTACCATTCTTACTCTATGATACAAAAAAAGATGAAGAATTGCCTCGTATTACCCTATGATGTACACACAGAAAGTTGAAATTCGCGTTTCTCTCCAGAATATTTTATATAAAACAGCGCAACAACTATGTTCTGCAGTAGCAACTTCTTGGAGCAAACAGGACTTACAACACTTGCAGCTAACTGTGACACTTGGCTTTGATAGCTCTGCTGGTCATTGTAACCCACAGCAAGGCTATACCAATTTAAATGTAATTAATCAAGATCCTCTGCAATCTTTGTTTGTTTCTAGTATGCTCATTGATTAACTACAACGTAAATCTAATGGTAAGCAAATTGACTTTTATCGTTTATATCGTTTGCACAGTGAAAAATGTGTCATAAAAAATTTCATGATTTAAAGAAGGCCTTATTTAGAGTAATTTCAGTTGGGAATATAAATATTTCTACACAAGTAGCAAATTTTATGTAATCGATAATATTTACGAGAACAATGCAAAAATTTTATACGAGAAAAATTTCTTGGGTGTTCAAAACTATACTCGTATCTTTATATCTACCTTATTACTTTGTCATTTGATCTCTTCGAATATATGTTTTATACTATTTTAAGTGAGGGCAACGTCTAATCATCGGGCATCCTTTATACATTATGATGCTTGGTCAATAAAAGCCGCTGTCTCAGCACAAAATTTAGGAATTATTGTAGAGATTATTTTAATGTAAATAGTAAATTATTTTGTTACAGCTAATTGCACATTAAAGAATCCGAGCCCACAGAGTTATAGATTCTGTAGACCAGTACGAATTGCATTAGAGAAGAAAACGCTGGAGTCTATACTTACAGAGTATAATCGTTTAAACTGTGAAATATTCACACTTACATCATATGCATTTCAGTTAGATGATGGACAAGAAGCAGAAGTGTCATTTAAAGTTTTTGTTACATTACTAGACGAAAAATGTGTAAACGCAATCGTAGGAAACAAAGCTACATGTAGATGCAATATTTGCTTTTGCACTCCTTGGTCTTCTACATGCTGAAATAAAAGCTTTTGAAAATCTTACCCACATATCATACAGACTTCCTTTGCAAACATGGACGATTGATGGTAATATTAAAGGTGAAATAAAAATTGAAAAACTCTTCTTTTCGCTAGTCCGTAGCACATGCAGTGACTGTGTTGATGTGTATCTTTCGTGTGTAACTAAATAAAGGATTAGAGATATTACTTTCTAATAAAAATTGCAAGACGCAATTGTAATAATTAGACACATTATCGCACTGGAAATTAAAAAAATTTTTTTTTACTTTTTTCAGACCTTACACAGCAGGGTTTATTACTTTTTTTAAGTGACGTAATACAATTTTTAATTTTAAATAAAAATCAAAACAATTGGACGAGTTTGTCACTCAGTTGCATTTGATGAGTCCTTAAGGTTGTACCTTCCAAGTTTGACCAATCGTTTAAATGTAAATGACTATCATTTCCTCATAGATATTTATGTAAAAACACACATACCATCGTTTTAAGTAATTGAGTTAGCATGCACATACGATTGGGTTTTCCACGTGAAGTCCGAAATTGATTGCTATTATATATTTTAATGAATAACTGTGTTAGAAAACTCAAATTCACAATGTTTCTTCAGAAATATAATTGTACATCGAAAGTATTCTTAAATATAAATATTATTGATCATAAACTAAGTTGGCTTTTGTCAAATATAGTTATTACGTCTTGCAAAAAAGTTCATATTTTTAATTGTTAAGAAAAATAAAGTGTCAAATCAGTAACCTAACCATATTAGTTTGCATAGTAATATCCATATTATTTTAGAAAAGGCAGATGAGCGAACTCAAATTGTACGAAATAGAATTTACGAAAAGTTCAAGGTTCGAGTTGACCAAGTCCTTCAAGGGCATGGTACCACTACAAACGGTAACGTTGCTCGAAAATGCTTTGCGGAACGAGAAAAATTTGCTCAAGTTCTTGAACTAGATAAAAGGGTGGTGAAAAACATTTCTCTCATAATATCATTATTTAAAAGCAAGCACGCACTAGTTCTGAGCAAAATGAGTACACTGTGTGTTAAAACTTATAAAAAGTATTACGAATGTTATCCCTGGGCAAAAATGAGCCCCACATTACACAAATTGCTTGCTCATAGTTGTGAGATCGCGAAAAAGTTCCCTTTACCTTTAGCATATTTTTCCGAAGATTGTAGTGAAAGCTGGCACAAGTATTATCGCA